>OZ024903.1:59500169-59890169 GCA_964017125.1 Flabesymbios commensalis | reverse complement strand
CGGTCGGTCGGTCGGTCGGTCGGTCGGTCGGTCGGTTGGTTGGTTGGTTGGCTGATTTGTTGGTTGGTGTTGATTCGTTGGTTGGTGATTTGGTTGGTGATTGGTTGGTTGGTGATTCTGACTGTAAACTGTGATGTCTCTATCTATAGACTCTTATTGGCATTCATTCCTCATACACTATTAAATCTTATATGAGTGAAACTGACAGCCCATAGGGTATGAGGTAGTCACAACATGGCTTGACAAAAATGACCCAACAGAAATGGCGGCTATTTGTTGCCGCCTGTTTCCCCCCTGGAGACTATGCTGTGCGGTGGCGTAACAGGACCTGGCCATTCCGTCCTGTCGCTATTCGCCAGGCGAACAGCCTGCAAATGGAGCTGTGCGAGCCAAGCCAATAACTTCATATAGAGCTTGACCGGTGTCCCTGCAAACAGGTTACAGCCACCGAAAGCGGGCCGAATGCTGGGCCAACGGCTTCACCGTTGGCCCAGCATTCACCCCGCTCCGGCCAGATGCTCCTTGTTTTTTTATGGGCACCCACCTGGCTTGGTTCATTGTGGACTTGCTGTCTAATTAGGCGTAGAGGCCGTGCTAGTGGCCTGTTTGCATGAGATGCTGAGCATGCAAATATGCCATGTATCAGGGGCGCGGCGTTATTGGAGAGAGATTCTGGAGTGGACTTGACGGACAGTGGTCAGCCGTGTGACGCGGGCACACCACCAGGTGTCAGCAATAACAAAACACCTCACAACAAGTCCGAGAATGACATTCGGGAATGCCCGGGTATTTACAAAAATCATTATTTCTTCAGACATGCCATCTGTTATGATTCGAAAAAAATAACAATAGCGTTAAAACTTCAATCTTGAAATTTTAACGCTTTTGTATTTTTTTTATATTTCTCCCATGTATATTATTACCGAAGATTCAAATAGTCAAGTGTTGTTCTGCTGGTTGCTTCGAATATGAGTTACGTATTGGCACAGTGGGTCATTTTATGCATTCACTGACTGTCCATATTGTTCAGCAGTGTATCGGTCATGTCAACACTCGGATCTGGAAGGGCTTGTTTAAACACAATCATTTTATTATTAACAGTAAAAAAAAAAAAAAAAAAAATGATCCCACAGTGAGGTAACGGACAGTAAAACACTAAAAACACATAATTTATCTGACTCATGCCAATATACACTGATATAAGCATATTTCATTTTCTAATATTCTGTGAAACGCAGTGACGTCACTGGAAACCGTTTTAAATGGGAACTTGGTGAAAACAAAGTTGTATAAGACCCCCTCCCCCATACTTCATTGTATTAGCTAGCTCCGTGACAGCAATGAAGGTCAAGGCCATTGCATTTCACAGAATATAGCCATTTGATTTCAAACTCACAATTATTATGCGTGAAACTAGTATTTTATATTCATATGCACTTAAAGGCCAGGCCTAAGCTTAACCCGACCCACAGGAGATATTGATCCTCTACATGTTGATTTAATATTGGGCCACATTCGGCAACGCGACCATGACACTAAACCATCACGGGTCAATGGTTGATATTTTCTGGTATGTCAATTGGTGTGTAATTTAGCCGCCATTTGCCTAGCTGTGGGGTTAACTGGTTCCGGGACATGCACGTAGATCAGAGAGTCGATATAGGTCCATGCATTACCGCACACTCACCCTGATCACCGGGAAAATGCACAAATCATTATTGCCAACAATAATAATAATTGAAGTCAACATTATTCAGCAGAAGATAGACTCTTCTCTATAATATCATAAGTGTATGATTATTATTTGTTCTGGTAGGAGAAATAGAACATAATTATGTACAAATTGAAGTAAATAATTCACCTTTATTTTTATTTTTTATAAACTTTATGACATTTTTGTAATGAAAATACACTTCGTTGTGGATTGTAGTGTGCTACTGCCAAGCAATATGTTCTCATGTGAGAGATGTTGGGTAACATTATGCCAATGTCACAGACGTATATCCTTCCTTAGTCACGTACACTTGCCATGATTTGTGAGAGCGGGGGATTTATGTTTCCCCGGAAAACTTTATTGGCATGCACGCACTCTACCATGTGCTCAGCCACAGTCACATCAAAATGCATTTATCATGACACCGAAACCTAATTAAATTGTATTTGAATCATTATTCTTAGTCATAGTTATTTGGTATTTCTTTTTTGGTATTTCAAAGTCTTCACAGAAGATCAGGTTTGATGTATACCTATGCCTTTTTTTTCTAATAAGGATATCAACTGATTCTAATCATATTGAACATCTCTATATTCACAAAACCACAATTAGAACAGTGTTGTTCCAAAATAAACGTTAGTCTTTATCGTAGGAACATCAGCTGATATTTTCCCGTATTTTACACATTTTCACTAACCAAAATGTTTTGGGCCTAAAATAGCAGATATGCATTACCTTTATTTTTGACAGAGCTGACCTTTGTGATCACTCTCCTCCTGCACCACCTCCAGCGCTGAGACATTGGACAGGAAGAAACTAGCTGGAAAAGGAAACCGCCTGGAATTAGCTGGGGACACCGACCACGTGATACTTCTCCGATCACATGACACAGGTAAGTCACGTGAGCGCTGCATGACCGCCAATAAGAGAACCTTACACAAATGTGGCTCAATGTTGAGTCAACATTTCTGCCTCGTTTCACCAACAGACGTAACCCTATTTTTTTATTTAAATATCCAGAATCAATCAAAAGGAAAGTTTAAGACGTTTTGTTGTCTTAAATGTAGGTGAAACCGGGCTCTGGAACGTTAAGCCAATTGCATTATTTTCCCTCGCTGAAGCGACTCACAACTTTAAGCCGGTGAAAATCATTTACACTGACGCTGGAGTGTTTCATAGAATGAATTACAATTCTAACAGATATTCATGATAAAAAAGTATGTCAAAATTATAGAAATTTAATGTTTTTCGTCATTTGAACCTGGAATTGCTAACGCAATTTCCAGCTTCAAATAACGAAAAATATTACTATTTTTGAAAAATAGATATGTCCAATGTTAAATTATTGGATTAACTAAGCATCTACCAAAAACAATTTTATCTAATTAAGTGATATTTGTATTAATCTAAAACATCCTTAACCCCGTATATATACGGGACTAGCAGGACAAGGTTTAAACATATTGTGAGCGTGATTTGACATGTACTGTTCTGTTTATTTTTATGGAAATAATAAGTAAGTGACTGATATGAGCCTATAGTTGGCTACAGAGTAAATAATTTCGTTTTAACAGCAATTGTTTCGTTAACTTAACTACTGTACCCTGGGAACTGGTCGGGCCCAAGGACCCTTTAATCTGACCTAAAATCAGCAAAGCAGGCAATAGGTACATTTTGCGGCGATTGTATAGGGTCTACTCATGCCACTATGGGGACAACCCCAGGGAAAAGCTCCCTTACCATATACCCCCTTTATCTGGTGAGTGGATGGTAACATGTCAACGTGAAGTTTTGACAGTCAGTTGCGCACAAAACGAGGTTTGGCTATCGTCAACACACATATAAGACGTTTACTGTCTTGTAAGTATCGCATAAATACGAACATTCTTAGGTGTTGCACAGATAGAGGTTTAACTATCAGTAGGCTAGTACACATACAGGAGGTTTGACTATCAGTAACGCACAAATCGCCGGTTTGATAATCAACACAACACAGATAAAAGATTTGATTATCAGTTTGACAATTAGTAGTTTGCAAATATGATGTTTGATTATCAATAACAAACATAATACGAGGTTGTATATCAGTAGAACATAGATACGTATCAGCAACACACATATACGAGGTTTGATTATCAGTAGCACGAAAACACGAGGTTTACACAGATACAAGATTCGAATAAAATTAGCACATATATATGAGGTTTGATTATCAGTACTACACAGATACAATGTTTTATTATCAGCAGCACTTTGTGACACACATACAAGGATATCACTGAAAAACATATACGAGGTTTACCAGTCAGTAGCGCACAAGCACGAGGTTGGTTATCAGATAAGAGGTTTGACTATCATTAACACGCATATACGAGATTTGATTATCAGTAACAGACATATACGAGACTTTACTATCAGTAGAACATAGATATGTAACAGTACGAGGTTTGATTATCAGTAGCACACATACATGTATACGGGGTTTTATTATCAGCAGCATATTATGATACATATACAAGGTTTAACTATCAATATCACACAGATACGATGCTTTACTTTACTTTATACCCAGACACAATATTGGAGAAACATACGATTTGTAACTGTAGATCACGGACATAAGGTTTTACTAAATATCACAGGGATACGAGGATTCCCACCTTGACTGTGGCTATATTGTGATGTGTGGGTGGTGGTGTGCGACCCGTATTCTCGTACAAGTTCCGATATATCGTAGGCTTCTGATTGGTCGAGATGGCCATCTCGACCAATCAGAAGCCTACGATATATCGTAACTTGTACGAGAATACAGTCCCTGCAGGAGTGAGTGGGTTGCTGGAGGGTTACTCTGCATGGTAATTGCTGGTGTTTTCTTTTGGCTGCTGCTCGGGTTGACTGACAGTGACCTCTCGCGGCGTGAGCAGCCATTGGTAAGCCGCCCATTTAATTAGTCAGCTTTATAAAGCACCTGATCTGATTGACTCTGTTTGACTGAGCTTGCCACCTGTGTCAGCCTCCACCCATCTCTGCCTACAAGTACTCTACTTGTTTTTAGCTCTACTTCTCTCTAACATCATCTGTTTTACACCCTCCAGGTATTTGTGAGTAGAGATGGGGTCTTTACAAATAGGGGTTTTCTTCTAAATTTAGACAGTATTTATGTTTAGAAATAAATCAGCAAAATATGAAAAAGGCTTATTTTTTTGTTTGAAAATACAAAAACCTCGCTTTAATATCAAGCCGAGTGATAATAACACCTCCATGAATACAATGCCTTTTAAGTTACTGCTTTTGATATACAATACAATAGGTATCACAAAACTACATTTAGTTTGGTGTTTCAATCATTTAGACAGCGTAGAAGTGTTTATAATGGGATACCAAGATCATCATTGTTAAAAGTACAATATGCTTAATTATAGATCATGGCAATAATCGTTCTCTTTCTAACTACTGTCTTTATACAATATTTAGAAGTGAAGGATTTATGGAATCATCCAAATTGACGTCACTCAGTTCCAGAAACGCTAACTGGGAGGGAATGTATTTTCTTTAATTTTTGTGGCGGTGTGAAGGCCATTTAATTAGATGACATTGAGAACAGCTTAGTATGAAAACCTACATTAATGACAAGCTATCTCACAAGACACCCAATGCAGACGAGTACACTGTTCTCAGTTGTTTGTGCGCAGTATACCAAGTATGGGAAAATGACGCCCAACATATTCGTTTCGCCATTTGTATCACCATGGTAACGGATCTTCTGTTTCTCGTTTCTTATGAATTATCCATTATCTTAGCTGTGAGAGGCGGTCTCATGTTTCAATTTCTCTCTCTTTCTCGCCTCCAGTTACTCGATTTAATTTCCAGTTTTAATGCCTGGCGTTGCCTAGCAGCTAATACCAGTTCAGTTGGTTGAATGATTTTTGTTTATAATTATGTTTTCTTAAAGCGTAGGTTTCGCACAGCCACCAACTCTGATTGAATGTCATAATATATTTTGCCACAGACTTGGTTTTCATACCGGACTAGTTTTTACCCATGAAACAGAGGACAATTTACCTATTCTGGTTGAATGTTGGCCCAGCATTGGTTTAATATGTGCTGTTACCCAGTAAACAGAAAACTTTTGTATAACATCTATACATTTTCGGCCCAACCGTTGGGCGGATGTTGTATAAATGTTATACAAATGTTTTCTGTTTACTGGGTAGCCCGGTATATGTGGCCATTGCCTGTATAAGCCAGGGCTCATGAATGCTAATTAACCGGCAGTAATAGCCCTTGGGAACGGTTGTCTGTGACGCCAAGACAAATTTGATCGTCAGAAGTCACGGACAGGGTCAATAGATAGTCAGTATTCCTGTACTACAATCCCTACCTTAACTACCCATTGTCTCCTTATTTGCAGATCATGCATTGCGTGCCAGCCAGCATAGTGCTGGATGTGGAAAAATCAATGCGCCTTTTTGCCCAGCTCTTGTCAAACGACAGCTATTGTCGGCTTTGATCATGAAAATTGTAAAGAGAAACTCTATAATTAAATGTATTAAATCAGTAGCGCGCCGCGTAATAGAATCTCTGATAAATAGCAATCCGTACGTTGTTTTGCTGTGTGGAATACACAGTAGAAATGCATATTTTATGTATGTGTTTATTACTCATTTAGTTTGATTATTGCAATATAATAGTTTGCATATAGTGTGTCCAATATGCACAATATCAGCTTCTTATATTTATATAGTATATATGTACAAAAGAAGCACTCGATTTAATACATTATAACAATTATTATTATTTTAATTTGGAATAAATTACAATAATCTTTAAATGGTACGAACTTTAAAACAATAATGACTGAATATACCGTTTTTCCTGGGAAGTGTGTAATATAGATGATGGAACATATTATATCAGGAGACGAATAAAAAATGCACCTCATTATTATTTTATGCGCATTTATGTACATGTATGTACATGACCAATAATTTTAAAAGCATCTTGGAGATCTAGTTATACACAAATTTGCTTACTATTTATTTATATCTACATGTACTTCAAATCTGGTCCTGGTTCTAGGACCCACCTTTTTGGTCTTGGTATGCTTTGACAATCACTGGTTTATAAAGAAGATGATTATTGTGATACCCTCCCACGTGGATCCTTTATGATCAAGCTAACACGGGACGTTGGTCTAACATTGATTCCACATTGTGTTTCGGGTGTTGTGTTCGTTTGGGAGGCAGACACATATGGCCTGACATTTTACAGAGACATTGTCAAGGCTAGTGGGATTAACTCTTTAACTGCTACTCGCGGCTATTACCATTTTTGCGTAAATTGCAGATATCGAGCTTTAGATAACAATGTGTAAAGGTCTATTGTGTCTTTATAGGTTCTCACGCAAATTTCAGACTAAATAAAAAACGAAAAATACCGCAAATATTTGTAGCATATCTTATGGTATATGCTGAGTTAATCAAATAATTCAATTTGGGAGATATTTTTTTTCATAAATAATATATTATTTTTCATTTATTTGAAGCTGGTAAATGCGTTAGCAATTCTAGCTTCAAATGGATGAAAAATGCTAACAAACAACAGTGCAAGAGTTGTGAATCACTTTAGTCTAAACTGGGATGGGAGAGCACCCTGAGGATGTAGGGTAGACCGGGGGAAAACGGCGCATGTAAGCAGATACTCTCATATTCTTAAATATGTGCACGCTCTCTAGCAGAACTTATATTTCTTAGAAAAACTTCTATCTGGCCTACATCTTTTAGCAAAATTATTTTTTAGGTAAACACTTTTTGGAACAAGTTATAGCAATGTAATATTATCAATATACTGCGCCATCTTACCCCGCCAATTTGCGGTAAGATTAAGTTATGTCAGGGATAAGATGATCAGCTGCTATAAATTAGGCCCTTAATTAACTAATTTTATATTAAACGCATTTGCAATGCAATTTGAATGTTCCAGCAAGTTTCTTGTACTGAAAATATCGTTATTATTTTACATTGCCATAATATTTGCGTTTTTGTCCTCTTATTGCAATGATTTGCCTAGATCTCATATCTGTTGAAATTGCAGCGAAATCTACTTTTAAACGTAAATGGACTATTCAAGGTCAATATAGATTACGTGTGAGTACATATTTGAAATGCAAAAAAATACAAATGAAATCATTGAATTGGACTTATTTTCATTCAGGCCTTTGTAATGCAAGCCCATTATATAACACAGTAATAAGTAATAACCCAGCAGACACAATACCTTGAATCAATGTTGGTTTAACGTTGGTCCATCGTCCACTACGTTGAACAAACATTGATTCAACGTCTTGTGTCTGCGGGGGGGGGGGGGGTTAACTCAACATTACGAGTTAAAATGTTGATGTGCAATCATGCTCAATTTTTTGCAAATGGGACGGTGTAATAATTCTTATTAATTTATTGGCGCCATATCCAAAGGGAAAATCCGTTTATCCAACCCCCCCCCCCCCAGCCATAGTGTTCAAAATTATCCGGTATCACAAAAAATGTAAATATAAAATTTCTATTAAATAGATGTTATACCTTTTGTTTTCCCTAAGTAATTTACTCATGCTACTAATCACACAATTTACAGACCTTTGTATCAGTTATCCTGCAACATAGATTTAAAAAATATATATATATTCAAGTGTGAGTCATCTTCCCCATCTTGTGTGGGGTAAGATGACGCATTATTAATCACGATTGTCGATATAAATTACATCCTAGAAAGTCTCATAGACTTCGAGAGCGTATCATTGCTGTTATACCATGGACCAATACTCCCAATTTATATCACTGTATTCTGTATGGTGTGTGTTGTGAATTTGCCACAGCTTTAGCAATAAGTCAAGAATTATTACTTGAAAAATATAATAATTTAAACAGAAAATTTGTTTCCGCAACATCACCCTCTCACGCACCTTTCAAAGTTCAACATGGGATTAAAATGTTTTTATTTTATTCCAAACAAATTGTGTCATAATAAGCTGTGTCGAAAAATCGTATTAAGTAGTTATGATGACCTCACCAGGTGGGGTTATAGCTGGGAGTCATCTTCCCCCGTGCGTCATCTTACCCCGGTCTACCCTATGTGAGACGAATGAGTTGACACTACTTTCCAGACACATGATTCGAAATTTTAGCCCTGGTGGTCAGAGGCCAAACACGCTACTATAGATATATCATTACCTTCGGTCACAGAGGCTCCCCCCAATACTGAATCTTTACGATTGAGCGGGGAAGAAACATTTGTTCCTTTTAAACCTGGATGCCAGAGCGCTGGGCGAAACAGCGAGCCACGACTTTCCAGACAGACAGCTTTAACCACGTCTACTCAAGTGGAGGGAATTTTCCAATATCTAATACCTTTCTCATGTAAACAAAGAGACAAAATGTTGTTGTTTAGGCCTACATTTTATATCATGTTCTCTCATTTTATACACACTGCAAACTGCTCGAACGTGTGGGTATGCATGTCTTCTGTAGTATATAGGGGCCTACACCTCAAATAGTCTTTGAAGTCCCGCCTTTGTTGTACAGGTTTCAGGGCAATTTTTGTTTTGTTTTAAATCGTTGAGTCTTATCCTACTATAATAGCACACTAGATGACGCCATTAACACATAGTATTATAGTTATAGTATAAATAGAACAAATTTGAAGGAGTATATAATAATATATAATAGTAGGCCTAATAGATTGCATGTAACATAGCACAAAAAAATGGCTTGACCTTAAGCTAATTTCAAGGTCATCCGGTCACGGGAATCAAATTGGCTTGTAAGCGTGATAACTTCATATAGTGCAGCAGATATAGAAATAAATTGTGCCTTTTGTGATAAAAGCATGAAATTTGGCACACATATGCAGTATGGTAGTATGAAACTTTTCAGCTACAGGGCCATCGCAAATTTGTCCCAGGACGCAAATGGCGGCCATTTTTCAAAATGGCCGCCACCGGTGATTATTTTTTCTCCTATACGACACCGTTTCAATGTTTTGTGAGTGAAAAAAATGGTTTATTTGTTTTTTTGTGCATATATAATGAACTAAATATGTATAATAAATGTGATCCATGCAATTTTATTACAAAATAAACAATTATATCGGATTTTTTTCCTGAAATATGCCCGCGTACAGCTACTTGTTACGCAAAAACATATTGTTTCGACCAATTGTGGATGCGAAGCTTTACATATTGTGTGGGTGGAGAATTTTTCCAAACACAGTGCTTAATTACATGTCATAATAGAAATATTACACTTATGTGTATATAAACATATCTTTTAAAGGGGATAATCCATCATTTTGTTAGCATTGAACGGCATAATCCTGTCATAGAAAGTCAGGTTTTGGTGACACGGTTATCACAATAAATTATTGTGTTATATGTGTCGTACATAAATACTTATTTAGTGTCACAATTTCCTGCACAGAAACACAGTACACCTGAGTGCAGCTTTGAGACATTTACATTGCCCGCAACATCCTTTTTTGCACCCACATCGAAGGAGTTCTCTACAAGCCTTAGTTGCTTCTGGTAAATCTGTCCAAAAAACATCCCACTTTCCAGTGTCCTTCTTCGTCCACCCCAAACAGATGGAGAGGGCATTTCTGGTGCTGCAATGCAATATTGTGACCAGCAGTACCCAGCCTGATATGTAGCCCTCTTCACATGCTGGATCAGAGCAGCCTGAGTAGGGGGTATTAGGTCGATGGCTCTTCCTTTCTGAGCAAATAACTCTTTCCGTGCCTGATTCACAGATGTTTGGGTAGTGGTACGATCATATAGCAATACAATAAATTGTTCAATTAGTTCAAAATATGGTTTAATTTGTTGAGGTGTTGACCCAAGGGAGGAAAATGCTTCTGTCACAGCATCAAGGTTTTTCGTTGTAGCCCAAGCAGTTTTTTTGCCCTTTCCGTGGAAGAAAGAAACTAAATCGCCGCCACTAAGTGCATGAAAGAATGGTAGGGCTCTACATTTGCTTGGCCCTAACGTTGTTGCTATCTCATGAGCTGCCAGATATCAAAAATGTTTGCCAACACCATAGGCAATCCACAAATGGATATGACTCAGACGTCGAGAAGCGGCTAAAGCAAGGACTACCACGTCTGTATCAACTGTGCGTATTGTGACTTTATCGCGGCCTTCCTTAACAATGTCTTCCAGATGATGGAAAATATGTGTGTCCGCTTGTGTGCATGGAGCTAATCTGGAAGTGTCACAAGGCAGGTTACAGAGCACATTATCATGGTATGTGCTTAGGATCATTTATCAAAGGGTTATTTGTCACCATTTGAGCAAGTAAAGCGAACAACTCCTCTTTGTTTTCTTTAAGACGGGGAAATTCATACCAGTTTCCTGGGACTCTTGTGGCTGGCTCCACACGACGACGAACTCCTTTGCCTCGTTTTAGTCTAGTTTCTGTTTTTGTTTTCAAACTATCTGGAAAATATCTATCCCAAATAATATCTACTCTGTTAGAATGTTGTAGGTGTGATTTTAAATAGGGCAAATGTTGGTTAGCAAAATCAAGGAATGTTTTCGTTGCAGGACCGGGTGTAAGCATATTAACAGCTGAAGCACCATCAATTATCACAGCTTGGACAGCAGGAGTGTTGCCAGATGGATGGGCAGCTGCAAGATCTTCCAAGCAGTCTAACAGGTCTGACTTGGCACCTGTTCTGATAGAACCCATCTTTGACAGAGCTGGGGGATATGATTGATTTTCATGTTGAAAAAAGTCATCCAAATCACCATTTCGAATTTGTGATGCATACAATCTAGAGAAAAGGGGACAGTCATTTTTTAAGGAAGACACCTGCTGTTGTGACACGGATTTTACTCCACGTGGGGTTGTTGTGAAGAGGGGAATGTTGTTCCTCTTTATCGGGTCACTTATTGGTCTCACTTGATAAATAAGCCTTTCGCGCACATATGCATCATACCGCTTCTGTCCAATATTCTCAATAGTGTGAATACCATCAGCAACAGTTTTGTCTGCTACATCTCTGGTGTCGAGTACCAGGAGATCACTGCTGTTCTCACAGAAAGGATTACCCATGTCACCTACACCCCTTTGTTCTTGCTTGTTGGATTAGATTACCATCAGCCTTGTTGGGTCCATTTTGTCTTGGTATCTGTAAATCCTGTCTGGGGAGAGTAGCTGGGGGAACACTTGTGTAGCTCTCAGGCAAATGTTTTCTCTTTCCCTTCACAATATCATCAGCATCATTGGTGATTGTTTTACTTTCTTACATGCTGAGCTGCTGAACTGGAGAAGCTGAGAAATAGTTAAAGCAGGTTGAGGGGTTGAAGATACTGTCGTCTGTGAGGTAATACTTGCTCCGTATAACACCATAGATACTAAGGCCAGCAAGGAAGCCGGTGTGGAGTCACTACCCAATGAACAATTAAATGTCAGCTTCATTTTAAGCATGTCCCTCCTTACAATACTTGCTGCTCTTGATTGCTTCATTATCATTGTCATGCTCACAAGCTTTGTGGAGTGCTTCTCCAATATCTTTATTGTACACAAGAACCACATAACGACCACGACCATGTTTATGAGCTTTCATGTCAGGAAAGTAACTGAGTATTCGATCTTTAAATTTTGTTGAATGTACACGGACTGTAATAGTTGTACCAAGCTGTTCTAGTCTTCTAGTATAAACCTTTTCAGTTCTGATAATTTAAATATTGGGGCAATACTTTCATGTAAGCAAATTTCTTCAATGTATGAAACAATACCAGCAAACGCTAAGCCATGATTGACAGCATCAGTTCTGTCTTCTGTAGATTTATCTAAGTTACGTGCCTTGTTATACTTCTTGTGCAATAAGATCGCCAGAACTGAGTTTGGCAAGTAGAGGTTTGTTTATAAGTTTGTATCCACATTGTCTGACACGGGCATCAAGCTTAAATGTTGATACATTATGTAAAGTCTTTCCTTCTGCAGATTCATCGCAAAAGAAACATTTTTCAGATGGAGTCTTTTCTCCCTTATTATGGCGTAAATATTTATTCAGTGGACTAGATTAACGTGATGGTTTTCGCTTCTCAGCTCTCTGAAGTTTTGTTTTATTGTATTGGAGACGACATGTGTCATGCCATCTCGCATTGTGACAGCGAAATGAAGACTCTATGCCTTCACCCTCATCTAAACTTGAGAGGTTGATTGTTTTTGGTAAACAAACGATCCTATCAAAAGCAAGGAGACTGTCAGCCAAAGTTGTATAACCAGCTCCTGTGGCTTGTTTTCTTGAAAAACCTGGGCAGATCAACGTTTCTTCTGTATCTTGCTGGCACAAAACACATTGTGTCCAATCAACATTTAGACTTTGACGACCAGACGTACTGGGTAGGTTGGTATCGACGATCTTATATGATTTAGACATTGTCAAATATGAGTATTATTATCTAATCTACCACCACACCAATACCATCTAACACCATGCATTAGCAATTTAGCGCCTACAGGTATACATGCTGTAGGTTGGGACATACCTGAAAAGAAAAGAAATATATAAATAGGAGAGAATAACAGACCAATGCAATTTTCGATTATCAGGAACAGCATTGATGATTTTTGGCAGTGCATCCCAAACAGTTGACAGTCTGAAATATAAGATAGGCCAGCATGTAGGCCTACATACATATGGAGAGGTTTGCAATTGTCACATCAAGAAGCCTTAGAAGCTAACTGTAAAGTTTAAATGATACATTTGTTTCCCTGTGGTAAAAATGATCAAAAATATATTTTGCAAACAGCCGGCCGGATGAACATATTTTTGGATGGACAAACAAACGGTCGAATAACCAACGTTTTGTCAACACCCGACTTTTACTTGTATTCAATAGATGTGTGTGGGGGGGGGGGGGAGGGGTATCAGGTGATATATACGTTCAGATGTTGACTCTGCTGATCCCAATAGACCTACCTACTACTTTCATGGCCTTTTTCTTCTCGGTGTTCGAAATATTCACAATTCCAAGCAACTACATGCCGAATGCTTGCTCTTCAAAACGAAAATTCATTATTATACAGGTAAGCTAATGAAAGCTAACAGTGATTAAGATCATTCACCATCTTCTGCACAGTGACGATGCAATATATAATATTTTTTTCGATATATATACCGATGCTAGAAAAATATTTAGCGCCTGTCTATGTTCAATGGCAGCCATTTTGAAAAATGGCCGCCATTTCTGACCGGAAGTGATTTTGAAATGGCCCTGTAGCTAAAACTGATCAGTGATATATACTCTAACACTGTACCAAATTTCATGCTTTTATCATTAATAGCACAATTCCTATGAAAATAAGCCTGTATCTGCTGCACTAATAAGACATTTGAGCTAGAGCCTTCATTTTAGCCCCATGTTCACCACAATAATCCTAAGGTCAAGCACGGTACTCTGTGACCATGGCCTAATTTCAAGGTCGCTAATTCACGGAGGCAGAATTGGCTTGTAAGCACGATAACTTCATAACGCCTTGAGCTGGAGCCTCAATTTTTAGCCATATGCGCACCACAATAAGCATAATGTCAAGTTCGATACTCGGTTACCTTGTAATTTCAAGGTCGCCAGGTGACAGAAACAGAATTGGCTTGTATGCACAATAACTTCATAATACCTTAATACTTCGAGCCTTCATTTTTAGCAAAATGTGCTCCATACACTATTGTAAGCGTGATAACCTAATTCTTATGACGACTTAATGTTGATGGACAGAAGCCATAGCTGAGAGGTCCTGTCATCAACTGATGGCTATTTTTTATGTTGGTCATTGTGGCTGCTAAAGTTAAGGCACATTGTTCAATCTCACTTGTGTGGATTGCCCCTCGCTATCTCCCTTGCCATGCTTCCTTCTACCCCCTCCCCTCCACTCCCCTGCACCTCCATGGCACGACCAGCACGCACTCCAGATTAAACCCCTGCTGACCTTCACTTTGATTTCCGGGTCATGTTTGGTCTGAGATAATGGAGGACCCAGAGAAGGTCAAATACGGCAAATAATCCCGTGGAATAGACCAGCGCCATTAGTGATCCAGCAAATATCACGTGCATGTCACGTCACCAGTCTGTGATGCAAAGCCAAAAGGCAGTAATTGCTTACTTGAAAAGTAAGCAGTTACTGCCTTTTGGCTTTGCATGACAATATTGTGCTATGTATAGTTGTCTCCACTTGCCAAGTAAGCACGAGACATTGAGCCAAGGTTCTCTTAATGGTGGGTCGCAATCACGACCTTAAAACAACATTGGCTCAAAACCTTGTGTTGGTTTGGTACATACACGAAACACGAGCCAGACACGGGAGGGGGGCGTTGGTATAGTGGACACGCCGAAAGCCTGTCACGTCGGAGCGTACAGGTTTATCCCCGCCGTGGTGGTTTCATAGAAACAAATGTTTCTTCCCTGCCCACTTGTAAAGATTCTGTATTGCGTGGAGCCTCTTTGATCGAGAGGTAGCCACTATTTCTTATTCTGGACATGCATGTCCGAAATACAGTGTAAAAAATCGGAAATTTTATCTTTATATCTCGCTTACCTGGTAAATGCGCAGCACACAAATTAAAAAAAAATACGCAAGTCTAGTCTATGAACATGTTTACATCATATGGTCATATTAGGAAGCCAAAATAAAAAATAATTTTTCGATGATTTTAGCCTGATTGTATGAGAAAAATCAGAAAACTTATAGAAATTAAATTTCCACCTACACAAAGTTGTGTTTCGCTGCCGCGACCCACAACTTCAAGTTGGTCTTTGGGAGCTGCAGACACTTCATTCAGTCATCAATACGTCATGACAATTAAATTGTTGTATATGCGACTAAGACGCACTCACCGTACTTGCACGTTGAATGTTGCGTGTGGCGCACTAGTATGAACATTTCTTAACCCTTTCAGCGCGCGGGGACCGTGTTCATACGTCTAAAGACGGTCCCCGTGCTAAAAGAATTAAAATATTTATAGTGGCCGTAGACCCATAACTAGGTATTCAAATGAAGCGGGAAGAGCTCACTAAGACATTTATGATGATTTCAAATTGAAAAAGTCTCTTTCTTCTCCATGGTTTATAGAACCTTATTTCAGCGTTATAAGGGTTAAGGTTTAACGTTACACAGGTTGGAGTAGGTGACAGTAACACAATCAATCATTTGATTGAGTCTGCTGAACCAGTTAGGTCCAATCAAACTTGTTGACTGAGACCGCTAAACAGACAAAACCTAATTGGGGCGTTCGATTAATTTAGAGATAGAACTCGCACATGGTACGAGCTACTCAATCAATTCCGTGGTGAACGTCCAGCTCAACCAGTTTAACTAATCAAGTTATCATCAGTTAAGGCCGCAGCTGGTCCTGTTGTAACTATTTTATTTTTGTCCTTCGTATCCTTTTGTAGCATACACTAGGGCATATGAAACCAGCAGTCATAAATGTCATGTATTGTATCACTACATATTGCTATTGGATATGGTCAGTCTCCGATTCTCGTGGGTTACCGCGTCGGATTATTAGAGGCCTTGTGCATCACTCTCTGAGTTGTTAATCCTTGTGTTGTTGTGGCCGTATAAATGCGGTTTTAATCAAGTTTAAATGTCGCTGTTTAGTCGTAAATTTGATCAGCTGCACATATTATTTAAAAATGGTGATTTTTTTTCATTATTTAAAATACTCATTGAGTACAATTTGTGCTTTTTTTCTCTTATAATTTCAAACATATACAAATCAATAAATTTATATGCATACAATGATGACACTTTAGAACCAAATATTATGTTCTCTTTTAGTTTTAAATTACACGGTTTACCTAAAAAAATATATGATTTTTTCGATTTTCACGGCTTATTCTGTATGCATAGGGGCCTACTGAGACTTCTGGATGAATTGATGACAACAATAAAACATGTACACAGTTTCTAGAAAAGCTGATCAGCTCTTCAATCAAATCAGAAGACAAAACAGGCAGGCTAATTAATCAGATATAACAAAAAGATAATGATGTTGCATAATACCTCAGTGTTTTCCTCCGCTTGATTGTCTTCAGCTGTAGTGGATTTATCGTCAATTAACCCTTTAAGCGCTGAGATTAGTGGGTATAAACCATGGAGACCAAAGGGTTTTTTCAATTTGAAACCATCGTAAATGTATATACGGAATACGGCGTTCGCTCATCGTGATTGGCTCTATCACTGAAGTTAGGCGACGTCGCGCCCGGTTCATAATTGGATGGGTGACCGCCTGGTGACTGCCAGGTGCTGTATACACTCGTGGGGCTCAGAGAACCACGTAAATCAGATGGCTCGTCTGACTGACCTAGAGTTGGACGTAAAAGAACCTCAATGGACGTAGGCGCAGTTTCCATCCAGCGAGACCCCAGAAAATCCACAATGTGTGAGTACTTGGCACATAAGGCGAATTCGCTTGGAATGAAAATAGCTTGATGCGCCTCAATGGCAGCTCAGCTGTATATCTCCCAGGAGACTGAGTTGGAATTTGAATGATAACAGGCCTTGCTAAGTTACTCTCGATGTACAGCGCTCTGAACAGCCACCGGCTGGATACATGCGCTATATAAGATTTCATTCATTCATTCATTCATTCATTCATTCATTCATTCATTCAAATGCCTCAGTTGGCTCTTTCCGCTTCATTTGAATACCTATGTTATGGGTCTACGGTCATTATAAATATTTTTACTCTCACAGTGCGGGGATCAACTTTAGACGTGAGAATCTGACGTCTACTGACGTCAGATTCTGACGTCTAAAGTCGATCCCCGCGCTGTTAAGGTTTAGGTATGAGTGAGTTAGCGCTATGATGGAATAATTATCCAGGAGGCTCGCAAAACCATTTAAAAATGTATTTACGTCTCCAACAAGAGGGGCTTTGTTCTTGGATTTGAATATCATTTACAGTCGTCGTGAAGTGATTGTTAATTCAAGCAGTTTGCGACTTTTTATCTAAAACATTACCGGCAGCGCCTCTAGTCGTAAATAAATCGATAACTAGGAGAAAATGAAAATGTACTGCTATTCTCACTTAATAATCTTTAACCGCTAGAGTACTGAGCTATTCAATTTAAATTTTCGGTCACTTGAAGTTGTATCTCGCTACCGCGATACACAACTTCAAGTGACTGAAAAGTCGTGTGATTTGAGAAATTTTAGTCCCAACATCTATCAGTGTTTCAAGATTGAGGGCATATTTTATTTTTAACAACATGTTATACAGGTGCCAATGAAAATGAACAGAATGCCCACTGTGCTCCAGGGGTTAACTACGTTAACCATCAACGTGTTAATCACGTCGATGGCCGTTTTTACATTTTAAACAAGAACATTGGACGGAGAAAAGAGCATACACTTGTACAATAATTGCTTTGAATATCATTTGATTCAAATTCATTGTACATTAGTAATTTTCACCCACTTGGAAAGACACATCTTCAACTGGGTGAAAAAACATGAGCTACAATTTAGCGCCTTAAGGGTTGACACTTCACACACTGTTTCCTGCTGATGTTTCACATGGTGACAATCCGTTTCAACATGTTTGCGTCGGCGGAAAGTACATATCTTCGTTAACTTGGAGACAGATATGTGTCATTCTTGCTGATTGAACGCACAGTTCACCTCCAAGAACTGCTATTTGGTGTGGTGTGGTGATATGTTTAACCCTTTCAAGCCTGAATTTACCATTGTCATCTTCATCCACTACAAGCCGCGAATTCTCGACTTGTAGTGGATGAAGATGATTTGAAGTGGGTGAAGAATTCAAGAAAATTGCCATCTATTGGTAAACCAGTTTCATAGAAATTTTCATTCTAAACCCCTAGTTGTAGGAAAATGAAGCCTGTTTTCGGGGATGTAAAATTATAGTTTAATGCATCGTGAGGACTTAAAGGGTTAAAGAAAGCTACACACGACTTAACTCTTTGGGTGCCAATTGGATAACGCGATTTGCACTCAAAGGGTTCAAGTCTTTTAAAATTAAAATGCAATGAAAACAATATGAATCGATGGTGTAGAATGCGCGTAGAAAGCGTGTGTTTTTTTTATTATTGGTTGTAGTACACAGAGGGTTTAGTCAGTCCTCCTCAGTCGGGATTACCCTCGGGAAGGCGTCCCGGTATTCTGCTGATAGTGCTGTCTCACATACATTATTCATGGAGATCCACTGTTTCCCATCACATTGAAACTAAACCCCATCTGCCGCGCTAAAACATCATCAGATAAACATGCAAAGTTAAAGATGCTTTCAATGTGTAAAGTTAATCCTTAAGTCAAGTCATGTAGAATTTGACTCCCATTATAGCTTGGACTGTGCGTGTATGTTTCTCTTAGATACCTATTGCTTCGCAAAAAGAACGTCTCTGAGATAATTAAGCTTGCACATGCGAGGATGAAGTGCAAAAAATATATCAAACTGCAATTAAGTTAAATTGTTTTGACTTTCATTGTCATGTTGCGTGTCCAGTATGTATTAGTTCACTGTTAAAGCTGCACTGGCTAACTATACATGTATACACTGGTCATACATGTATTCTCCACGTTTACTCCATCCCAACAAACACAATACCCAGTGTTGTTTTAATATTGGGGCGAATGTTGCAGACAGTGGTCCATCATTAATCCGACATAGGATGATTACATATCCTCGCCCTCATCCCATTTATATAAAAAAATTCAAATCATTTTCGCCTTTAAACGACAAATAGAGGCCGAGGCCTAATTCCGTCGCCTTGACCCTGTAATATGATTTCGATGAAGTTATATTATAGTGTATGGTCTTATATAATCTCATGTTAATTCTTGTCACCTACGTTTTTCTTGCTCAGAATTTTATGCTAATTCCAAAAAAATGGGGTGTCATTTTTTTAGGTCACCTTAAGGTCATTTTTCGACCCCTAGAAGTCATGACCCCTAGATCTCATTTATTTTTTTATTTATTGTTTTAAACACATGTCTTACTAGTCGTGTAACACATAAAAATGACCGAAATTGTTCAGGAAATATTATCAAATTAAAAAAAAAAAAAATGTCATTTTGAAACCCCTCGAAGGTCATTTCAATGTCAACTATTGCAAAGTTTTCAAAAATAAACCATGGTCACCATGCACCCCCCCCCCACCTACTCACCCCCCACCCCCTACTTTTTTAAGCTTTGATATGTCCAATACATGAAATGAGATGTTACCAGTAAAAAAAGGGACGAACTTTATATTTTGACCGCTTTTATGGGGGTATCCCCAAACCTGTCTGAAATTAAGGGGTAGGGTTGCGTAAGCGTATGTCGTTGGTGTTCTTATTAACTGCAAATGCAATATACCATATAACAGATAATCAAATTCCCGTTCCACTAATACATCACCCATTGCAGTAGAGTAAATAGTCGTCTCTCCACATACGCTCAAACATGTTTTTATTATAAAATAATCAGAATAAACAGCAAAACAAACTAGTCAACATTGTCATTAAAAACAACATATTATATGGTAGTTATTGGCCATATCCATATCTGGCCTATGTTTTCTGAACCCAGATATGTGTATGCTTTCAAATGTGTGTTATTTATATATATAAATATCACACATATTTTTTTAATGAAAGAATATTGCAGCCTTTTATGAGAATAAGTCTAGTTAGCCTGGGTTGAAATCTAAAACATGCAGCTTTGCTCGGGATAAATTATTTTAGTGTAGACATAAACTTTCGTAGTCACTTGTTTTTACATATTTTGCGTGTGCTGAATGTGAATCTGCCAGAAAGCGTTCTATACTTGGATACATTTACCTTAAAATTAGCAAAACACAAAATGGCCACCAAAATGTTAAGAAAACCTCATATTTTCTATAGTTTGTCGCAGATAAACGCACAATTTGTGGTTTCTGCAAGATTTTTAATTGTTAATTTTTTTCTTGTTTCTTTGGAAAGAAATTAGTTTTATTTGACCTTTAGATCCAAGACATCCGCCGTTTTTTATGTATTTACTGTTACTATAAGTATACTGCTAAGCATGTTGACAATAAAATGATGTTTTTTGTGGTAACATAGTGGATTAGGATTAAACGTTACAGTAGATTTGAAAGAAAAAAAGCCAAAATGGCCGCAAAATTTACCTTTATATTAACAAAAAACATTTTGCATATTTACTGTTAAAATAATGATGTCATTCTCAATACTAAGCACATCAAAGCATGTTAGAATATACTGTACTTTAACACAGTTTCGAATGCCTTCTAATGCCTAATCTACCGTAATACGTAGTCTACTTTTTAGATTTCCAATAAACAAATGTTGTTTATGATATTAAAGTTCACGTGCATAAAAAACACACTTTTATTTGTCTGTTGGCGGTAACCATTTTGAATTTGAAGGTCAAATAAAGGTCATTTTGATCGAAAAACATGAGACATAACTTTATCAACTAAAAATCATGCAGAAACCAGAAATCGTGCAATAATTTGTAACCAATATATAGAGAAGATGTGGTTTTGGCCTCAATTTTTTGTTTTGCTTATTTAAAGGTGAAGGACACCAAATATATAATTTTATCCGACAGATTCGAATTCAGCACACACCAATTATGTAAAAACAAGTGGGACCAATATAGTCTTAATTGCAGATCAAAGTTCAATGTTTTATATTCCAACCCAGGATAAATACACACATTTTTTAAAAAGTCTGCAATATTTTTAAAGTATATATGCAATGTGCAATGTACAAATCTAAATACCACTCAGTTTTAAGGATATACACATCTGGGTTTAGAGAACATAGGTCAAATAAATATATGGCCAATAATTATGTTTTACTAAGTCGTTTCCATTGACCATGTTTACTAGTTTGTCTTGTTGTCGATTTTGATTATATGTATTAAAACAAATGTTTAAACGTATGTGTAGAGATAACTGTTTAATCCACTGCATCATTCAATACATCAGTAGAACGGATAATCAGCTATGTTTCATATGGTATGTTGCATGTGTAGACTGGTCAGCTACTATTGCAGCGACAGACGTTTGCGTAACACTAACCCCTAATTTTAGGTTTGGGGGTACCCCCAAATAAGCGGTCAAAAAATATATTTCGTCCTTATTTTTTTTACTGGTAATATCAACGTTGGTGTGGGTGAGTAGTGTGTGTGTGTGTCGGGGGGAGGGGGGGGGGGAGGGGTGATCAATCCTGGCCTATGGACTCTTTGAGTGTTTAGGGTTATGACATTCAAGAGACCGGAAATGACCTTTAAATCTTAAGAATATTTGTTAATTATGAATGCTGACTATTTCGTGCCAATTTCCTTCAATTTGCTATATTACACGAATATATTATCTTGCAATACAAACGTTTTAAAAATTCCCGTGTGTTTTTAGGGTCATGACCTTTAAGACCGCGGAAATGACCTTTTGAGCTTCAGAAAAAAATGACACCCTATTTTATTTTGTTCAGTATTATTTTTTCTTTAAATTGAACACAGGTGTCCAGATTTAACATGCAATTCCCACGGGACCACATTTACTGACAAAAGACCCTACACTATTAATTAAGAAGACGTATCATTATTTTCACAACTAGATGACGTTTGTCTTGTGGTCTAAGTTTGTATTATGGGGTGAAGGATAATGCCTGTTTGACCGTCCGACCGTTCATCCGAAATTGCTTTCCAGGCTATATTTTGAGAACACGTGATAGATTGCTACCGTATCTGGTGGAAATGACCGACCTCCTGGATTTTTCGATGTGTTACTGCTGGACTGAAAAATGTATTACAGTTCTGTTCGACCATGTTTT
This sequence comes from Flabesymbios commensalis, assembly GCA_964017125.1. Classification (NCBI taxonomy): domain Eukaryota; kingdom Metazoa; phylum Annelida; class Polychaeta; order Terebellida; family Flabelligeridae; genus Flabesymbios; species Flabesymbios commensalis. The sequence goes on along the minus strand of OZ024903.1, from coordinate 59,867,615 downwards.
AAAAAAATGTTCGACTGCCTGCCGTCCATCGGCATCCGCATTTTTTTCTGAGCTATATCTTGGAATATACTAATAGATTGTTAAAAAATTATTGAGCAGTTTTTTTATGTCATTGATTTTCACCCCACGTTAAGCAGGATATTATGGAAGGCTGTTTCCTGTTTTGGTATTATTATATGTTGTTGTTTTTGTAATATAAAAAGTACGTGTTCGATAGATTTCTTGTATTTTACTGCTCTTAATAAAGTATTGGTAGTGTACCTAGTCCACTGTATCCTACATGTACGGATTATGCCATTTAATCGGATATGAGGAATTGGTGGTTTGATGATGTAATTGTTGACGTCACCAGATGGCACCAGCTGGGGGATCACATCTGCTGAAATGAATACCAGCCACTCTATAATATATCACGTCATTGACATACTGCTGGCTCTATGCCTCTATGCTTCAAACGTTATGCCAGCTATGTGTGGCAGATAATCATATTTACCTGTCTACGTGTTTCCTGGATCACCTATAAACATCACCTGGAAGGTGCACAAAACTAAAAATCTGCCACTGTGGACGTATACATGTATTCTGTGAAACTCAATGACCTCAATGAGGTATGTGAGAAGGGGTGTTATATAACCTTGTTTTCACCGAGTGACGTCACTGCGTTTCACAGAATACCAAACCAGAAAGGCATACCAAACCCATGACATCTTAACAAAAAAATAGTTGTTACCCAGTAAACACAAAACATTTGTATAACATTTAGACAATGTTGGATCAACGTCGAAGACGTTGGGCCGACGTTGTATAAATGTTATACAAATGTTTTGTGTTTGGGTATAATAATCTACGGTATAAACCAGCTTAACTTTTTAAGGGTGATCGATTCATCAACTATCATTAACTAGTATACGGTTTTAATTTGTTTAATTCAAATTGGAGAATATCTAATTACTGTTGTACACTGAATCAAAGTTATTGTATGACTCTTATGATATTGCAGGAGGCAGAATCCCGAAGCCGACAGTATTTCTTTCGTATTATATAAGTGTATTTCTCCATTGCCATAGGCCTACCTGAATGTTTGCCTAAATTATCTTCCCAGTAAACACAACATTTGTATAACATTTGTACAACGCCGGCCCAACGTCTTCGACGTTGGTCCAACATTGTACAAATGTTATACAAATGTTTTGTGTTTACTGGATTTGAACAGTTTGGAGCAATGTGCAGTGTGTGTTGAGAAATCACGGTACCACTACTTTCACACAACAGAACACGGACCCGCATTAGCAGTGCAGCATCAGATTTGATGCCCCGCCTTTTTATTGAGCGACCGCGGATCGCTCTGTCTGTATCAGATCTGATTGTATCATATCGACTGGTGTAATAATGATTCCTTGTCATTTTATGCTAGCGCCGCAGGGAGCGTTTTGATTAATAGTTTTACATTAGGCCCACTGCCGACCCTGAGGGATACGATATCAAGCTGTTATAATTAACTTAAAAGCAGGATAATCCCTCATTAATGGCGTAAAATACCATTAATAATCAACACCGCTATACATGTATACTAGAATTGGATTATACCTGATCCTAGCGACATAACTTTAACCGAAATAATCAGTTACATGAGATAAATATCACATATTTTGTGTTGTCCTTGATTTAATGTTGGTCCACCATCGCGACGCTGACCCAGAATCTTATCAGCATTGGGTCAGCGTATTTTGTTTGCTGGGAGTATTCCCATATGTCTTCGTTTAATGCTGTTGCTTTATTAGCTTTATCATACCTAATTCCATAGCTTAGGACCATTAAACATTAGACTCTTGTGGTGAACTGCTGGTACATAAAGTTTATTTCTTACCTTGGTTTTTAAGAGTAATTTGTATTTGTGCATGTGTGAATAAATTAGTTTTATAAGTAGGGGTTAGGGCTTTAAATACCATTAAAGTTTGTTTCTTCTATCGAAAATAAGACGTGCGGCTTGTTTTCTGTAATTTTATTAATGTATATATGTCCTTTTTGCCACTTTGTCCCCATGTGATTCAACAATATTATATATGAGGTTTAATATAGTAGTTGTAATACAAAATACATTTTTTTGTAGTTAAATATTGTCTTATTTTTCTGAATATAAACATTTTTAAAGCAATTGTTTACTTGACTTTTGTCCGTTGCTTCAGGGAGGAATATGCCCTGAAAAATTTCAGCTCGATCAAATTCAAAACGGCCAACTTGCGGCCTATTTTGACTTTAATATGCGTAATATCTGGGAAACCGACTATCGGCCATAATTACCTTTATTAATATGCCTGATATTTGGCAAACCGTACTAGATGGTTAGACCATTACTATAAAACAAAATGTGCACTGTCAGAGAGGTATATGCCATGAAAAATTTAAACTCGATTTAATTCAATAATGGCCGACTTGGGACCATCAATGATTTTAATACCTGTAAAATATACAGTAATACATGGTAAACTGTGCTAGATAGGTAGACCATTCTCTGTAAAACAAAATGTGAAAGCTCAGGGGAGGATGTACCTTGAAAATTTCTATTACGCGGGCGGGGCGGGGGGTTATGGTGGCCTGCTGGCCTCTTGTTGTTTAAGTAATACATTTATACACGCTTCCGGAACCAATAGAACTGTAGATGAGATGAGAATAAATTGATAGATATACATATTTTGTTGACAGCTGATGTTGATGAGATTGTATGCACTGTAGAATATATAGTTAAATAATAGAAAATGTTATGTAGAATTCTGAAATACAACATAATTTCGAATCCAACTGTTCCGAATCATGATAATGTAAAGCTGGTAGTTTGATAATCCATTAGATACCCATATATATCGTAGGCGGCATACAGGCAGCTGACGATCAAACTATAGGCAATCAATCAGCACATTTTTTAAACATTGACCCATCTCTAAAATCATGACTCCTTTTTTCATATTCACTCTTTTCATAACAGCAGTGTCATTTATACATAAGGACGATGAATTGGCCTCCTGTGGCCCAACCATATTTGAAACAAATTCTCACCAACCTTCATCATTAACAAACATCATGTTTTCTAATTTGGTCAAAGCAAAATTACCTCTTTTAAATGTATGTTTCAATCGGAAATTACTTCCACTACCACCTTCTCGACCATCTTTTAAATTGGCTATCTTACTTCTACTGGCAGGAGATGTCAGCTTAAATCCGAGTCCTTCCGGCTCAAATGAAAGAATCAAAATTGCAACAATGAATGTCCGATCTATCAAACCTAAAACTGCCTCCTTCTCCGAATATGTAACATCTAAAAATCTGGACATTGTGGCAGTGACAGAAACATGGTTAAAACATGCTGAAACGAAATCAACGATAGCTGATATCTCACCTCCTGGCTATTCGTTTTTTCACATACCTCGCGCAGATCAGCGGGCAGGAGGAGGTGTAGGCATACTAGTGTCTGACCAATTAAAAACTGACATTCATCCTCTGCCATCATTTAAAACGTTCGAAGCGATCTCTGTACGTATCGGGAACAATTCGTTGAGTGGTTTCGTTGTCTGTCTGTATAGGCTTCAAAACGGTACATGTAAATTTTTTAATGAATTTCAAGATCTACTAGAGAACATAATTTCACTGCATGACAATTTGTATATATTGGGAGATTTCAACTTACATCTAGATAACTCAAATGGAAACACCAACAAATTCAATGAAATCCTCACATGTTTCGATCTGAAGCAGCATGTTAATTTTCCGACTCATGTTCATGGTCATCGGCTAGATCTGCTAATCACCAAACGCATTTCTAATTCTATCAAATCAGTTTTTTCGGCAGCAGGTTTCTCGGACCATCTTGCGGTCATATCAGAAATTGACTGTTGTAAAACGAAATGGAACAAAGAAAAAATATCGTTTCGAAAAATAAACAAAATTGATTATGAATCGTTTCATTCAGATATTCTCAGTTCGGATCTAATAAAGAAACCTGAGAAAGATCTCTCGGCACTTTGTCAACAGTATGATTCTGTTCTTAGCTCTATTTTAGACAAACACGCTCCTGTAAGTACAAAGACCAGAAAACCATCAACTCCATGGATGACTCCGGAAATAAGGAAGGCTAAAACCCTTCGCCACAATCTCGAACGAACATGGCGCAGATCTCGCACACATCTAGATCGTTCTCGTTACAAACGTCAATGCCACCTGTGTAATAGAATGATGACAAAAGCTAAATCGAAATATATAGCTGATGTTATTTCAGAAAATTCGGACAATCCCCATCGCCTTTGGAATTCAATAAATAACATTCTGCATAGAATTCCACCTCCTGCTCTGCCAGAATTCACATTAGTAAAATCACTTTGTGATCATTTCTCTAGGTATTTTGTGGATACAATTGAAACCATCCGTTCCAAATTTCCAGATAAAGTACAGAATATTCCACAAGTGCGAAAACCAGAAATTAGATCTAAAATGAACGTTTTTGAACGTGCGTCAGAAGATGAAATTAAAAAGCTTATTTTGAGTTCATCGTCAAAATCATGTGATCTGGATCCCATTCCTACAAGCGTGTTGAAAAATTGTCTTGACATATTAATAACTCCCATTACTGACATAATTAACATTTCAATGGAAACTAGTACATTTCCTCAAAATTTCAAAGAAGCTCATATAAGACCAGGGTCGGGGCAAGTACATCGACTCAGTACTTGGGTACAAATACAAGTACATTAAAAAAATTCAAGTACAAGTACAAGTACAGGGTTTTTGCGAAATTTACTTGGGTACTACCCAAGTACATTGCAAATGTACTTGAGTACAAATACCAAGTACCAAGTACAAATGTATAATATAACGCACAAAAATATCCCGGTAAATGCATAAATTAAGAAACAAAGTTCATACTGAGTTGAATGACTTATTTATTCATTGCATATTGGAGTATCGAATTATATAAATAGTGAATGTGAGATCAATAAATTGTTTAAAATTCATTGCACATCGGTGTATTCAATGACATCCACAGTCAATTTGAGCTCAATAAATAGTTGTTGTTGTGTATTGAATGATATCAGCAGTCAATGTGAGCACAATAAATTGTTTATCTATTGCATATTTGAGTACTGAACGATATTAAACAGTTATTCATTTATGTGAATTGCATCCAATGAATATACGTTTTTGAAACGTTCAATCGCTCAGTTGGCATCTCTCTGGTTGAAATACCTTGCCTTCATATCAATACTATAAGTCTCTCAATAGATGAGGCAGAGACAGTCAAGTAGGCCTACTCTAACGCCAGTTTTCTTAAATTGGGGAAAACATTCATATTTGCTTCCCAGTAATGAAGAGGTTCATTACTGTGGTATATTGTGGGTTGACTACAGCGGGCACGGCGCAATGGCCCGATGCTGGCGTGTTGCTATGTAATCATCGACGATGTTGACCAACAACTAAGACAACGTCTCATGTTCGCTGAGTGCAGTACAGGGAGTTGTAAAAAGTGCTCCCTTGTTTTTAATAACGTCTGTTGACATTAAGCATAATGAACAATATGTTGCGAAAAAATATTTATTTCCTTTTACTAGACATTAATGTCACAGTTATTAACGAAGAATACGATTAAACTTGATTTGTTAGAATTCTTAATTTTCCAACAAAAACACTATGGGCAACCACATCTTCCACTCAATTAAACACATCAAATAAATATTATATATTTCAGCAGAATATAATATTATTTAACAAAAAATAACTAGAGGATATACAATTATCATAATGTCGTTAATTAAGTTTAGTGCTGAAATGGTTTGGTGTCGTCAATACAAATGATAAGAAAAAATCAGTCTATATATTATCAGAAATATTGTCCATTTATTTGATCTTGAGGGGTATTTATTGTGGTTTGACACTTGAATATAATCATGATAATAGCTCGCCGCACTGAAGTGTTAATGAAGGCGTGATTAACGCAGCTGTTAATTGCTTTCACGTGCGTCCGGTCAATCTGACACTTCTAACCCTTCTAACTCTTAAGATGTCTGCAATTAAAATTTTATTTTTATTATGCGGCGTGTTTGCAATCATTTAAGTACAACAAGCGACACTTTATTTCCCAGACCAATTAAAATATAATTGTAATGCTTTCATGGTACATTATCTATTGAACAGTACTTTTTGAAACGTGAACATAGATGACCCTCGCAATTATAGGGTTTTATAAGAGGTAATCGCGCAAACAATGAAAGCGTCCCCCCCCCTCTACAGCAGACACGAGAAGTTAATCTAATGTCGATTCAATATTGAGCCATCATCTGCAACGCTGGCCCAACAATAAACCAGCACTGGGTTAATATCTCGTTTTTGCCAGGCAGGCTTGTGCTGTGTTAGATAACGATGAACGGTAACCATTTCTGTTACGCCTGTGTGTAGTTTTAACAATTGTATCAATACATATATCTAGACGGCTGACCAGAAGTATGAATGAAAGATCAAAGGGACAATATACAGCTCACCGAGAACAAGAATGTGTGATAGCGCTTTACATTGATACATCTAGATAAACTGAATTTGTTTTGCGGTTCAACAATTAAATTATTAAGAAAAATATTTTCTCAAAAACATTGCGCTGAAAAACTGAAAAAGTAAGTTATAATATATATTTTTTTGGAATAAAACGGGATGTACTTGCAATGTACTTGTCTTCAAGTACCAAGTACTTCGTAATGTACTTGGGTACAAGTACAAGTACAAGTACATTTCTGAAACTCAAGTACAAAGTACAAGCAAGTACTCGAAAAAATGGACTTAAGTACAGGCAAGTACAAGTACCGATGTACTTGGCCCCAACCCTGTGTAAGACCACTACTGAAAAAACATCTCTACCTAAAAACGAGATGAAAAATTACAGGCCTGTATCCAACTTAAGTTTCATTTCCAAAATCTTAGAAAAAATAGTAGCCAATAGGCTGCAAGCTCATATAAAAAATAACCATCTATCTAATCCATTACAATCGGCCCACAGGAAACATCATTCTACAGAATCGGCTCTACTGAAAGTACATAACGATATCATCATTAGTAGGGACAAGGGTGAAGTAACGGCTCTAACCTTGCTTGACTTGTCCGCCGCTTTCGACACCATTGACCATGCCACATTAACAGATAGACTTTCTGATTGGTATGGAATATCTGGCCAGGCTCAAATTTGGTTTTCTTCTTATTTGCAAAATAGACACCAGTCCGTAAAAATTGAAGACACTTTTTCAGATAAAGTCACACTCTCCTATGGAGTTCCACAGCGCTCTGTGCTAGGTCCAGTGCTTTTTACTTTATACACTACACTACTCACCGCTATTATCTCTAGTTTTGACATAAACCACCACCTTTATGCCGATGATACCCAAATTTACATGTCTCTATCAGTTTCAAACGCGAAGGAATCTCTTGAGAAGTTGCAATATTGTTTAATGGGTGTGTCGGCCTGGATGACAGGATCTAAGCTGAAGCTTAATCCTAGCAAGACAGAATTTCTTCTTATTGGAGCCAAACTTCAGCGAGAAAAATTCTTGAATAATTTTCCATGCTTACTTCTAGGTCAAGACACAAATCCATCTACATCAGCTAAAAATCTTGGTGTACTATTCGACAGTAGCCTGAATTTCCGAAAACACATATCCCAAACATGTAGGGCATGCTTCTATCATATCCGTGACCTGCGTCGAATTCGAAAAAGTTTGTCCTTAGATCTTGTTAAGCAAATTGCAGTGGCACTCGTCAGTAGTAAGTTAGATTATTGTAACTCACTTTTTCACAATATGCCAGAAAAGGATATCGCTAGATTACAACGCGTTCAAAACTGCCTTGCAGGAGTAGTAACCAAGGCCCCACGATTTAGTCGTTCCGTTCCAATACTAAAACGATTACATTGGCCTCCTGTCAAGTTTCGCATTCATTTTAAAATATGCGCAATAACTTTCCGAACCCTAAAAGAAAACCAACCTGCATATCTGGCTGATTTACTTGTTCGGCCGAAATGCTCAAAATATCTACGCTCCACTAATTCGAATAGATTTGTTGTTCCTCGTATAAAGACTAAGACTTGGTCAAGAGCTCAGCAGCCCGGCTCCCTGTTGACGAACCTGCTTTGGCCTCGATTATGACACATGGTCACGCTAAGGATTTGTGCGCCTCTGAGCTCGGTCCGCTGAGGATATAGGCGCTATAGAAGTTTTATCGATTGATTGATTGATTGATTGATTGATTGATTGATTGATAGATTCACATTAGTGGAATTAGTGCTCTAAGAAAGGCTGATGTATTTTTCTTTTATTTTTTAGTTATTTAATATGTAAAGATAAACAAGTGTAGGCCTACATCGCATTGCCTGCATGTGGTAGTTTTCTCCTTTTTTATATTAGTGAAATAGATGTCACAGGGGATAATAGATTTTATGTAGTCATTTCTGGACTACATGTCCAGACAACTCTTTGTCATCACGAGAAGGCTTGAACAACGGACAATGAGAAGATTGCATCCACTACATGAGAGGTGCCCGGTTTATAAAGGACCCACCTTTTCTGTGAGTTCTCAGGTTCATGTCAATGCAGAGTGGATCATCTCAAAAGACATGGCTTTTAGAAAACAGACTAACCCCAAGTGTATTACGTGCCATTGGTGGAAGGATGTGGCAATGTTTGATATGTAGGCCCTAACATGAGCCGGGTGTGCAGTAGCGTCACTATTTTATTGGTACGCTAGACATGTCTTGTCAAGTTGTTGTATAACTGGCTGATGTTTCGCAAGCTGGCTGATAGCTGGTGGCTGGCTGGCTAGCTGACTGACTCGCTGGCTGGCTGGCTGGCTGACTGGGTGGCTGGTAGTTAGCTGGTGGTTGATGGTGGTTGGCTGATGATGGTTAGCTTTCTGGTTAACTGATGGTTGGCTAACTGCCTGATAGCTGGTGGCTGGCTGGTGACTGACTGGGTGGCTGGTTATCTAGTGGCTGGTTTGTAACTGGCTGGCTGGTGGTTGATGGTGGTTGGCTGATGATGGTTAGCTTTCTGGTTAACTGATGGTTGGCTAACTGCCTGATAGCTGGTGGCTGGCTGGTGACTGACTGTGTGGCTGGTTATCTAGTGGCTGGTTTGTAGCTGGCTGGCTGGTGGTTGATGGTGGTTGGCTGATGATATTTAGTTTTCTGGTTAACTGATGGTTGGCTAACTGCCTGGCAGCTGGTACATGCAGCTGGCTGACTGGCTGTTTGACTGGTGACTGACTGGCTATTAACAACTGGCTGGTAGTTGATGACGGTTGGCTGATGTTGATTGGCTGGCCGGTTAACTAATGGCTGGCTATCTCAATTGTCATTGGCTGACTGGCTGATTGACTGGTGGTTGGCTGGTGGCTGGTTATCTGGCTGGTGACTGGCTGACGACTGGTAGCTGGTTGGCTGGCTGCTGGTTGATTGGTTGGCAGACTGGTGACTGTCTAGTGAGTGGCTGGTGACTGCCTAGTGACTGGCTGGTGACTGCCTAGGGACTGACTGATGACTGGTTGTTGACTCTGCCCAGTGACTGGCTGGTGACTGCCTAATGACTGGTTGATGACTGCCTAGTGACTGGCTGATGACTGGTTGGTGACTGGCTAGTGACTGCCCAGTGACTGGCTGGTGACTGCCTAATGACTGGCTGGTGACTGCCCAGTGACTGGCTGGTGACTGCCTAGTGACTGGCTGGTAACTGGCTGGTGACTGGCTGGTGACTGGCTGGTGACTGGCTGATGACTGGCTGGTGACTAGCTGGTGACCGGATGGTGACTGGCTGGTGATTGGCTGATAACTGGCTGGTGACTGCCCAGTGACTGGCTGGTAACTGGCTGGTGACTGCCTAGTGACTGGCTGGTGACTGACTGGTGACTGGCTGGTGATTGGCTGGTAACTGGCTGGTGACTGGCTGATGACTGGCTGGTGACTGGCTGGTGACTAGCTGGTGACTGCCCAGTGACTGGCTGGTGACTGCCTAGTGACTGGCTGGTAACTGGCTGGTGACTGCCTAGTTACTGGCTGGTAACTGGCTGGTGACTAGCTGGTGACCGGGTGGTGACTGGCTAGTAACTGGCTGGTGACTGCCTAGTGACTGGCTGGTGACTGACTGGTAACTGGCTGGTGACTGGCTAGTGACCGAATGGTGACTGGCTGGTGATTGGCTGGTGACTGGCTTGTGACTGGCTGGTGACTGACTGGTGACTGGCTGGTGGCTATCTGGTGATTACCCAGTGACTGGCTGGTGACTGGCTGGTGACTGCCTAGTGACTGGCTGGTAACTAGCTGGTGACTGCCTTGTAACTGGCTGGTGACTGGCTGGTGACTAGCTGGTGACCGGATGGTGACTGGCTGGTGATTGGCTGGTGACTGGCTGGTGACTGCCCAGTGACTGGCTGTTAACTGGCTGGTGACTGCCTAGTGACTGGCTGGTGAGTGACTGGTGACTGGCTGGTGATTGGCTGGTGACTGGCTGGTGATTGACTGGTGATTGGCTGGTGACTGGCTGATAACTGGCTGGTGACTGCCTAGTGACTGGCCGGTGACTGGCTGGTGACTGACTGGTGATTGGATGGTGACTGGCTGGTGACTGGCTGGTGACTGGCTGGTGACTGGCTGATGACTGCCCAGTGACTGGCTGGTAACTGGCTGGTGACTGCCTAGTGACTGGCTGGTGACTGACTGGTGATTGGATGGTGACTGGCTGGTGACTGGCTGGTGACTGGTTGGTGACTGGCTGGTGACTGGCTGATGACTGGCTGGTGACTGGCTGGTGACCGAATGGTGACTGGCTGGTGACTGGCTGGTGACTGCCCAGTGACTGGGTGGTGACTGTCTAGTGACTGGCTGGTGACTGACTGGTGACTGGCTGGTGACTGGCTGGTGACCGAATGGTGACTGGCTGGTGATTGGCTGGTGACTGGCTGGTGACTGCCCAGTGATTGGCTGGTGACTGGCTGGTGACTGGTTGGTGACTGCCTAGTGACTGACTGGTGACTGGCTGGTGACTGCCTAGTGACTGGCTGGTGACTAGCTGGTGACTGCCTAGTGACTGGCTGGTGACTGCCCAGTGACTGGCTGGTGACTAGCTGGTGACTGCCTAGTGACTGACTGGTGACTGGCTGGTGTCTGGCTGGTGACTGGTTGGTGACTGCCTAGTGACTGGCTGGTGACTGGCTGGTGACCGAATGGTGACTGGCTGGTGATTGGCTGGTGACTGGTTGGTGACTGCCTAGTGACTGCCTGGTGACTGCCTTGTGACTGGCTGGTGACTAGCTGGTGACTGGCTGGTGACCGGATGGTGACTGGCTCGTGATTGGCTGGTGACTAGCTAGTAACTGGCTGGTGACTGGCTGGTGACTGGCTGGTTGCTGTGGTTGTGGATGTGGCTGTGGAGTATGCCCATAGGGATATCACTTGGACATAGGAGACCTAGAGGCCAGCTCCCGGTTGCTTTCCTTTTACCGCTCCATTTATGGTAATTAACTCGCTTAGATAGCCGGCAGGGCTTTTATGTGAAATTAGGAGAGCCAGCTCACTGGATTTCCCCGGTCCATATCAAAACCCGACCAACCCTTTCCCTTCCTGCTTCTTGTATGTGTGGAACCCTTCTTCTTTCTTATGCACATGACTGTATCAAACAAAAATAGGTGGAAACTATGTCGATATCAGAGATTGTATTCGTCAATAACATTGTTGATTTTTCCCGATTTAATGTTGTGTGTCTTTTTATTATGATTTACACTCCCTTCAATGAGGAGAGGTACTTGATTGTGTCATGGTCAGGGTCACAGTGTTATGGTCAGGGTGACAGGGTCACGGTCAGGTTGACAGTGTCATGGTCATGGTGACAGGGTCAGGGTGACAGGGTCATGGTCAGGGTGACAGGGTTAGGGTGACAGGATCATGGTCAGGGTGACAGTGTCATGGTCATGGTGACAGGGTCAGGGTGACAGGGTCATGGTCAGGGTGACAGGGTTAGGGTGACAGGATCATGGTCAGGGTGACAGTGTCATGGTCATGGTGACAGGGTCAGGGTGACAGGGTCATGGTCAGGGTGACAGGGTTAGGGTGACAGGGTCATGGTCAGGGTGACAGTGTCATGGTCATGGTGACAGGGTCAAGGTGACAGGGTCATGGTCAGGGTGACAGGGTTAGGGTGACAGGATCATGGTCAGGGTCTATCCAGAAAACCCAAGTCATTATGCAATGCTGGGCCAATATCTGAGACGGTATCTCAACAAGGTCCAGCGCTGTTCCAACGTTTTTTTATCCTGGCAGAGGACTATGGCGTCACAGCGTCTGGCCGCTAGGTTAGGCCGTCCGTCTGACCGCTTTTTGTTCGGAGGATATCAAGGAAACCCACAGGGGATTACTTTTATATTATTGCACACACACATGAATTCTTTAATGTAGATGTGCCTTTTGGGGGTTATGACCTTTGATCTTCTTTTTGGTCCACATCTCTGGTGCAAAATTGCTTTAGACACTAGTGGCCGGCCCCGATGGCTCATTCGTATCGACTGGGGCTTGTAACCTGGGGGTACGATATTTGTCATCATGGTTGTGCATATACAGTGCTCGAAACTGTTCAAAGGCATGGAGTGTACAGTGCTGCCTATGGTACTGTGCATTATAAAGAACCCTTGAAGTCATTCGAAATAAGAGTCGGGCATAGTCCCGGCTTCGGGCTTCCTTCTGTCGCGATATTGTCATGATTGTGAAGAAAGCGACTTAAAGCACTATTCATATTCATATTTAGACACTAGCAATCTCCTTTCTGGAGCATCATCTTGGAAACCCATGGGGCGATTACTTTTCAAATTTGCACAGGGGGTGTAGATGTCCTTTTTGGGGTTATGTAGGTTACCTACATCTCTCAGCCAAAACATTATCATTTAGTTTAATCTGGCAAACCGTGATAGATGGCTAGACCATTATAATAAAACAAAATGTGAAGTTTCAGGGAGGGATGTCACCTGAACCCTTCCAATTCAAAATGGTCGACTTTAGCCATTATTGACTTTGATGTGCGTAATATGTGACAAGCTGTGATATATACTTTGATGTTTTTGATATTTGGCACACCCTGCCAGATAGCTAGACTATTACTATAAAACAACAAAGCGGTTTCGGGGATAGATATGCCCTGAAAATGTTCCGCTCGGATCAATTTCAAAATAGCGGACTATCAGCCATTATTAACTTTAATATGTGTAATATCTGGAAAACAGGGCCCGATAACTGGACCATTAGCATAAAACAAAATGTGACACTTGATGGACTTTCGGTCCTTATATACTTTAATATGCGTAATATCTGGCGAACTGTGCTAGATATTCAGACCATTACTATAAAATTATTATGGTGGTCTTCGGCCTCTTGTTATTCATAGGACGACGTTTTTGCATGTATACATCATATAATCATATATTATGTAGGGTAACTATTTGCTTTGTTAGATTAGCTTTCCAGTTTCAGATGCTGTATGAGTTATTCTATTTGCTTTGCCAGGATATTGTCTTGTCCTATGTTTTGCAACCAACAAACAAAAGACAAGGACCATGCCGCTTCAATGCCGGTCCAACGTTTGCGTGACTGGTCGAACACCATAACAACATTGGCCAACGCGTCGAGTCTACTTGGCAAGGGCTTAGATTATGTTGTCTTTCTACAAACTAGTGTGATCAGAATAAATGTCATTGTTACAATATGCTGACTGGGAAGATAAAGGTCTGTAGTTTAATATTGCCATCTCGGGTTTAGTTTAGTCATTTTGTTTTATATTCTACTATTAAAGGTGGCCGGTCCGATGGCTCATCGATTCGGTTGTGGCTCGAAACTCGGGAGGTACTGAGTTCGAATCCAGGTCGGGTCGGTTGTTTGTCATCGAGGTTGTGCATATACAGTGCTCCAAACTGTTCAAAGGCCTGGAGTGTACAGTGCTGTCTATGGTACTGTGCACTATAAAGAACCCTTGAAGTCATTATATAAGAGTAGGGCATACATGTAGTCTCGACTTCGGGCTTCCTTCTGTTGCGATATTGCCATGATTGTGCAAAAAGAGACGTAAAACAATATTTATTCACTCACTCACTATTAAAGGTATGTATGAGATTTTTTCATTAATTTGAAGCTGAAAGGGTTGACAGAATCTCCAGCCTCAAGTGCTTCAAATAGATAATGCATGGTGGAATGGCGAAGTTTTTGTAAAAATAATGACGTAGGCTACACTCCCCACCCCACCGATGGTATGCAAAAGCGTCAATAGTAAAAACAACTTAATGATTATATTTTGCTGATTACACGGCAAACACATCAATTTTTTATAATCATTCTGTCATCATGTACATCGTCTCGTGACACATCAAGAGGCATCTGTGTTTCCTGATTACAGCCTTGTGCGATTAGTCTTATCCTGCATTTCCAGTCTTCTAATATGTCACAAAAATAATGCAATTATTATCTAGCTCACGTTCACAAATATGACCGGGGCATAATGAAGTAGTGCTCAACAGAGAGTCACGGATATGGTACTTTTTATATCATGCATTATATCTTGATGCCATGCAATATAGCTTGTCAAAAAACGGATAAGTCTGTCCGAAATAAAGTTTGTTACATATGTATTGCATATAAACGCTATTGCTATCATTTTGTTACTGACACTATTTTATGGCTACGAAGATTTAGATGTGTATTTTTTTCATCCTCCCTTATCCACAAGGCGTGACAGAAAACGTGAGAGGAAGGTCAATACCATTTTCTCTGAGGTCATTTTAGCCAGTCTGTGTACCGTCTGATGTCTACCGACTGCCACTTCCAATATAAGTACGATAAATAGTTGCCACTAAAATTTTGCGAATTTCACATAAATCGAGCGGTATAAAACAGCTCGTGCTAATAATGTGCTGGCTACAAGTGACAATTTACAGTACGCCTACCGACTGATCACATTCAGTTTATTAGGTGTCTTATTGGTACTGTTTTTTTGTTTGCCACATGATAAATCAATCTGAAGATAACAGCAATTTGACGTGCCTGTTTGAATAGCGTCCCATCTGACTTTATGTGAATGCCATGAAAAACAGGTTGGCCCAATACAGGTGAAATGCCACTAGACTCTTGTTTCTTTTCAACTTTATCGAGTAAATGACATCATTATAATTAGACCGTCGGCCACCCGTAAGCCCCTTCACCTGGGGGATTTTTTACTGTGGTTATTTTTTAAGTCTGTGGAGAGCAACATCTAAGAAAATGATCACCATTTATTATTGTTAGATGTCGTCGTTGTAAACGGGAAAGGGAAGAAAGAAGACGAGAGACGGACGGGGGAAATAAAATAAAAATTCTGTCATAGGCTGACGTACCCATGATTGCCAATATTTTATATTAATATATATATATTACAAGAAGTTAAATGGTGTCAGTAGAGTGTCCTTTGATCCTACGAAAATCTGGTGGGTACTTCTTACTTCCCATATCTCCATTTAGCTTATTATATACAGCGTCAATCCCAGCTAATAAGATACATTGACCCGATGCTGGTTTAATGTTGGTCCGCCGTCTCCGACGCCGGCCCAAGAATTGACACAGCGTTGGGTAAATGGGTTGTGTTCGCTGGGCTGTGTGCGTATGACGCCATTAAAGCATATTCTACTTCAGTAAATCCGACACTCTGGACCTGTGTTGTTTTAATGCTGGGCCAGCTTTGCAGACGGTCTGCCAAAATGTCTTGCACGAAGACGAGGCTATGGCGGCCACATTGATTTTCTCGTTTTTAATAAATGCTACGTTACATGCTTTAAACCTCGTATATATAACTAGGTCTGTGAGTCTATTGGTGAAGTTTGATTTCATGTGTGATCGGAAACGAGGCTGTGGCGGTCATCTTGAATTTATTGATTTCAGTAAATCGAAATAATGTTCAGTTTTAAAAATGTTTAATACCTTGTAATTGTACACATATGTTTTGTTGTCCGCGAGTCTATTGGCGAAATCCGTTTGAATTTGTTTGTTTATAATTATTCGACTCTGTTGGCATAGTCCATTGACGGTCTTGTCAAATATGTGGCCATTTTGAATGCCTACACCAGCCGAGGGGTGTTTGCATGATTATTGGGCCTATGTTTGTCCTAAACCCTTACAACGCTGAAATGTGTTTTTTGTATAATTCAATTTAAAATCAGCATAAATGTCTCAGTAAACTCTTTCCACTTCATTTGAATACCTATGTTATGGGTCTATGGCCATTAGAAATATTTTACTCTTTCAGTGCGGGAATCGACTATATTCTCTGACTTCTAAAGTCGATTCCTGTGCTGTAAGAGTATATCATTGATGTATGTGACAGCCGGAAACTCGCGAGAAGCTAAATCTTCTCTTTGTACGGTATAACTGTGAAAAGGCATGCAATCTTGCTATCCTGGTGGCCTGAGAATCAGGTTAGCCGCTTGTGACTTCATATTACACAGGTCAAATCCCAATACATAAATATATCCTTTTTACAAGCTTCATTATGTCAGTCACGCCCCATTCTGTTTCTTCTTCTGCTCTATTCCTGCGTTATCAGGGTTATAGTCGGGGCTGTTAGGGATATTTTGGGGCAAATGCTTCCAGAGCTACAAAATTTGGCACATATATAGAAAAAATTCTACTCTTTCGATTTGCGATGAATGCCAAGACGGGAATCGCTCAGGGCCAGTGTATTAGCAAAATCCAAGATGACCGCCATTCAGATTTGAGGTATACCTTACTAAGGATACTCAAAGGGCTGTGACCACGTGATATATCGCTATGTGTTATATTTATCGCCAATTTAGCTACTTCTGATGTATTTAAACCACTTTTATTTTCACATAGCTGGACTACGCAGGGCCCAGAATCAACCTGTGGATCAGGTAACTGCCGCTGCTTTACTGAAATATAGCCAAAAATGTACATGACATATGTGTGGTTTTAGTCCGAGTTAGAGAAATCGAGCGTACTACATACTTTTGCCCATTGAGTAGTGAAATTTTGGGCTATATCAATATATTTATTATCAATACAAAGCTACTAACACGGGCGTTCACATGGATGTCCCATACTGTGTGTCAGATCATTGACAAATGCGCCAGAGAGCTTTTAGTTGGTATTTTAATCCCTAATTTTACCTATTTTTCATACTTGTTTTGTAAATAGTCAAACTATTTTCTCTCAGCTGATTTTTGTATGGTATAATTGTTTTTTAATCAAACATGTTTTAGAACTATCGCTTACTTAAAATAAACACATTTGGAATACAAATAAGGAGTTATGTGAACATATTACATCCTGTTTTAGTTAGTTGTACAAATTGGGGCGCTTTTCTTCAGGCTCGTGAAAATTTACCATGTGTCACATTTGTGCCCAATAAGTAGTCAAATTTTCAGCTATATCAATATATTTGATATCCATGAAAAGCTTCTTTCACATGGCTGTAATATATTTTGAGTCCGATAATTTTTAAATGCACAAGAGAGCTTTATGTTGGTATTAATTTCATCGATTTTTCATACTTTTTTCAGCAAATAATCAAATATTTTTCTCTCAGCTGATTTTGTATGTAATAAATGTTTGGTTTTGCTTCAAACATGTTCTAAAACTATTATTGACTCAAAATAACCCGTTTGGATTAAAAATAATGATCTATTTAAACATATTAAACACTTTTTCGGTTGGACTTAAAATTTGCGCACTTTTCTGCCGGCTTGGGAAAATTGACCGTGTTTCACATTTTTGCCCAATGAATACCCAAATTAAAAAAATATATCAACATTTTTTATGGCAGTTGAAAGTCGCTATCAAGGGCTTTAACGTGGATACATAATATTTTATTTCTGTTAAATATGAAATGTGCAACAAAGCGCTAATTTTGTATTTTATCCCTTCATTTGAACAATTTACAGCGTTTTACACTAACAAACTGGTGTCAGCCACTGAAAAAGTTATATAAGCCACTACAAAGTGATCTTGGCCACTGAAGAAGTGATCACAGCCAAAAGTATCTAAACCACTACAAAATGGTCAGGCAGAATGCTGAGATAACCTGGAAATTCATACAGAAGTTTATATTTTGATTGATTTGTGCTCAGTATAGGCTAGAGTCATCATTTCCACCGGGAGTACTAAATTTCACCCAGTGGCAATTTATTTATTTGTATATTTCCAAGATGGCCGCCAATCGCTAAACTCAAATCTAAAAATGACATATCTCTGCGCATAATTGCTCAAATTTGATGATCTTGGAGTCTATTCCCATCAAACCAAGGTCAATAAGTACATTTATGACATTTTAAAATTATATGGAGGTCAAAGTCAAAGGCCAAGGTCATTTTTAATCAAAAAATGTTTATATTTATTGGCCTACTTGTTCAAATTTGATTATCTCAGAGTCAATTTCTAATAAACCGAATGTGATGAGTACATTTATGACATTTTAAATTTTTTTGGAAGTCAAGGTCAAAGGTCTAGGTCATTTTATGGGTCTGATGATGTTGAAAAAGGCATCAAATGTGGCACGCGACCACTTTTCAACCAACCAAAAAAACAGTTACCTAGCCCCTTCAGGTCTACACCCGTCATGAATTAGTGCAACATATCCAACTGGGCACATGCATGGGTATGGCTCTGCATGCCTGCATGACTGACATACTTTTACCACACATCTTAACAGCTTTTTGCAAAGTAGACATGGCAAATATTCCCAGATACCTTAATAGTCCTAGAATAATTTCCCAAATATAGGCCTACGACACTTGCCATGATGGTCAGACTTCAGGTTAACTTCAGGCACGACAGTTAGGCCTAAACGCTGGCAGAAGGTATAGGTATTTGCTTCTTTGCAAGTCCTGGCAAGTGTTCAGAGAGCAAGCTGTGTGATGCTAAGCCACAGCGAATTATTGAAGCCAGTTTAAAAAAAAGTTATGATGAGCACAAAAAATTTTCTAAAATTATCGAGCACTATGAAAAACATGGTCATGACAAGCCAGTGTCAAAGTTCACAGTTCAAAGTAGGTGAGCCGACTTGCGGGAGTCGAAAAGATCAATCTGGGCTCCGTCCAAAAAGATTGGAGTAAAAACCGGCTTATCTGTCTCTGACAGGCTCTATTGCTCCTTTCCTCAGCAATGAGAGAACCTCCTGTTGAAGGGCCAGTCTCTTCTCCTTCCGCATTCTTTCTTGAGAGGGCTTGTCGGCAACGACATAAGAGGTCTGAAATCGAATTCCAGCCTTTGGCCTCTGACTGCCTCGCTGACAAATTTGTCCCTTGCCAGCTGGTCCCACCAGGCCCTGTTGTCCTCCAGGTTGCCCAAGAATTCAATTTCTTTTGCTGGATGACCGTGCCCCTCTTCCGGAGCGACGGCTTCCTCTGCCTCTGCTCAAGCCGCTGTCACCGCGGCTGGTCTGGCGCAAGGGCTGACTGAAACGGCCTTGTTCTTCCCTTGGTCTCCTGACCGGGGAACGACGTCTCCCTTTTTTAGGCTGTTTGTTGCCTGCCTTCAAGGCAGCCGCCAAAAGGTCCTGCTGCCGACGTGCATTGCTAGCCTGAACAGCAGGTTCTAGGCTAGAGGCGAATAAACTGTCGAAGCCCAGGGGATGACCTTGATCTGTTCCGCCAGGATCCTACCCGGGGTTCCAGATGCAATATTAGCCCGTCTCTTCTGTCCGTCTCTTCATTGAATTGTAAAGCCATCAGGCGAAGGGCATGGCCCAGGGGGTGAGTTGCCGCCTGGGTCATCTCTCTGTGTGACTCTAGGATGCCCTCCTTGGCAGGTCCATTCTCCATAGCTTCTGTCGCCCTCAGTAGGCGGACCGAGGCCCTCTCCAGGTCTTCAAGGCCTGTGGTTAGAGCATGGGCCGGTGTTATCTCATGGCACCGTCCTGTTGAAGGTGTTTCACCGACAGTCTCACCTCCACTGGAGGCTCAGGATCCAAAAAGGGAGCTGCCGCCTGGTCCCCGGAGTAAAGCTTCTCTACAATGTCCGCTCGTACTGTCTACTTGTCTACCAAAGCCGATCCCAGGCCATTAAGGGAGCATCCTTCCAAATAAGTGATTCCCTGGAAGGGATCATGAGAATCCTCAACAGCGGTGGTGATTGAAATTCTTATCGGTGACATGTCTCGCCGTGGAGTGGTAGCCAAGTGGTCACGAAGCTGCGAGGTTCGCTGCCGCCCGGAGACGGCGCCCCAGTCCCCCCCCCCCCCTTGAGGGGCGAGCCAGCGGACTCTGAGGCATGGCCTCAGATCCTGAGGATCTGTAGCGTAGATCCTGTCAGACGTAGCTGGTCTTACAAACGTCGGATTCTGAGGCATTGCCCCAGATCTTAGAACAGTTGGATTAAATCCTGCCGAGTTGGCAGATGGATTCTGGAGCGTCCTCAGGGTCCTTGGATCCTACTGGCTTCATGAACTAACAAAGCCAACGGACTCTGCCCCTTGCCCCAGATCCTAAAACAGTAGATGTATGTATAGGTGGATGTTGCTCCAGATCCAAAGGGTCCTTGGACCCTACCGGTTGAAGCCGGTATAGCCACTGTAGACAGATGGTCTAGGTAAAGAAGACTGGTAAGTCATTTTCAACAACCCCTGATATGGCCTCTCTACCTTGCACATCTGAGACATACATTCCCCACATATATCGGGGGCATCGTCAGGCTATCTACTGGAAAAGTGGCATGAGTGCTGACCCACCTCAGCTGAACCCCCGTCTGTTTGGATGGAAAGAAGAGTCCCCAGGTGGCACATTAGTGCCAACAACTTTTCAACCTGAAGTTGCTCTTGCTCCTGATTACCTCTCAAGGCTGATGATGTGTGGCTGTAGTTCAGATACACCATACAAAACACTAAGGTTTACCTGTTATATATCGAACATGGGCTGCACTATATTTCGTGCTGTTCTCCAGGGGATATGTGTTTTAATTCGCGCACTGTTGGCAAAGACATTGATGCTATGTAGTCTAGTATATACATGAATATTGTGTGGTTGACCATTCTTTTATGTCCGCAGTTTGTGTATATTATTTGCTAGTCACGAGTAAAAAAGTGGTGCCAAATCATGAATCAAAAGCTTTATTGTTTATGTTTTCAACTGGATAATTTTGTGAAAAATCGCAATCGAAAAAAAGGGCGCGTACTACATTATATGCCTTTTCTAACTTTATCAGACCCATAAAATGGCATTGACCTTTGACCTGGACCTCCAAATAATTTTAAAATGACATAAATATACTTATTGATCCTGCTTTGATGGGAATCGACTCCAAGATCATCAAATTTGAGATATGTCATTTATTCATTTGAGTTTAGCGATTGGCGGCCATCTTGGAAATATGCCAATTAAAAATTTGTGATCTTGGCCACTAACAAAATGGTGTCAGCCACTGAAAAAGTTATCTAAGCCAATGCAAAGTGATCTTGGCCACCGAAGGAGGGATCACAGCCACTTTAAAAATCATCTAAACCACTACAAAAGTAAACTTGACCACTAAGGAAGTGATGACAGCCACTTTAGAAGTTATCTCAGCCACTACAAATGTGATCTTCGCGACTAACAAACTGGTGTCAGCCACTGAAAAAAAGTTATATAAGCCACTACAAAGTGATCTTGGCCACTGAAGAAGTGATCACAGCCACTTAAAAAAGTATCTAAACCACTACAAAAGTGATTTTACCACTAAAAAAGTGATCACGGCCACTTTAAAAGTTATTTCAGCCACTACAAAGGTGATTTTTGCCACTGACAAAGTGACCACAGCCACTTTAAAAGTTATCTCAGCCACTACAAAGTGAGCTTGGCCACTGAAAAAGTGATCACAGCCACTTTAAAGGTTATCTCATCCATTACAAAGGTGATTCTGGCCTCAAACAAATTGGTGTCAGCCACTGAAAAAGTGATCAGAGCAATTTTGTAGTGGCTGAGATACCTTTTAAAGTATCTGTGATCACTTCTTCAGTGGTCAAGATTACTTTTGAATACTAAAAACATTTCCCGAATTTACAGTGAGTATTTTAAAAGTGAGACCTTTTGACATGCAACACAATTCTGAGAAAAAACCGGAATAAAGTTAATGGGTTTATAAAGGGGTGTCATAATTAAAGAATGTACTACACGTCAAATGGCAACTTTTTAACTATACAATATTTTCATGATATACAGTATGGCAAATGACTAGAAAATAGTGCTGACAAAATGTCCTGATAATCGCTTGGGAATTGACAGAGTAATCAACGAAAAGCAAACTTTCATTTTAGACCATCCTCCAACGTTGGACAGATTACTTTAAGTTCCTCTGGCTCACAGGATAGTCTTGGAATTATTACAGGAATCAAGTTTGGATATTGACAATACTAAGCCATATATATTAGCCAATAAATATTGGCAACAGGGATCTCTATTTATATTGGCATGCTGATATAATTAATGTATATGTCTGAAAATTATTGAAATCGTGCAGTTATTTGACATAATGTGGACGGATCATTCAAGATATGAGAAAGAAAACAAAATCCCCAGCGCCCAGAGCAAAAACTAAACAATATCATTGTACACTGATCTCACACGGCCTGGTCCACTAGCAATGACTGCATGACATAAACTGTTTATTTTTTAACTATTTATATTGCAGACACGTTATATGTATAATTTATTACACTTTTAATAATACATAAATAATTTTAGTTTGATATATTTTTTACTTCTGCATGCTACGTTGTAATATAATTCAACTTTTAGTTGTCATAAATGTTATTATTATGTTTGGCGCAAATGCTATAGATAGCATGCAATTACATTAAATGTGATATTTCGGGAATGTATCTGCTGAAACGTTGTTTGTTACTAAGGCAATGTTCATTAATCAATTTAACTATTTATCACTGATACTGTTTATTTATTATTTGTGGGCCTGTGAGCATATTTATGTTGTACTTGTGTGGAAATGATTGCTAAACATGCAATTATTTGACATAGTGTGAACAGATCATGATATTTAAGCGTTGTGCCAATAAATCACATAAAAACGTGAAATTTTGGGGAGAAATCCATGAAAACTTATGAAAAACATAAGGATCGTAAATTATGCTTCTGAGTAGCGAGTTTTATATCGTGTAATTTAAGATTTTAATTATTCTATCGCTTAACTCTAATATTTCTGATATCTAGTGGCGGCCATTTTGGATTTAGCCCCTACGGTGGCGCAAAGCAATGCATCTCTTGGCATCCACCCAAAATCGATCAAATAGGGTTCTGTCGACATCTGGGCCAAATTTGGTGGCTTTGGAACAATTTGTCCCAAACAGTCCATTTATTGCCCTGAGAGCCCTGTCTAGTATAGAACAGGAAACAAAAGTATAATATATAGTATAGTGATTGATTTGAGGGGGTTAGTGGAATGGCCTTAGCATGTAATATCTATTTTTTCTGTTATTTGGGAAAAATTAGCTGCTTAACCCTTTCAGTGCGTGGACCCACTTTAGACGTCAGAATCTGAAGTCGATCCCCTCACTAAAAGAGGTAAAAATTATAAGGGCTGTAGACCCATAACATAGGTATTCAAATGAAGCGGAAGGAGCTGACTAAGATATTTATGATAAAAAAACCTTTCGATCGCCATGGTTTATACACAAATAGGTCGGAGTTGTAAGCATTAACCCTTTAACCGCCAAATTATTCAATTGGAATTTTCGCCCATTTGAAGTTGTGTCTCGCTGACGCGATCCACAACTTCAAGTGAGTGAAAATTATTCAGATTTGACAAAATGGAGGTCAACTCTTTTCAAATCGTGCTGATTGATGTCACATTATGGCTTTAACATGCTTAAAAGGCGGTACTGAATGTGGTAATAATTGAGTGAAAAATCCAATAAATGCGGCACCGGCGGTTAAAGGGTTAAGCTCTATAGACTAAATAATACACTAAAATATAGGCCTGCTGTTATCCACCACGTCATTATCAGGGACGGGGCTTCAGTGTATGGGTTAGCGCTACGACATGTCAAAGTACGGGGCGCGTTATCCACTCTCGATTTCTCTGTTTAAAATATTTCTTCCCCTCTCAGTCGTAAAATACATTAATATTTTGGGGAATATCCGTGAAGAACAGGCCACCTATCACTTGTATTCGCTGCTCGAATATTTTGGGTTAGTCCAGTATGGTCTTTAAGAATTGGCATAAAACGGGACATTTTCGATAAAAAGCAAATTTTGGGTTCGGTTAAGTCATTTCACCATTTTTCTTGCCCAGTTTATTCTAAAGTGGTCAAAACTACCAGTTCGTTCATTTATCCAAGAATCTATAAATTCGTCATTCATTCCTTCATGCATTCATTCATTCATAGATGACCATGTCCATTGATTTTTAGCTCATCCGGGCCTTTAGGCCTAAGATGTGCTCATGTCATCGTGTTGCTTCTGTCGTCTGTCGTCTGTTGTCTGTCGTCTGTCCACAATTCACAAGAAATGCTTCTCCTCCCTCGATTCTTATCCGATTTCAATTATGTTTGGTTTGTTTCAAAGAGCTCGGGCCTGTGCATTAAACTCCTCACGGATTTCTGAAATTTGAATTATTAATTAACTTATGACTTAATTAAGACCCAACTAGGGCACTCTGTCCACAATTCACAAGAAATGCTTTTCTTCCCTCAATTCTTATCCGATTTCAATTCTGTTCGGTTTGTTTGAAAAAGCTCGGGCCTGTGCATAGAACTTCCTCACGATTTTTAGAAATTTTAATTCGTAATCAATTCGCCCTTAATAAGGATGAGCTTCTGTGTCATTGACACTTTGGTTTAACTTTCAACTTTTTTTTTCTAAAATTGTTGTGAATTTACATTGCAACCAATCCTCAATACTAGTACTGACATTATGGATACTAGACAGTATTTATATTCTGGTTGTATAATCTTTCAGTCACTACGATGAAGTAGTGGATTGTTCTATTTAATGACAACTTCGATGTTGGGGGCGTAACATGTACACCGGCGTCTGGACGTTGGGCCGACGTTGTATAAATGTTATAAAAATGTTTTGTGTTCACTGAGAGTGCAGCTCCCACAAATGGTAATTTAGGGTGTGGGGGTGGACGTTTTGTGACAGCACCACACACATATATAAGGCGCTCATCACTTATGAATGACTTGTGATCCGGTGCGATACACCCCAGCTCCTCGCAATCATTGTGGGCCAACAAAGGCTCGTGCTGGGCCAACGTTTGCCCGACAACTGTTTGGGGAATACGTATAAACACCGGACAACAGTAACTGCGCAGCCATTTGTTACTATGGTTACCCAGGTCTCCGCGGCTTAGTGGTAATTACTAATACCTTCCCTACCACCGCCATATTGAATCTACACCAGATCTCTATACCTGAACGGATAGCTGTTACCCACAAATGGAAGGTACTGCAATTCTTATACTTGATATTCACTAGCGTCAAGAATATCCCAAGCTACTCAGATATTAATAATATTCAAATATCAAGTTTATACGTGTTGGTAAAAATCTGAATAATTTTCACCCACTTGAAGTCGTGGATCGCGTCAGCGAGACACAACTTCAAGTGGATGAAAATTACACTATTGAAGTCCTCGAACGTACATTTCACTTAAAATGCATGATATCTCTCACATTTTCTGCAGTTATCAACATGATCTACAAATCATTGTAAGCCATAAGCTTTGGTAATGGCGTAGTTTTATGGTTCTTTAATCTTTAACATTTCGACTCCGCAGTCCTCCTCAATGAAGTATCAGGCTAAGGGACGGTGCTGAGCGGCCGACTAGACTAATCGCTCAGTTGGCTCTTGAAAGCTGCTATTGATCTGGATTCAATAGCAGCTGGTGGAAGATGATTCCAATCGGGTATGGTTTTTAACAAAAAGCTCTAATGTGTTTGAATGATGCTTTATATTCACCACGAGTTCTTTCGTCTGCTGGGGTTAAAAGATCACTGACAGGTACAGCGATTAATCCCTTCAAAATTTCGTACAGGCTTGTCAGCCTAGAGTTCTTTCTTCTAGTTTGTAAGTCTCTCCAGCCTGTGGGGGCCCTAGGGTAGTGGTTAGCACCGCTGCCTTTCACGCCAGAGTCCGGGGTTCGGTTCCCGGTCTCGGCGGTTTGAAAGAAACTAAATTGTTTCTTCCCCATCCACGTGTGAAAGTTAGTATTGTGGGGAGCCTCCGTGACCGAGAGGTAGCGTGCTCGGCCTCAGACCACCAGGGCTCGAATTTCGAAACCTGTGTCTGGAGAACAGTGTCATCTCAATCATCTCACCATCCTCAGGAGGTTCTCCTGGCCCAGTTTAGCCTATATGTGCACAAAGGTGGCCTAAAGCCCGATTCATTTCATTTCATTTCATTTCTCTCCAGCCTAGATCTTTGATTAGAGCTGTTACACTTCATTTGCACTGCTAGTTGTTTGTTACAAAACGTGCAGCAGCTCTTTGAATTTTGTTTAATTTATCTATATCACCTTGCCTGTACGGATCCCACACAGGACAAGAGTATTCCAAAAGTGACCGAACCTTAAAAAAATATGCAATATCCTTTTATTTTCAGGGAAATTCCTTTGTACTTGTTAGCACGTGTACTTTGTGAACTCCATCACGACCTGTAATGACATTGACCCCGACATAACCTGATAACTGGGATAAATGTAAAAGGCACCACACTGGCCGCACCCCGCTTTCACACTGACCCTGACGGCTCTCTAGTTTGACCTTCACCCTGAAATAACTGTCACCTTGACTCCGGCATGACTTACTAATATGGCGACAACCTGATTTGGGTCTAGCCTCGGGCTCCTAATGACTATGGCGGGCTGCTCATCATTGGTGGTGGACCCTTGAAACAGCACCTGACCCAATGTTTTTTTAATGCTGGGCCATCGTCGAAGACGATGAGCCAGCATTAAAACAACATTGGCTCAATGCATCGTTCCTGCTGGGCAGAGGCACGTCTTTATGTAATGCTTTGTCTAAGTTATCCGGGTGTATGTATATATATATGTGGTTCAGACATATCTATTGTTTATTTTCGGAATGTCAGCTGAATATGCGTGAAATTAAAGATAGATAATTGTGTTCTTTTTCAACGTAAGACACTGTATCATGTGAAGATTTTTCTCTTCTGCATATCATTTCACCTGCTGTACAAATGTTCTATGATACTATAACCCAACATTAACGGCACGATTTTATTTCCTGGGATATCAGTTATACAAGTGGCCCCTTTCCTGATTATCATTAACCTTGACATTGGGTTTCCCACGTATATATTATATTTTTCAGTATTTATATCGTAGTTTATGTCCTTGTTACTTTGTTTTGAGGCTGGCTACAAGTTGACCTTGACTACTAGCAGCAGGACACCTTGACGGCCTTGACCCCAGTGCACGGCTCGCCTGGCCTGCTAATGTGTAACTGTCACTCTACAATATTAATTTTGGTCGTCTCGTCCCTTGGAACCGATGTGTCACACCTGCTACTTTAACATGTAACAGATATGACACTTTAGTTGCGAGGGGACGCCATTTAGATGTGGGGACATCATTCAGATTAGTCAGGTGGGAGAACGTCGGTTAGTAACCTAGCAAGTGTTGATCCAATGTTGGGCCAACATTAGCTCGTCGCGTGTTTTCACAGGTGGTTATGTCCCACTGGGCACACGGCGTCGTTGCGACGTTGAATCAACGTCAATGACGTTGATTCAACGTCGCAGCAGCGTCGTGTGCGCAGTGGGGGGGGGGGGGGGTGTTGTTATGGTGTCAGTCACGACTCTTATGGTAATTATCGTGTCTAAACGAGAGTGTACTTGATCACATGGATCCCTCTCACCTGGACTGGCCGTGTGATCCACAGTCCAATCATCATAATGGTCCAGAACGCAAACAGATCCCCCCCCCCTCCCCCCAGGAACGGCCGTATATCACCATACTACCCACTGGGCACACGACGTCGCAGCAACGTTGTGTGCCCAGTGGGCATGGGCCCAGCGATCATTCTAATACATTATCCGGGTGTCGTTTATAACTGTCATTCACCACTTAAAAATCTCAAGTGAGAAATACAAATACGGTACAGTTTCGAACAGGAAAAAATCACATCACTTGATTTTTAAAATTGAATAAATGTTTTAGTATTAATCACAAATGCATTCTATGAATAGCATTCAGTTTCTATGGATGCGCTTAGAACATGTAGAAGAGGAGATGTTACTGTTTTAGCAGCTCATTCATGCCAAGACCTGTTTTATCGTTGCATCAACAAATACACCAAAATATATTTTATTTGTTAACAACACAATTTTATCACAAATTTGAAAATAAGGTGATTTCACTGTTTTTCATATATACATGTAACACATACGCGGTACATTTACTAACCGCGTTAATATAAATCTCAATAATCTGAAACTGCTATGATCAATCATGTAACAATTTGTTTTAGATATATTTACAATTACTTCAATAATTATTATAGCTGGTCGTTTGAAACAATTGTGATAAAAATTCACGACCCAGCAAGCACGACCCAATGCTGTGTCAATGTTGGATTAATACAGGATTGGATCAACGTGTCGCGTTTGCTGCGAAGGCTCGTCTACATGTATATAGATTATATTAACCCTTTAACCGCCGGTGCCGCATATATTCAGATTTTCATTTTTATTAGCAGATTAAATACCACATTTTAAATATGTTAAAGATTAAATGTGAAATCAACCAGCTTGAAGTTGTGGATCGCGTCGGCGAGACACAACTTCAAGTGGGTGAAAATTCAAATTGAATAATTTTAGCGGTTAAAGGGTTAACTTAGAGAACCAATAGAGCACTGAGCTATTCAATTTAAATTATCACCTGAAGTTGTGTCCCGCTTCCGCGATCCACAACTTAAAGCGACTGAAAATTGTGTTACTTGTGAACTTGAAGTCCCAACATATATCAGTGTTTCAAGATTGAAAACATATTTCACTTTTAACAACTCGTTATACATGTGCTAAAAAACACAGAATATCCACGTCGACGTCAGTGCTCTAAGGGTTAATTTTCACCATAGTTAATATTATTATCAGTAAACTGTTCGTATACAATGTAGGCCTAAGCAATGAGACACTAAGCTGACAATGATCGTCGTGTCCACCACATTGCCATGATTGAGATCAACTGAAAACAGACATCCAGTCGTGTCCACCACATTAATAATTTGCCTGCTGATCACGACAAGAGTCGTTTTTAATCGTTTTTTTTAGCCGATTAAATCACTTTTATTGGGAACAAAATGTGTGTTTAAACATCAAAATTTGTAATTTTTTGGTCGCAAATTAAACAAATATGAGTAATTGTCAACCACTTGTGGTTTTGGATCATACCGCGATCGACAAAATCAGGTGGTTGAAAATTGTAATAAATTAAACTAACAGGATAAGAGTTAGGATAAACTGAAAACAAATAAATCACCTAACCCAGCAAATACGAGACATTCAGGCAATGTTGATATAATGATGGCACATCGTCTGCACTAGTGACTCAACGTCTCGTGTATAAATTATATTCCATATTGATTTTACAACACCCAATTTGAATAAAAGAGATTTGCTGTTTTCCTCTCATATTGAGAATCACATATTTCTTTGATATTTAAGTACTACCTTTGATATTTGAGATGTTGTTCGCTATCCTTTGTGTTCGTATTGAGATAAATGTCATTGATATTTAATAGGCTCTCCTTTCTATTGTTTCATTGTAATTCCCTGTTGCTCTGCCCGCTATTGTTTTTCTTGCCATTGTTCTCTTGTTTGAGCCGCTTGTTCTGTTTTCACTGCCGTTATTTGATGTCTCCCCCCCCCCCCGTTTGTTCTCTATTATTATTTCTCTGGGCGTGGACGTGGAATTTATTATTAGTTTTTCTGTTATAATAATATCACAGATCTGTTTTCATCAGTAGTTATTGCTTGTTGCTTCTACCTTTAAGCAGGGCGGGGGCCCTAGGGTAGTGGCTAGCACCGCTGCCTTTCACGCCAGAGTTCGGGGTTCGGTTCCCCGTCTCGGCGGTTTAAAAGAAACAAAAAATGTTTCTTCCCCATCCACGTGTGAAAGTCAGTATTGTGGGGAGCCTCCGTGACCGAGAGGTGGCGTGCTCGACCTCAGACCGCCAGAGCTCGAATTTCGAAACCTGTGTCTGGAGGACAGTGTCATCTCAATCATCTCACCATCCTCAGGAGGTTCTCCTGGCCCAGTTTAGCCTATATGTGCACAGAGGTGGCCTAAAGCCCGATTCATTTCATTTCATTCACCTTTAAGCAATATTCATTTTTATCCCCTGCCCAACGAAGTTGAGGATGCGGTTCATGGCGTCACCTCAGACGCCACGTCCGCATTTTCGTTTGCGGAGCATGTCGGAAACCATGTGGAGATTTCTTTCATATTACACACACATCCCTTAAGGGTCATAGATGTGCCTTTTGACCTAGATGATTTTGACCTACTTTTTGACCGACATCCCTGGGATAAAATAAGGGGGTGTAGATGTGCCTTTTTCGGGTGTCATGTACAGGTTACTTTAATCTCGCGGCCAAAACAACTTTATTTATTGCAAATATTTGACAAACCGTGCAGATAGCTAGACCATTACTATAAAACAAATGTGCGGTTTGACGGAGGGACATGGCCTGACAATTTTCAATTCAATCAATTTCATTATTAACTTTAATATGTGTAATATCTGGAAAACCGTGGCAGATAGCTGGACTATTATTAAAAAACACAGTGGAAGAATGCATCCTGGAAAATGTCTATCACGAGGACGGGGCGGGAGATTATTGTGGCCTTTGGCCTCTTGTTTTGGACTAACGTAACTATTTTCGTTAGACAAAGCCTACTCAGTCAGTGTTATGTTATCTATGTTGTCAATAATATAAAATGAAAGTAGTGTTACAATTATTCAAATAATGTGTAACAATAACTCTTGACTGCATTAATTGTATTTTTTCCACGCGATCTGCAAGATATTCTTGGTATAGTTACTATGTATGTAACATGATGTTTGACTCTCGGTCTCCCGATCTCATTCTTTTTTGTGGGGTTGGGGGGGGGGGGAGGGGGTGGTGTACGCTTATGTTTTGTCAAAGTAATTTACCATCATGAGGATAATACCACTGTTCACAGCTTTTGACCACTTCATTTCAAAGCTACAGTTAGAAGTATGATGTTTGTAAGATATTACCATAGCATAATCTGTTGTTAATTTTACAGAGCAAGTCTGGAACTGTGTTTTTTTTTCCTTTTAGAACTGTTTTATTTAATTTCATACCTAATAGATTCGATGAAAATACAGCTATAGCTATGTGCACCCAGAACATTGATCGTGAGGCTAATTTTTATGTTTATAGATCTCCCTCTTTTTTTGTTTCACAGCTTGGTCCTATTTTGTAGCGCCTGGTGTTGGTGAGCGTTGGCAAATGCACTGTTCTTGACGGGTTATATCCCAGCAAACACGACACATTAAAATAATGTTGCGACGCTGGCCCAACATTAAACCAACATTGTTTAATATGTCGTGTTTGCTGGGATCACTGGTTTATACTGTCCGGCAGATCCCTCTGGAACTACCAAACACATTAAACTTTGATGAAGAATCTGAGGCTGATCCCTCTCTACACATCAAACATCACGCGTTGGTCCAACGCTGGCCAAATGCTACAACTACGTTTCAGAATGCGGCAGTGCTAACATTAGTTTTTCAATATTCCCCACATAGTTTGTTTTAATATTAGGAGACGGTTGTCCATCATTAAAACGAAACTGTTTTTAGGCAAGAGCCTCAACTTTGTACTGTTTATAACTCTTGTATTTTTAGTTGCTCGAATAAACTATAAATCCACAAACTAAATGTTTTCTGCTGTTGCAAAGCAGAGGCGGCAAAATAATATATTGTGATAAGCATTAAGATCAAGGAAAATAGATGAAAAGGCACATAAATTATACGGCAGTAATATAACTCCTTAGCTGATATGCTAATACAGCATGGCCAGTCATTGAACAGTAGTCGTGATTTTAATCAAGCTGCATGAAAAGAACATCATTCAATACGTGGCATCATTCTCAGTGCTGTGCATAAACAGCTTGTCTAAACTTTTTTCACAATCAGATTTCGCAGCAGCATCCAGAAACAATATAAAGGTTACTGTATATCTGGTAATTTTCACGTGTTTAAATTTTCGCGAATTTATGATTTTGGGACTTTTCACGAAGTTTAGAATTCGCGAATTTTTCTTTTTATTTAGTAGCGCTATTATGATAATACATTTCGCGAGATTCTTTATTTTGCGTGTTTGTCCTCCTCGCAAAATTCGCGAAAATTAAAACCTCGCGAATACTACCACATCTACAGTATTATTATTCGTTTTAAAAAACAGGTACCTCGCTCTACTGGATTAGTTGAGTGTCCCTCCTCGACCTGAGATATTTGCTCTAGGGATGTGATTGAAAATGGTATGAATTATTCACTAGTTAAAAGCAAGTTGTAATATTGTTGTGTTAGTGCCAAGTCATTTGTGAGTAGGTAATTATCATGATTATCTTTTTTACCAATAATTATTATCCGCCATTATTATTGTTATTACCTTACATTTTTATCTGGGACAACCACACGTCTGTTAATAGATGTTACCTGCCAAGGTTCATTCTACATTAATGAATTTATGTTTGCTTTTAAAATGTTATTATAATGTATTAATACATACTCCAGTAACATAATTATGCATGTGTATATATTTAGCTTTCTACGCTTTCCAGTGTGTCGTTTTTGTTACTATATATCATTTGAATAATATACATGATAGTATCTATTTTATCTCTGGTTTTGGTGCGGTAATGCCATTTTATTTTATTTTAATTTACATTTAACACGATTCTAGTTATGTATATTTTTATATGATTATACTGAACTAACCATCTTGTATATATACATGTACAAATAATTATTTTTATGACAAATAAGTAGTCTGTAATGACTTTTACTTATGTCACTAACATATGTCTATCTGTCTCTCTGCCATATAGAAATTATATTGTAGTATTTATATTTCGAAAATATTCTTCTTATATATGTTCATGGAAGTTTACCTATTATAGGAAGTATCTACTCTTGTATTTAAAAAGTATAGAAGGCATGGCGCTGGCATTCAGCTAGCATTGGTTGTGCTGCGGCTTTGAGTTCCTCTCCAGAGTGATGCCATACGTCTAAACGGAGTGAACTGAATAAAAGCTCAACCACTTCTCGTCGCAGACCCTCATATCCTCAAATTACTGCTCGGGTGTCGACTTGAAAGTAACAAACCTCCTCTGAAATCGTATAATTGTAATCAGACCCTTTTCAAACCTTCCCTGTGAGTCAAGATACATTGGCATTTCCAGCGACATGACTATGCATGACGGAGGATGAGAAGTACTGCCAGTAAGTATGACGGTGAGCAATTTATGCAAAGTGAACATACAAAGGCTTTCACGGATCTCTCCCTGGTACTGCACGAGGGTTGCCTGGATTAACCCAGTCTTTCTATTCATGGTGGATTCCCATCCGCCTTTTCTGGTACGGACCCGTCTAGCTCAGTGGATGACACAATCACATGTCTGGATCAATTTTCGACCAACACAGAATGAAATGCCTCCTCAGTAAACTCAAAACCCCGAAACTGATTGTTTTAATGTTGGGTCAGCATCACAGACGGTGGACTAACCTTAAGCCATCAGTGGCTCAATGTCTCGTGTTTCCTGGGTTGGCACGGCTTATTTTACAATAATGTTTTCCAGCCGTATTTTAACCCAACACTTGTTCGATGTCAGCTGTACGTCTCACACTTTAGCACAACCTTAACCCTTTAACCGCCGGTGTCGCATATATTCGGGTTTTCATTTTTTATTAACACTTTAAGTACCACCTTTTAAACATGCAATATTTGAAAACAGTTCACCTCCATTTTGTCAAATCTGAATGTGCCTCAGATTGAATTATTTGGCGGTTAAAAAGTTAAGCCAATATTGGGCCAATCTCTCGTATTTTTCTGGACACACCCTTGAGCTTCCGGCTAACGATGGTTGGGTCAGTATTCTCCAAGCGACCCATATCTCAGGGGTGTGATTCATCGCTATGACCATCTCAACCAATCACATGACAAAAGGCGAAGATATGTGTGATTTTCTTGGAGACTACTGAGCCTGAGTAGCAGACGTCTGAGCGCCTTGCAGTGTTTGTCCAGGCTTTTAATGGCGAAGTACTGATTGTTTATATAAGCCTATCAATCTCTTTTTTGTCCTTTTTATATTGCCGGTAGGCCCTTCCGTAGATGGAGACAGCCTGTGTTTTTCTCATTGAGGCGGGTGGGATGCTGTTCTACTTTAATTATACCCTGATAACATGAAAAGGGGAAAAGAACGACATAAGAAAGGAAGAAAGAAAGGAAGACACGTAGGTAGGGAGGGATGGAGGGAGGAATTGAATTGATGAAGTAATAGGGTTGCATGAGATTTGTGTGAATACACGGGATAAATTTCAGCAAATATTATGGGTTGTTCGAAACCCCCACGACCCACTCGACCCCTCCATAACCATATAATTCCCACGACCCCTTCGACCCACGACCTATAAAAATATTAAATATATGGATAAACTATTGGAACAAGTTGTGGGTGGATCCCACTAAGAGGACATTAGTGGATCCAGTCAGTGCTGGTCCCCTTAGTGGAGCCAGCCAGTGCTGGTCCCCTTAGTGGATCCAGTAGACCCTTGACATAGAACTTGTCACATGGTTGGACAATCTTATTACCGATTTGATTGTGGTTAAGTATCACCCAGTTTACTTTTGATACTATACAGCGAAGTGAACAGTATTAAAGGAAGCTTAGTTATGTACGGCCAACTGATCTGCCGTTTTTACGGAATAACCATATATTTTTGTCAAAATAATCCATCAGCCACTGCTTCAAGCAGGACTCCATAAAATCTGCGATATTAAGGGATCGCTACATGCATGTAAATACGCCTGTAGAGGAAGGCTTTTCCCAGGAGACATCCACCCAATGTTTTTTTTTGTTGGTCCAGCGTCTGCGACGCTGGACCAACATAAAAACATCATTGGGTGAATGTCTCATGTTTGCCGACTTGTTGGTTGTGATAAACCACCCTTGAGGGACTGGTGCCATTCCATTATTAGATGTCCGACACGTTTGCCTGCCTAACACAAATATGCTCCACACGCAACACGTGCTGGTACAACCCAACAAACACGTCCCAACAGTGTGGATTCAACGCTGGTCCGCTGTCTGTGACACTGGGCCAACATTAAACCCGTGTTGGCTAGGGATGACCATGTGTTCGAGTCTAAAGTAGAAGATTGGTCATCCACATAATCCCATGAACAATCACTTCTCAGCAAACAAACGTCAGCTAAACACTCGTACAATGATGGTCCAGCAGCTAAAACGTTGTCCCTTCAGTCAACCAATGCCCCAACGTGTGTTGTATTCTAATACTTGCCATGCCTCCCTACATACTCCAATATAAGCAATCACCAAATGTTGGCTGTAATGTGTAGTGTTTTATGTGGTAATGTGATGATATATTGCTCAAAGTACAAAAATCAACCGTTATTAGAAGAAGCAGTCGGTTTGCATCTATTTGAATATAGTACTGTTAGCAGGAGGTTCTGGTTT
Source organism: Flabesymbios commensalis (assembly GCA_964017125.1). Classification (NCBI taxonomy): domain Eukaryota; kingdom Metazoa; phylum Annelida; class Polychaeta; order Terebellida; family Flabelligeridae; genus Flabesymbios; species Flabesymbios commensalis. Next base: position 59,831,840 of record OZ024903.1, on the reverse strand, counting down.
AACCCTTTAAACGCTGAGCACGATCATAGTAGTTTTTAATCTGTTTTATTAGCCGATTAAAACACAGTTATTGGGAACGAATGTATGTTTAACCCTTTCAGGCCTGAATTTACCATTGTCATCTTCATCCACTACAAGCCGCGAATTGCTGTCGCAATTCCCGACTTGTAGTGGATGAAGATGACTTGAAGGAAAAGACAAATTCAAGAAAGTTGTCATGTATTGGTAACACAGTTTCATGGACATTTTCTTTTTAAACCCCTAGTCGTAAGAAAATTAAGTCACTTTTCAGGGATGTAAAATGATGTTTTTATGCATCGTGAGGACTTAAAGGGTTAAACATCAAGATTTGCTTATGTTTGTTCTCATATATTGATATGAGTATTTTTACACACGTGGGTCACGCTAGCTAGACACAACTTCAAGTGGGTGAAAATTTAAAAAAGATAGCTTAAAGCCTTGAAAAGATCCTGTTATAATTCAATAAATGATCTAAGGTATAATTACACTCGGATATTTTATAAAATATTTTTCTGACTCCCCATCACCGACCCATAAAAGTGTCTTTTTATCGATTGTGCTCACATTTTTTTCTCGATCTGCTTTACTTTTGTGAAAATATATTGAAAAAATATGTGCCGGCTTCTATTTAATTGACACGGTCGTGAGGGGGGGGGGGGGGAGACCTGGCAGGCAGTTTGCCGACTGACAAAATTAATGTCACCAAACATTATTGAAATGGCCGCTTCAGCGTATCGTGTTTTTTTTGCGGCGGGATTGTGAATGTAAATGTGTAGTTTAGTTCACTTAGCCAAATAATCAGTGTTAAGCAAAAATATATCATGCCCTGTGGAAGGTTCTGCCCATGCCGGGCGGCCGCGCCCAGTACCCTGACACAGATGCAAACAGCATTGCAAGCTGATTATTAAGCCAAGGCGGGCGGGGGCCCTAGGGTAGTGGTTAGCACCGCTGCCTTTCACGCCAGAGTCCGGGGTTCGGTTCCCGGTCTCGGCGGTTTGAAAGAAACAAAATTGTTTCTTCCCCATCCACGTGTGAAAGTTAGTATTGTGGGGAGCCTCCGTGACCGAGAGGTAGCGTGCTCGGCCTCAGACCGCCGGGGCTCGAATTTCGAATCCTGTGTCTGGAGGACAGTGTCATCTCAATCATCTCACCATCCTCAGGAGGTTCTCCTGGCCCAGTTTAGCCTATATGTGCACAAAGGTGGCCTAAAGCCCGATTCATTTCATTTTTATTAAGCCAAGGCGGGCTGCTTATTGTATTCCACACGGCCGCCGCCTCCGCCGCGCTATTCAAAATAACAACTAATCTATCAACTTCTGCTTCCTCATACCTCATACAGCCATCGCTACCACTTTCAGTTACATTTTGATCCCCATATCATCAACCCTTTAATAACTAGGGTACGACCACTAACAAAGAAATGCTCGTTAGCGTGTTTCAGGAAAAGGTTTTCATCAAATATTCTTTTGATTTGGGGGCCATTTTTATTTTGAGTAATTTTGTGCTATTTACGTAACTGAAAAACTGCAAAATAGCTGGACCATGAATATAAAACAAAATGTAAGGTCTTACACAAGGATGACACATGACAAATTTTGCAGAATTAAAGCACAAAATAATCGACTGGCGGTTAGTTTCAATTGGTTTTATTATTATCTCGGAAATATTGCATGATAGCTATAGCTGTAACATAACATAAAATGTCCATCGTTACACAAAGACAACACAGGACAAATTTCGCAGATATATAATCCAAAATGGCTGACTGGAAGCCGAATTGTTACAATTTTGCTCATTATCTCGGAATCCTTGCATGGTAGAGTAGTAATATAAAATAAACTGTCCTGTGTTTCATAAGGATAACCCTCCACAAAGCTTGCTGATCTATAGCAAATTTAAAATGGCCGACTGGCGGTAACGTAGGGCTGCTTGAACAACTCTTTCTAGTTTTAAATACAAAAACATGTCTGTAGTATGAAAAATGTCATTTTTGATGTCATGTCCGCCTACCACTGCTCAATTTCTGGGGATATATATCTTCCAAACCAATCCCCACATAATATGAATTACAATAAATATATTTTGTTAAATTGTTAACCAGTTGTGATAATGCAACAACGTAAAATGGATTGTTGTTTTATGCTATTACCATATCACCATGCGAAAGAAATTAATTTATTTGGCATAATTCTGGTCTACATGATTGTGTTTAAAACGCAAAGATTGTACAAACCCATAGCCCTTTACGCTACTATAAGATTACGATACACGCATGATATTTTATAGGGAACTACACGAACTACACGATATTTCGTTGTATATATGAAAAACACAGCCGAACCCAGAGTTGATTGAGAAAAACACTGGATAACGTAATCATTCTGCGCGAATAAATGGGGTGGGCGTTTTTTGTAATTACGTGGTATGCCAAGAGAATACTAAAACATAATATATATGCTGATGTGGGTGGGTGACTGGGGATAACCTGTCTCTCACGGACCACCTAGCTCAACCAGACATCTCGCATCAGTATGAGCGCGAGGTTACATGGCCGAACACCAGTAATAATGGAAGGTGAGAGGTACAAACTAGAGTAGTAAATATCAAACATCCATTATTAAATCTAGATATCAATTCACGCGTGCCTGTTTCATCTGAGTAGCTTCTTATTTCCTGGTTTTTTTCTAGTACTTTAGCTTTATTAACCCAGCAAACGCACAACATTTGTACAACGTCGGCCCAACCTCGACGTTGGTCCAACATTGTACAAATGTTATAGAAAGTTTTGTGTTTGCTGGGTTTATTCATACAACTTATACATTCAGTTTTGTTTAGTTTTTTACCATAACACCCCTGCCGTCATATATGACGCGGTTATTCTAATAAGTTTTTTTACTTTATTTTTTCTGTCCCTAATAGCCACGAATATGAAAACTAGACTGAACGAACTGTCAAAACAGTTCAGATCCATGGGCTGGACGAGACGTTACCGAATATTGGTTTAGCGTTGAGCTAGCGTCTACGATGCTGCTGCAACATTAAAACAACGATGTTTCAACGCCCAGCGTTTGCTGGATGTCAGGGTTAATCAAGCGGTTCTGGACATGACAAATCATGTATGTCACGTGTTGTCTGCAGACGAAGCCCCCGGAACCCGTAATGAAAGCTAGGTCTGCCTTAATGAGGGGAGAAGAGGGGAAATCACGGGAAAAGACGGGAGACGGGGATGACAGGGGAATAAGATGTGGTGGCGTGTGTCAGACAAGCCAAGCGGCTTGTTACGTACCGCAGCAAACGTCTGCAGTCTCCCCCCAATCCCCCAGCAAACACGAGGCGTTTACCCAATGGTGGGTTAATGTTGGCCCGACGTCGGAGACGGCGGGCCAACATTAACCCACCATTGGGTCAACGCCTCCTGTTTGCTGGGATATACTAACGAGGGCTGAAACAACCGTGTCTGTATGTTTGTGCCCTGGCGGCATGTTAAACACCTGCGAATGGGTCATTTTTTTGTTGCGTTGGGTGCGTGGGTGAGTTGTGATATACATTTTGTAGGAATCCTTTTTTCAGCTTTAATCAGTGCAAAAACTGGGGAAAATCATGGAAAAATGAAGATTAATATGTGCATGTGACAGAGAAATAACCGGACCATGACCAGTCTGAAAGTACGGGTTCTGGTGTCCTGAACATAATTATACATGTACATTTTTCAGAGAATGACAAGTTCTCCCCCTCGCAATCTTGGGACATTGTTTCGATAGTGTGTCCTTGATCAAGGCATTTCACCTTCAAATGCTTCACTTGGTTCAGGTGAAAATGAGTACCTGATAGGCCAGAGATGGCAATGTGTACGATAAGTTCAATGCGCCGAAATGGCTGCAGGACTGTATGTTCTCCGTGGAGTTGAAATGACACACGAATGAACAGGTCCAGTGACCAGGGGGTAAAATGTAAAGTCGGATGATAGGTTTTCACACTTGATATCAGACTATAAACCTGCACTTTTACCTTTTACTGTTTATTATGTAACCTGGACATATCGTTCTATTACAGTATAAAGTTATTCGCATTATAGCACATAGCACATACTGACCCATAATTTGAATATCTTCGATGCATGAAAGTACCCTGATGACATCGCAAGGCTCTGTCACAGTGACCTCCATTTTAAACGTAATAGTTCCAATACGATCACAAGTTTACGCCTGCTGAAAATGGCCTAGTTTTCATAGGCACTTGAAATATTCGTCTCATTATCTTGGCATCCGAGGTTTTTGGTGAGCAGCGCGAGTGTCGTTTTTACACAGCTGGCTGTGTAAACAAAATGGCGGTCAGTGTGACTGGGCCTCGCACAGTAAATGAGTTAGGCGGCCCAGTCATACCGGGTAGCATGAAAGTTGTTGATCTTGCAGCATTTAAGGATTTATTTTAAAAACATGAATAACAGTTAATATGAATATTTTAAAAGCTTATGTTTCACTACAATTGTACATAGTTATAACACCAGGTCAACCGCATTGAAATTGTCAAAGAATCAGCATAGATGTCATCGGTTGTTAATGATTGTCATTTCTTTATTATAGATAAATTATATACTTTTTTATGTATATCTTTATTATAAATAAATTATATACTTTTTTATGCATATCTGATTATTAAAAAAAACATGTATATTAATATGCGACTATGAAACGCACTGCCTTTTTTCAGATTGTTTTATGTCATCGTGTAACTCATTGATTTTAAATCTAAGACAAAGCAAAAATATATTCCCCAAACCGTTAAACTTAATTCTGTCACATCTTCTAAAAATAATGAAAAATGCAATATGTTCAATGCTCATTTTCATTCTTCATTTAGTCCCTGTCTGAAAAAAGATGACGAATTACCGCATATTAATGTTAAATATGACAATGATCTTTCGGCTGTAAACTTTTCTACACAGGAAGTGTATACGCTGTTGAACAAATTAGATGTTCATAAAGCATATGCCACAGACAATTTATCACCACATATTTTAAAACAGTGTGCCTCACAATTATCTCCCTCGTTAGCCATTTTGTTTACCCTAAGTATGGAAACTGACAAAGTTCAATGGAAGGCCTCAAACGTATTTCCAAGTTTTAAAAAAGGAGACAAGGGTAATATTGAAAACTACCGTCCAGCTTCTCTACTAAGCTGTGTGTCTAAAAGTATGGAAAGGTGTATTTTCAACCTTATGTATCCCATTGTCGAACCATCTCTTTCCAAAGCGCAACATAGATTTATGAGAAACAAATCATGTACTACTCAATTACTTAATATGTAGGCTGACATAATATATCTGGATTTTAGCAAAGCGTTTGATTCTGTTACCCACAAGCTTCTACCCCAGGGATCAATTCTGGTGCCACTCCTTTTTATTTTATTTATAAACGACATGCCTTTATCTTGTTTCTCCTCTAAAATAGGTATATTTGCAGACGATGCAAAAATATATATGGAAAATAAAAACAATCTGGATTGCACGTTACTTCAAGCTGACTTAGATAGCCTTTATGAATGGAGTGTAACTTGGAGAATGAATTTTAATCATTCTAAATGTAAAATTCTTACTGTTAGTCGCCGTAAGGCACCAGTATTTTTAACTATATGTTAAACGGTAATAGTTTAGAGCATGTTACATCGTTCAAAGACTTGGGTGTACTTGTCTCCTCTGACCTAAGTTGGAAGGGACATATCGATAATGTTGTAAGTGAATGCAATCGTGTTAATGGTATGATCAAGCGAGTTGTTGGATATCATGCTCCCAATAATGTCGCATTTAACTTAGACAAATCATTAACAAGGAGCATAGTTGAATATAGCGCCCCGGTTTGGTCTCCTCAAAATGCCAATGAGTTAACTAAGCTTGAAAGTGTGCAACGAGCAATGACACGTTTTGTGACCAAATTTGATGGCCGCGGTTACCAGGACAGGTGCATTGACCTGAATTTATTACCTGTGTGCTTCAGACGCGAAATTTCAGATCTTGTTTTTTTCTATAAGTGTTTACATGATAAAATTAAAATTCCGATTGAAAATTATACTCAATTTATTGACAATACATCGCGTAGATCTGGTGACTGCGGCTTGCTTTTAAAATCTTTGCTGATAAGAACTGAGACATTTAAAAAATCGTTTTTTGTAAGTGAGTGGAATTCTCTTCCAATACAGATCCGGGACTCAACTTCTGTTAACTCGTTCAAACACCAGCTAATGCTTCACTATAAATTAAAATTACAACAGTCATTTAATGTTAACGAGTTGTGTACTTAGACGTTTACTTGCAGATGTCAGCCGTGTGTGTGCAGTAGAATGTTACTGCATTTTTTTAAATACTTATTAACATTTAAACTATATTAATCTTTTAGTCATTAGTATTGGCTATGTTTATTTTAATTGATATTTTACTTCGAGCATTGTTTGCTCAGCTTTTTGAGTTTTTAACAATATATCTGTCATATTGCTCAAGCATGTTAATAGTGTATAAACAGTCTGTTTTTTACATAAAGGGAAGTGGCCTCGTATAGGTGCTGGCCACCTGTCGCAACTTGCCTCTGTATGTACAGTTTTATTCATGTATGACGACCATGCTTATTTCCCTCGACTCTTCTTTGGAATTTGATAAGGATGGATTGCGCCTCTGAGCTCGGCCCTCCGAGGAGTTAGGCGCTATAGAAGTTTTCATTTCATTCATTTCATGTACTTGTACTTATAGAAAGCTTAATAAATAAATAAAAAAATAAATTTAGTGGATGTTTAAATCATTGAATTAAGTTATTTTATTATTATCAACAGGGTGGTAACTATGATAGCGACATCTTGTTTTAGTGGAGTGCTGCTCATTCATCATCTATAAATATAAATAATGTGTACCATGTATTTTTTATAAACGAATATAAATGACTCTGTATTTTGCGATTTATATAAGATTTTTTATTTCAGTAAGTAATATCATGTGTTACAGGTGTGGGGGCAGGCGATGACGCTTATCATGATGACAGGGGCTGTAGAAGATAAACCATGGTAAAGGTAAGTTTTTCTAAATTACTTTGACAAATGGCAAAAGTCCCCCCCCCCCCCGCATATTGAAACGAAAGACAACATGAAAACTACTAACCCAGATCCCACATAATAGAACAGACGCGACACGATGTAATACTTGTTCATTCGTGTGCTATTTCAACTCCCTGAGGGGCATACATACAACCCTGAAACCATTTCGGTGCTAGGAACTTATCTTCACATTGCCATTGCTGTCCTACCAGGTACAGTGCTGATCCAGAGGGGGGCGCACCCCCCCCCCCCCCGTTCAGGGTCCCAAAAACAAAATAGCCCATATTTCGGCCAAAATATGGTCTAGAATGCGTCATTTAAGGTCTTAGATTTCATTTTGTCCGGGGGAGCATGCCCCCAGATAGCCCCAGTGACCCGTGTGGCTGAAACAGGTTTCAGCCACAGATTGAGCCCGTACAAAATCGTGAGACATTTCTTTGGAGGGTCATATCTAAGATATGAATAATCAGGTCGAAATTATTTTTTTTTGGATCAGTTACATTTCAGTTCCATGCCCGCATGCTCAGCTCAGAGGTCGCACAGTCAATAAAAAGTTGTGGACATTTTTCGGACCTTGGGGTCGAGATCGTTCTCAGTCACCGTCATGTAGAATTTTTGGGGTAAAGCAGATACATCAATCAACGGACTCGGAGAGGACGACACGGCTAGCCCCCAGACCCCTCTAGAGCATATAAGTGCTAGCTGTGGTGTGTATAAATTATTGCAAACATCGACGCCCCCCCCCCGTTTGTCAATTTCGGGGTCCACCAATGAGGTACTCATTTACCCCTGAGTGAACTTAAGCACGGAAGGTAAAGGGCCTAGCCAAAGACACAACACCGAAATGATGTCCCAACTGTGAGAGGGGAAAACCATGATATTTCTCTGAAGTTCTATGTACAGCAAGCGGGGATTGAACCCGCACCAGAGTAGGCTATATTGCGTCCTATATATGCCGTGTGGGACCTAGTACCTCTTTCATCTAAGTTTCCACTGTCGCTATTATATTTATATTATATAGTGATGAATTTGGCTCTGTGTCAATTTATAAGACCATAATTTACTTGTGCTTGTGTTGTATTCGTATTAGTCTTTATCCCCCGCCCGTAGGGGAAGGGGGATTTTAGTCGCAGATGCAGATGCAGGATTCTGTCCGCCGTCACGTTTTCTTGTAGACGCAAAGACTCAAAAACTATGACATTTCTAGCAGCATAGGGATGTGCAAGTGATTTTTAAAGATGCTACGAAAATTTAAAATGGCCGCCAGAGGTCAAATCCATTTTTTTGTGGGCGCGAAAACGCCAAAACTTAAGTCGAAAATTATTTAAATTGTACTAACACATTCCCCACTATATGGAAATGTGGAAGTGATTTTTTTACGGTTTTACTGAAATTCAAAATGACCGCCATGGATAAACTTCAAAAGTTTTTGTCGGCACAAAAACTGAAAAATTACAATCACATCACCCACCATCTGGAAATGTGCAGGTGATTTTACTGAAATTTTGGATAGCCACCACAAATCGATTTTTTTTAAATATTTGTGACCGCAAAAACTCTAACCTAATTTATGGCGGGGGATGATATAGGACTTCAGGCCTCTTATTGTTTTGATAAAAAGTCAAGGAACTCCTTTATTTGAATGACGTTATGGGAAGTACTGCATATATCTCGATTTCGTTGAGTCTGTGGTAGGCCCATTGCATATGGGAAACCTCAACGCCACAACTCACCCACGCCAAGACACGAACTGCCCCCATGTGAGTGTGTTCGTGTCTGGTATTAAGACTAGCTGTTATTTGATATCGCATGTCTTACGGCATCTGCCAATATGACGAGATGAGGCGGCCCGCAGTGCACCAGAGAACTGAAATATAATATTAGCGGAGTGCATGACCATCAAACAGCCACGCAAGATTCCTGGAGACGTTCATCTAATGTTGAGTTAAAGCTGGGCCACCGTCGTAGACGGTAGACCAGCTTTAAATCAACATTAGCTGAACATCTCGTGTTTGAACTTTCTTGTGCCCCTCCCCTTTCCACCATGAGATTTGGATCCGTCGAGAGCCGTATATCACTGAGAAATTAAATTGCCGGTCATTTTTATAAGAAGTGGCGCGTTGAGAAGTGTGCAGCAGCGACCAGACCAGCGTGTCCCTGAGGAACTAACAAGATTACATCATTCTACGACCACTTCTGTCTCCATGTCCTCAGGCCTAGGTTCTTCACATGCCAAGTCCGACTGAACCCTTTAAAGAACAAGGGCTAGCAGAAGTGCCAATCCCGCCTACGAAAAACGTTCCTTATCTTCTGTTGAAAAAGAAAACTGCACATCGATCAATAGGTCATTGAATGACTTAGTGAAAGAAGACGAAAATGTACGTCCAGTACTAGGCTGACGCATGACTCCTGTGGCAGAAGACAACTGTACATCAAGCAATATGCTAGCGAATGACTCCTGTGTCAGAATACAACTGTACATCTAGCACTAGGCTAGCGAATGACTCCTGTGTCAGAATACAACTGTACATGTAGCACTAGGCTAGCAAATGACTCATGTATCAGAATAAAACTGTACACCCAGCACTAGGCTAGCGAATGACTCATGTTCCAGAATACAAGTGTACACGAAACACTAGGCTTGCGAATGACTCCTGTGTCAGAATACAACCGTACATCTTGCACTAGACTAGCGAATGACTCATGTGTCAGAATACAACTGTACATCCAGCACTAGGCTAGCGAATGACTCTTGTATCAGAATACAACTGTACATCTAGCACACTAGCACTAGGCTAGCATTAATATATCAGCGAATGACTCGTATGGCAGTGGGCTATTATACAAATTTCGTTGTTTTAATCGCTATTCATCGATGTTTAGTGACTAAGCCCATTCCGCCGCCAGACGAATAACACATTGTAATTTTGATTAAGTACAATAATTTACGGTAAGTCTGCAAATTGCATTTCTCATTTAAGCAATGTCTTAACCCTTACAGCGCGGGGATCGACTTTAGTCGAAACGTCAGATTCTGACGACTAAAGTCGATCCCCGCACTGTAAGAGAAATAATATTTCTAATGGCCGTAGACCCATAACATAGGTATTTAAATGAATCGGAAAGAGCTAATTAAGACATTTATGATGATATCAAATTAAAATGAACCCTTTAATCTCCAAGGTTTTTTTTAAAAAAAAATCAGCGCTTCAAGGGTTAATGAAAGAAATAGATGAAGGACGTGATCCCAGTTAGTTAATGGTTTTTCATCACACTTTACCGCCGGTTGAAGGTAATGAACTTCAAGTGTCGAGACCATTTAACCTTTTGTTTATATTTGGTTCACGAGGTCGTTTCATGATGAAGTATTTTTCTATTACTTTTGATTAGATTTTCTTCGTGTGTGAATCATTAAAATGAAACCGTCACTCCCAAACAATATCTGTTATTACGGATATTAAATGCTTAACTAAAACTAGAATGACCATGTTTCCTGTGTCTGTTGAGGCCTACCCACACTCTATGGCAGAATTGTAGCAGAAGAACCTGTAATAGCCATTTGTAATTTATGGAAGACTGATTACATAGCCTATATTACTGAATCTAAATAAATCCGCTATATTACAAAGAATCACGGTAATTAAATCAAGGCGTCTATGGTTATAAAGACGACATACACTTTTATTTATCAGGCTTTCTTTACACAAATATATGTACATTTTGTTGTAGTTCAGGGAATGTTGATGAAAGAAAACCAGACTGTAGCAAAATACAGTAGCTAGTATTGTATTATCTGTTTGTAGTGGCAATTAAATTTAAACTTCTCATCTTTGTGAACATTGCCTGTTATTGCTGTTCAAAACACACACTGTTATTGATTATTGTAGTGGAGACTGCCTGTTACTGAGGTGTGCGTGGTTTCCGTCTTACCGTCTCCCATTACACATCACCGTGTCATAACATGATATAACGCACTGTCAAACGAGGCTAATCCCATTATCCTGACGTCAAACCTGTGTATGACTTAATACCTGCTCAGCATGACCGCGATTAATTACCGCTGGATGCTCGCCATATAGCCTAATCTGGTGGACACCTACCATATTTTTTAATTTCGCTTACACCATTTTGCTCATGAATTCAACCTATTGTACTTTGTCCAGCATATCTCTGGGCACATTTTAAGACCGGTTGTAATGTTGTAGGTGTGTTCTGGCAGAAAAAGCCTAAAAAACACATAACAATGAAAAAAAACATTTGAAAATATTTTTTCATAGGAAATACATTATGATCAAGAAAATGTAGCGCAGAGGTGTGATACTAATATAAGCCATAGAGAAGAAAAGTCTACGTGTCAAAAAAATAAAAATAACATAGGACCGACAATTTAAAATCTAACCCATAAATTTGATATGTATTATTTTGAAAAATAGTTTTTGCATAAAAATAAATCAATCCAAAATATGGGCCTCTTTTGCTCACAGACAGTCTAAACTGGGCCAGATTATTTGCTGCTGAGGACGAAGAGGTGATACTTTTTGAGCTGATTTACTTAACCCTTTTCCTGCTAAGGTAATTTATTTAAATTTTCAACCACTTGAGGTTGTGTCTCGCTACCGCGATCCACAACCTCAAGTGGTTGAAAGTTACTCATATTTGTTTAATTTGAGACCTAAACATTTGCAAATCGTTATGTTTAAACAGTCATTTCATTCCTAATAGGAGTGTTTTAATCGGCTAGTAAAACGGATTAAAAACGACTTTTGTCGTGATTAGCAGGCAAAGGGAGGTGGTATATAGCAATTTAACAAAGATCTACCAGCAACGCTTCGAGTTTAGAGTCACATTTAATGCCATTGATAGAATATTTTGTTGTAGTTTTTCCAATAACTGACTTTGGATTATATCTATTTTCATAGATACAAATATGACTCGAAGCATCAATTGAAAGAAAGCCTATTAACTGCCAATTGAGCAGTGAACGACCTCGGTATCTGGAACATTGATAACGCTGTAAGTCGGTAATTATGTACGGTGTGGTTCACCACAGGCTATTGTTCGTTCAAGATACTCGCCCATAGCAGGTGGTCCTTCGGGCGGACATCTACACCTCAATCACTGAATACCATGACATAGACGGTCACTTGAATATAAAAGGGTGTATCTGCCACTTTATAAAATGGCAGATGCACCCTCTCATATCCAAGGAGATGACATGGCCTCTTGTAAGCATCCAACTGTCACCTCCTACCAGTTGGGGACTAGTTGTACCTGCATATAATGTAAAGTGTTTGTAGAGGTTATGTAACAGTATTGACTGGCCTCTCCCGATGGCTCATTTGGTTCGGATGTGGCGCGTAACCTTGAGGTACCGGGCTCGAATCCCGGCCGGATGTGTGTCTTCTTTGAAACCTGAATACCAGAGCTAGGGATGAAGCCGCAAGCTCCGGCGTGACAGGCATTCGGCATTACCACTACACCAGCCCCCCGCCGTTTTACCTGCACGACAGAATGTTAGTGGTATATCTCTGGCCGACCACTACAGACGCCAATGTCAATGTTTAACCCCAATGTATATCAACATGAATTGACCCTTATCCTGCTGAATTAAATATTTTAAATTATAAACCACTTTAAGTTGTCTCGCTACCGCGATCCACAACTTCAAGTGGATGAAAATTACTAGTGTAGGCTCATATGTCACATATAACACTTTCGTGCATTTTGTCTGTTAAAATTGATTTTTCACTTGATTCTGACTCAAAATATCATGAAGATCAAGAAAAAAAGGGATTGCATTTTTTTATAGGTCGAAAAAATGGTTCAAAATGGCGAAATCCAAGATGGCCGCCAACGTTTATGAAAATACACATTTTTGCGAATAATTTTGCAACTACATACGCTAGAGATAATATGTCTATTCTTATGTTTTCAGGTATGAGAAAGCAAATTCTGTCATTTGATTTTAGAACAAAATATTGTAATGTCTATATTTATGCAAATATAAGCAAAAACAGCCGGGTATCGCAGTGAAAATGCGCCTAGCATTGTTTTGAATAATAGTTTTTTTTTCTGTTTTGATTATGCTTGGCTGGTTCTCCTATGGTGATATCTGGGCGGATGTGGAGCTCTCATCCTTGTGGGTTTTTTCTAAACCATGAAATTCAAAATGGCTGCCATGAAATCACTGAAGTTATATTTTGAGCAGCAAACCATAATATTTTATCAAGATACAATAAAACAAATCTTACCATCATTCGACATCATTATAATGCCTAAAATACTACGATAAGCTTTATTATATATATTCCCAAGTAAATTACATACCGGCACATCTATTCATTATGCGTGTATAGTAAGCCTACGCATCACCCATAAACATAACCAACTGCTTGCTAGAACCAATCTATCAAGAGGGTGTAATTTTTCACATATACTGAGGGACCCCTTCCCGATGAGGGGCTTTATAATGTATTTTCAATGTCAAATCAAAGAAAATCTTAATACATTAATTCCAATCTAGTATATTCTGCGCATAATTATCATTCTGAATTGCAAGACGTCAACTGCGCAACTAACACTTCTAGAGGCCAAAATGTTAAATGATGGCATGTTACATACTAAATTAGAAGAGTGGGAGAATAACTGAACTATTTTTCATATTTAGATATTTACACAGATGCTTATAGGTATTAATAACTCGGTGCTATATATAGATTATTTGCAAAATGTCAACAACAAGGTCAGACCATACTGTTTGTTTTTCACAACCGTCCCAAAGCACTTGCACAATTTGACCAAAAAAAAGTAATGTTTTGCACAATAATGAAAAGAGGTAGGCATATATTTTAAAGAAAATAAAGATTTATATCGGTTCGGGTGGCAGGGTTGGCCTTTACAGTAACAAACAAATATCATACCAAGGACAACCTATATAAGGTCATTGCAAAGTCCAATAATAGCTCATCATACATAAAACAATTATTACACAGTTCTGACATTTAGTTCTCATACAAGTCTAAACTATCCTTCGCAAAAGATATTTTATTCATTTGTAGCATTCAATTCAGTATTGTAGTTATAGGCCTATATTTCTCTTCCAATTTTGGTAGAGTTGAAACTAACATTGCTCATAATGTGACGCCAAAGTTGACAGTACCGTCTGGATCTTGCATTGCTGTTGTGAAATTCCTGGAATGTAAGGTAGCAGCAGGCCAAATGTATCCTTGTGGCACGTATGTTTGAAAAATTTACTCAACATTTTTGTGAGTTTGAAGTTAAGATGACTCAACATTTTAGTGTGTTTGAAGTTAAGATGACATTAACTGGTCTGGCCTCGAGTTACTTAGAGTTAGAGTTATTGCCCTACTACGATACATATTAATTTATTGCAGAATATTATTCACAATAAATAAATGTACGGTACATCATACAATTTGAATGAGGTAATCTGAACTGAAAGAAAAATAATCTGAAATGAAAGAAAATTATTATCTAATCGTTAGTTTTTAAAGAACAGTTATAGCTATGACCATGATTGTGTGAGGCCATTATCAACTGATTATCCTTAAATTTATATTGTAAACTATATTGTGTAATTACGGATTTTGTCAATAACTTTATGAAAATTAATATCGATATATTAATTCAATGGTACCTCAATATTACTCTAACAAATAATACAAGATAGATATAGAGATGTAGTTATAATATGTAATGTGTGAAACGTGAATTCAAAGTCGAAGCCTCTTTTTTAAGAGTTGATCCGGAAAACCACCATCAGAAACACTGTAAACATACTTTGTTTTTAATTATCTTCTTTTTCGATATATATTTAGAGAAATGATAGTTCCGATATTATAATCAGCAATATAATAAACATTCTAACTGGTATTGTTATATCAGATAAATGAAGTAGGTGAATCAGGCAGATGAGATTATAATCATGAAACACTTATTCTACAATCATTGCATGAATCTATGCACATTATAATACGGTTCTAGTAACATAAAGTAAATCAAGTTACATGTTTTGGAGTGGTAAGAATAACAGTTTTGCCATATTACATTACTTGACTGCTAGAATTTTTTTTTTGTGGCAGCGTTCTTAATAATATTATTATACAACTTCATGTTTGACATGTTTGGGGTCACGACTCGAGGTTCAAAAATGTGATATTGACGTTTGAATCACAGACTTTTTAAACTTCTACATTATCGTTATATATTATCATTAAAACAAAATGAAGTTTACTTTGTGCAAGAATGTAATTTTAGTAACTGTCTTTGGTATTTCCTTGCATTGAACATAATGTCTATGTAATATTTAAAAAATGGTAATTAATAGAATACTATTTCAGAAATTTGTTGATAATATATATTATAGGGAGGAGGGTGAAAATAAATGGGTGAATAAGTGAACGAATGACTGGGGTATTCGGACACTTTTTTGCACATATAAATTAGGACTAAGCTGGACCAGGATAACTTCCCGTGTACATGGTGTATTAGAGCTGTACCGATTTCTGAAGTGACAGTTTTTGTTCATCTAAGGGTATGAAAATCACATATACTGCATATTCAAGGGTCAATAAAATAACCCAGTCGTATTATGTGTCTATTCAAAGGCTGCTTTGTGTCTCTAACATTACGCATAGATGAGTGTGCTATGCAAAAAGCAGGGTTTTCATGTTTTTAGACAGTGACAAATTGTTTGTTAAAATTTTAAGGCTATCCCGAGCATTGTGTCTATTCAGAAAGGGTGTGTTATCGTCCAAATCTGTGTAGGACTATTAAATTATATGTTTTCGCCCGAAACTGTATAGGGCCTAGGTATATTTGACAAAATTTGTATATTCAAAGGTATATTTTTGGCCACAAATGGGTATTCAATTCTAAGGGTTTGACAATCCTGTCTGCACGCCGAACCCAAATTTTCACCTAGTGCCCCATCCCCTATCGGGGAATAACCTCCTGAGCATAGTGAGATGTATCAGATGGTGCTGCCCTCCACACAATCCCGTTCAAGGCCTAGCACACAACCTCTAGGACACGTAGCAGATATCTTATGCTATGTTTTTATATATTTTTTGGTTAAAATCGAGAAAAATCGAGTTTAAACTGATTATTTCTAAAATAAATTGTTTTTTTCAGTTTTCTCGCCTTAAAAACTATACTTATCGATATATTATACATGTTTTTGTGTTCATTATTTCAAAAGTTATGGTGAAATAGATAATATCTTGGAAACATGGCGGCCATTTTGTATTTAGTCAGTTTTCATGGATTTAAAGAGTTAGAAAAAATGCATTCCTTTTTTTCTCATCACTATTATGTTCCAAATAGGAATAAACAAAAAAAATCACTTTTAACAAACATTTTGCACGAAAATACATAAGGGCATATTCTATACTGATAATTGTTTAATTTTACACCATTTGATGCACTTGAACTTGAAACATACACAATAGAGTCAGCCAGTATTATGACCAAAATAAGTCAACATGGTTGTAACTAATATGCAGTGTATTTTTATTTGATCTTTATAAGAAAGAGAAAAACTGGGTGTGGAGTATCACAATATATTGGTATATATAGAATCGACACGATCGAATGTAATCCAAGAATGCCACTGAAACTAATCGTATTGTTTTGTTTAAAATATAGAACTGGCACTGTATTTTTTAACAGGTTTATTATTATTCGTTGGACTGCATTAGGAGTGGATGAAAGCGTAATGTCATCACACCAGTCCGCTGCACTCAACTGCCTGGCCGCGAAATGAAAAAGGTTCTGATCACAGTTCATCGATATTCCAAGGGAATGGCGTCCATTTTCAAATTAAGAAATGAAAACGCGATATCTCAAGAACCACTAATTAATTCATTCATTCATTCATTCATCAAAATACCTTGTTTGTAAATGAATGAGATTGATGCGTAAGCTATTAAATAATATTTCACACATATTAATCTTTTAAATATATAAACGTTTTTCGATAGACTTCAATTGCACGTGTTACTAAGATTAAAACAGTTTACACAGTTACACAGTCTCGCAAAGTTAAATGTACATTCTTGAAATAAGACGTCAAGTGGTTCCATATATTGTGTTCGCTCAAAGGCCACCACAACCTTGCTTATAAAATAGATTTACTGTCTGACATAACATGTTATTCGTGTTATATGAAAACACAGTTTGGGCCACTGGATTCACTCTCTTCAGCTTACGGTTCCACCAGTAATTCACGGTGTCCTTCCTTCACTTCGTGACTAAATATTTACCACATGTTTTTACTTATAATTACTTAGGCATATTGTTTCCTCTGAGTCGTTAACATTTAAATACCAAACGCGTGATAGCGATCAATTAACACGCTTTAACTTCCCCCGATGAGATGAATCCATTGAAAGTTGTTTTTATCTATTTTTACCTCCGTCACTCACTCACCTAAGACTTCAATGGGTGTTAACAAATGTGGATAGACAGAATATACTGCTTTATATAACAGTATATTCTGTCTATCCATGACCAATCTAACTATACTCAGACTCACATTATGCTGGGTGAATGAATTTCACTGAATTTGCAATCAATTCTCAACCATTTTTCATACAATTGTACACATACTAATATATTATCTAGTCATGCGGCGGCTGCTCTGAAAATTGTGTGCAGTTTTGAAGATATTTCAGAAATTAGGCTAGAAAAGACTAACTTTTAAACTACACAACATTTTAAATTAAATTTGTAATCGCTGCATCACTAGAAAACAGTGATTGCAAAATTTCATGGAACTAACTTAGAAGAATGTTGACATATACACATGTGATTTTATAATCCTCACGCCATCCTGAATTAATATTAAAATCAAAGTTGTGAGATGAGATTGCAAGTGGAATACATGTACCAAGCAAACACAAGACATTGCCCCTTTGTTCGATTAATGTCGGGCCAGCGTCGCAGACTGGGGTATCACTATATATTGTTTGAGCCATGAGACAATATTGGAGCAAAATTACGTGTTGCGAAACACTGTTTTGTATCTGGTACGACTGTGTAGCATATTGCCATTCTCTTCAGGTCATTGATAAATCACCATCGTCAAGCTTATCACGATCACTGCCTTCGACCTAATCATACAATGTAGGAGAACTTTAGTAGTTTATTACTGTGTTAGGCAATTTCTGTGTAATTTCGCCGATATTTTCTGCCTTTCTGAAATATTCAGATACGAATACAAAAATAAATAAAAACATATATAGATCACTCAGAGTTGAAAATATTACATTTGACCACAGATGTAAATTGTCGCGCTGTTGCTGAGGGGTTTTCCCGTAAAACAAAGATACCAGCCAGGAACAAACGATTGCCGCCTCACTTGCCCCCCCCCCCCCCCCCAAGAAAAAGTAGAATCAATATTATCACAGGCGCAATGCATGCCGCTCAATTTGGCAGCTATGGATTTTATGATGCATGCAATTCCGGGCAGATCCCAGTAAACACGAGGCGTTGAGCCTATGCTGGATTAATGTTGGGCCAGCGTCGCAGACGCTGGCCCAACATCAATCCAATATAGGCTGAACTGCCCTTTTTTGCTGGGATAGACATACCGCGGGCAGACTGTCTAACAAGGGCTGCGGCAGCTCGCACCGCGGAGGACATAGGCCAGCGGTTTAGCTGCCAACCACTCACCCCCAGTGCCAGACCGGGTCTGTAATGTGACACCATTACACCCTAAGACCCTCTTCACCCTCCAACATAATCCACTGTTACTTCAGCCGGTATCTTTGCTTCAGCGAACATCTCAAAACGTAACCACGAGACCCCAAGATATAAACTCCAACACCACTCCACCACCAACTAAAGAGCTTCTCCACGCCCGGTTTAGCTTATATGTGCACAAAGGTGGTCTAAAACCCCATTCATTTTCCACCACCAACCAATCCTAAAATTCTGGTTTCCCGACAAGCCTTTCAAAGCCCAGGATGCAGTATCGTGTGGAGCCTCCGTGACAGAGAGGTAGCGTGCTTGGCTTCAGACCACCGAGGCTCTAATCTCGAATCCTATGTCTGGAGGGCAGTGTCATCTCATTCATATACCGTCCACGGGAGGTTCTCCTGCCCCAGTTTAGCCTATATGTGCAAAAATGTGGCCTAAAACCCCATTCATTCATTCAAAACCCAGCAATTCTCAAACGAAACACGCTTTGATTCCCACATTATGATTAACACAGCGATCACTGGATATTCCCACCTCTTTTTAGGGAGGTGTTGTTTTTTATTACTAATCATCAAATACGAAAGTATGTGGTAACAAAAATGATTGGCATGAGATAGGTACCGGGTAATCTTTAGAATAACAACTAAGCTATAATGATCGATTTATTAGTGCAGGGAAACAAACAGTACGAGTAGGAATCGTGCTGTCACACTAGCTAGTTGGGTTATCAGGTTATATCCTGACCGTTTTTACCTTGTATATATTTAATGCACAAAAGTGGCCTCAAGCCACATTCGTTCCTTTGAGTTATATAATTAGGTCTTTATCGACAGATAACTTGACATGTAGAAGCCGGAGTAACAGTCTGTGAACTGAGCAGATGCACATGAGAGGTTGCTCGTCCAGCATCTCTCCTTGGCATTGACGTGTACTTGATAAATCGATTAATGAGTGGAGGTCGTGTTCTGTGAGAGAGAAGACCCTAGGGCAGAAATAATTACCGCAGTTAATCTGCTAATTGCTCACTTAATCTTTTAAGATCTAATGGATCGTATTCAATTTGTAAAACGATATTTCAAGAACACAACATATTTATGTCAAAACAAATTGTGTTCTGTTGAAAACATAAGTCGCCAATTCACAACAACGTAACGTGGACAGACTTCACCGAAAATAATAGACGCAAAACTAGGTTAACGATAATTGTCTAGTGAGACCTCACTGCAGTCAAAGCGCGCGCGCTTAGCATACCAGTTGTACAATGAAGATGACGTAGGCCTATAACAAACCAGTTTACGCCAACATAGCCAACATCATGATGCTTCTTATTTAGACTATTATTATTATACGTCATGTTGATATATATATTTCTATCACCTAATGATTTTGTTTAATCTGTCAAAGCAGCTGAGTCGCTATATATATCATCCGCGTGATGTTTCACAACAGCGGGTTCTTAGTTCATACATGATATAATAACCCTGCTAAGAGTAGAGGCATGGAGTATGGTGTTACACTGGCCATGGGCAATATTCCCAACTTAATTTTGACCTGGTATTCACCACAATTTAAAACATGGTGTATTTCAATAATTTGATCACACAATTTTGAAGCATTGCAAATCTTATTTTTGTGTGGGTTTAATTCTATAAATATGTCAAAAATAACTAATGACATTGAAACTGTCCGGGACTAGTGCTATCGGGGGATCACATCAAACACAAAACATTTGTATAGCTTTTGTACAACGTCGGCCCAACGTCTTCGACGTTGGTCCAACATTGTACAAAAGTTATACATGTTATGTATGTTTGTCACACAGTTATACAACATCATTTGTATAACATTTGTACAACGTCGGCCCAACGTCTTCGACGTTGATCCAACATTGTACAAATGCTAGACAAATGTTTTGTGACTGCTGGGATATGGCCTGAGAGGAGGATGGACATGTGTGTCACCTTTTGAGAGAGAACGTGGGTAATTGGATCCGCGTCAGGGTGTATAAAACATGTAATTGTGGGGAGTCACAATCTCAAGATCTGCTGCTGAGAGAACTCTTTTCACACTCCCTCTTTGTATTTACTCTCTCCATTCTCTGGCATCGTTTTCTTGTCCATCCCAAGAGAAACTTTCTGTTGCGGCCTGTACAAATCAATATGCCAGGTCCGAAAAATAACGTTCTCTTTTTCAGACGAGATCTGTTATGATACATCCAGTGAATGTATCACGCTGTTGAGAGCGCGAGCGACCTGCGGCGTGATAAAAACACTGGAATTATTAGATTAAACTGTATTGATTTAACTCTATTGATTAATCTCGAGAAAATATCTAAGTTTTTTTGGTTATATAAAAGAAACGTACCGCCGCCGTCAGGAAAGAGTGGCCTGTATTTTGCACATGATCCGGCCTCTTGAGTCGTTTGGGATCCGGCCATGTCGTCACTGGAGAGCGGACTGTTTGATTGTACCTAATAAATCTGACCTCCAGTCCACAGATTGATGACGATGTTTTACACAGGAGATTTTGCTCTGGGTCAAAGTGTTTCGATTATAAAAAGATTTGTTTGTTACATTGAATAGGAGGAAGATTTAGTCAATTTCATGTTTCACAAAGTCATCTTGGTCAAAGTTCCCGGACTCTCATTGATGTTTCCATGGAAACATTCTATATTATTTTATTCGTAGTTTCGATAATAGATTAAAATATGCGATTGGCCAAAAACAATACATTTTGTGAGAGTATAAATCAAATAAAAATGCTTGTACTCTCTATTCTTTTTTTTTATGTTAAATAATAATAATGGTGAGTTTTTATATGGCGCACATACAATGCTCTGTGCGCTTCACACATATCACCCCTAGTTACTGGACCTGTTCATTCATGTACCATTTCAACTCCCTTTTTGGAGCATACATCACTTGCAGCCATTACGCGCTAGGAACTATTCGCACATCTCATATTGCCATCTCTGTCTTACCAGGTACTCATTTACACCTGAGTCAAGTGAAGCATGTGAGGGTTAAATGCCTTGCCCAAGTACACAACATCGAGATAATGTACCAATATTGAAAGGAGAGAAACATGATATTTCTCTGAAGATCCTGCACCAAGCGGGATTCGAAACCGCACGGCAAACGTGACATTTAAAAAGCTCCGCGCTCTAGCCATTGCACCACGTCCCTCTCTTTTAGTGGATGACATTTAACTTGTAATTTTTTGCTAGAGTTAGCGCTTTCTGCTTCATGACCTATGACTATGTTAAGAGTCTACGGCCATTATAAATTTGTTAATTTTGTTCAGCTCGGAGACTGTTTTTAGAATCGGACGTTTAAAGATTATCCCCACACCGAAAAAGTTAATACATAAACAGTACAAATGTGCGTTCTATGTGTGATTAAATACCAGGAATTGCGTTTTTTGCTCTTATTTATTTCCAAGCCAGACAGATGAATGCTTTGAGTTCGGTGTATAAGTACACCAATCACCTTTCTGGGGCTGGACGAAGATACAGACTGTGATTTAAATGCAAATAATTGTATCATTTGTCCGCTGGCCTTTCCCAATAACTTATTCGGTTCTGCTGTGGCTCGTGACCGGGAGCACGATGTTTGCCATTGTTGTTGTGTATATCAGTGCTCCAAACTGTTCAAATGCATAGGGTGTACAGTACTGTCCACCAAAAGGTTAACCCTTGACGATATTCTAGAGTAGGTTATTAGGGTACAGTCGGGACTTAGGGCTTTCTTTTGTCACGATATTGCAACAGAATTCAGAAAGCGATAACGTTAAGCAATATTCACTCACTCACAATATACAGTGAATTCGGTTCGTCTGTGTTGATCAAAGGATTTTCTTTTTCGATGTCAAAAAGAATGGTGATGTACAGCGGTAACCCCTGTACACAGCTCGTTATCTCATGTCGGCTTAGCTTTTGTAGAACGTGTTGCTTTGAGCTGGTTGTGTCTTCAGATTAGTACTGGCATCACGGCGATGAGAAACGTGTCGGTGTCTCTGTGGACCAGCACAGACAGCGGGCTGGCATTTCTAGGGTAGATCACAAAGCCAACAGCCGCCAAAAAACAAAGTGGTTACAAAGGAGGTACAGATAAGATACACAGGCAAATGCCGGTATTCTGATTAGAATGCAGAAGACCCTTGTGGTGTAGCATTTATAAAGGAAGGCAGTTATGCTGATCTCAATACAGATGTTCTGTTTTACCTTTGTACCTCTTCTTGAAGTATCATCAGAATTGCATGCGGCTCATGGGTTTTCTCGGTTTTACTAAATGTTACAACAAATAAATATATTATATTATAAGTTGAGTGTGTCATTCCCCTATTCTGGTTGGAAAATCCAGAACTTAGTAATAATTTATTGTCACTTTGATTTATTCTATTTGTTAAAGTTATTATTTCCCCTACCGACCCTGGTTCTCCCTTTCATACCTTATTCATATTCAGAGCATTATCCGTAGTGGTATCTATTCCTAAATACATATTATTCCAGTCGTTGGATGGGGACTTTTATTAATTCCACCACTTGTCAACATATTTATTTTATTGTATGTCACTTTGATTTATTCTACTTTTTAAAGTTATTATTTCCCCTCCCCCGACCCTGGTTCTCCCTTTCATACCTTATTCATATTAAGCATTATCCGTAGTGGTATCTATTCCTGAATACATTTCTTTCAGTCGTTGGATTGGGACTTTTATTCATTAGCATCTTTTCATAACTTATATTTTGTTTATAAAAAGGTTGTGTTTACATATTTATGTTAGCATCCTGTGTAAATGTCAAGGTCTCCTAATGCTACTTAAGTTTCTACGCTTTTCCAGAATGATATTTTTACCACTTACCATAATGTGTTTTTTATCTCTGGTTGATGGTGGGGGAAACTGGTATTTACACTTCTATCATGGCAATGCCACTTTTAACACAAATTGATCAATACGTGTTATCTGATATCCACATAATAACATGTGCTTTTCAAAATACTTCATATGGCAGTGTCAATTAAATTGATTTTAAGTCTAGCTATGATTAGATTATGGGTATTTTATTCTGTATATATACCATTTAAATGTCAGATCTTTTAGAAATGTATTGTATTATTGAATGTATGACAGGGCACATATGGTAAAAATAACATCTTTGCTAATATGTATACACCCTGTATAAATCTATTTTAATAAATAAATAAACAAATAATAATTCCACCACTTGTCAACATATTTATTTTATTGTTTCATATTAAATATGTTGATATCATCCACTACATATCGACGCCGATACCGTCTCTATGCAGTGATGACGTGCCATGAGACACAAAATGGCGCCCTAGCAAACACAGTTCGTTGACTCAATGCTGGTTTAATGTTGGCCCAGCGTCGTTGACGCTGGGCTAACATTAAACCAACATTAGTTCGGTGTTTTGTGTTTGCTGGGGCGCTATGATAAATAAAGAAAGTAGTTTTTGCCTCTCAGCCTCTCAGTCTCTCTCACTCAGGTATTGTCATCAGACAGAGCAAGCTCTGTCTGCGTCAACAATACTCATTACACAGGGAACACTTAGACGGTCCTGATCGACTCGTGCCATTATGCTACTCAAATATCTCATCTGGATCCACCATGCAACATCACACTGAAAATGCACCAGATGTCATTGTCCTTCAATGACAAGCACATTTGCATTTTGACTTTGCACTGCAAATTGTGCTTGGTGATTTCGGTGCGCTGTGCGGACACTGTACCACAGCCAATCTCCATGATATTTTATTTTTGATCTGTGAAACCCCCCCAGAATGTGCTGTGTTTCCTCGCAATAATAACTACGATAAAAAAAACGAAATTATATTCTGTGATTTAGCAATAATTACTGTTTGTGTTTTGTCAGCCCTGTAACTCTGCAATGAGATGTGATACCACACCACCGCGGCCTCTCCCCAGCAAACACGACACGTTGAAACAATGATGTTTTAAAGTTGGGCCAACGTCTGCGACGCTGGCCCAACATTAAAACATCGATGTTTCAACGTGTCGTGTTTTCTGGGTCCTAAACATACAGGGTAATCCCTGGGCTCTATCCAGACATGATTTCTCACTTTACTTGGTTAACCAGCACTTGTTATCTGAGGCGCAGGATAAGATGAATTGGACGCGCGCCCCCGCCAACCGCCTTCAATGGCTCACACGGATTTGTTCCCAGTGCATGGCCGGGTTCTAGTTGCTCGCTCATATAGCTCGATGGATTAGCCCAACAGTGCCTCGCAATTGGAACGTGTTTTCAAACAGTGGCCCAGCTTCGAACTGATGCCTCATTTAAGCTGGAAGATAGATGTCTGAATCACATCCAAACAATTAGTCATGTCTGTTCAGTGTGCTGCCAAACGTTGTTTCCTCATGGCAGTGAATGATGATGCAGGTTGGAGTTTTAAGCGCCGCTTTTCAGTCTCAAAGAAGAATGGGACAAAAATAAGACTGGAGCCTTAACAGAGGCCTGCTTTTGTATTACTTCGGGGGACAAAAATCCACATCCGAGGCTTTTTGCTATTTTTTGCGCACTTCATGTTTGAAATTAGTCATTTAAAACAATTATAAAACCTTCTGGCATGTATATACTTGTAAACACACTTGATGATTGAAGCACATATCGTCCCCATAAAGCTTATCGTACGTATATGCTACGCACTTTAGCTGTAAACACTAATACAGATCTATAATATATATTCCTGCATTGCGATACAAATGCTCGGTACTCATTAGAATCGAAATTTAAACACTGCATTTTGTCACCTTCAAATAAGATAATTACCAATTATTATGTTTGTTTTATGTTTCATAGCGATGCCTATGCAAGCAGGATCTCCACCGAGCAAACACAGGACATTGATAGATATGTTTTAAGTGATTATTTTATCTCCTGCGAATTATTTTATTTTTCAATAAATGCGCTTAATTTTTCCAACAGTAAAGTTCGTATTGTACGGCAACCTGTAAATCTGTTCCTTCGCCAGACACTCTCCCCGCTCATTGATTCTTTACAACTGCCCAGGGCCTTTAACCTCGTGTCGATCACAGGCCTTGAAGTGAAGTCAGGCATTTTCATTCATGCCCAAGGTTGACCGCCCTGCACCATTAGTGAATGTCACCTAGGCTGCCCAGTCTCCCACAAACATCGGGCATAGATCTAATGTTTGTTTAATGCTGGTTCACCGTCTACGACGTTGGCCCAAAATTAAACAAACATCGGATGCATGTGTCTTGTTTGCTGGGCTACCACCCACCACCTGCCTCACCAAGACACATGTCATGGAAGAAACAACTGTATCCCCGGCTTCACGTCCAAATGTCTATTACAACATACCCAGTAAACTTGAGGCATTTACTCTATGCTGGACCAATGTTTACTTGGTAGGCGACTTATAGCAGACGGCAAATGGCAATAGTTTGCATTACATCGTCAATCGTAAACAGTATTCATTATTTTAAATTACACCAGATAAGTCTATACACGTCTAATATTATAATAGTCAACATCCGAAAAACCTATATGTCAATATCTTTTGCACCAGTTGGCCAATTTGGATGATCAAAATGTCTAGAATGAGGTTTTTTAGGGTGCTGAATCTATTGGAAGGGGTTTTGAAATGACCTGAAATAAGGATCATGCGAAATTCAAAATGGCCCCCATTATGCTTCATCAAATTTTATTTTTATTCACATCTCGATTCATAATTGACACAGGTAGTCCATGGGCCACAATTGGTCCTAGTGCACCCCCACTACTCTACCATTTTGATCAGGAGACTGCTGTGAATGATAACAACTATGTTATCAGAGGAAAAATTGGGCGCGATATGGGTTTCGGCTATTTTTCAAAATTGCCGCAACGAAAATCTAATTTGGACAATATCTCCAGTTCTAATTTACGTAGAATCATATTTTTAGTGTCTCCATTTGTGTTTTCATGGTCAAAGAATTGAATGAAACCACTGATAGAGAGATTGGGTCATTCCTATATTGCGAGTTCGGAAAAATCCAAGATGGCTGCCAGCAAAAATAATTTTATAACAAAATAAGAATGTATATATTGAAAACCAAATTCTATTTGCTAACATTCTATAAAAATAATAAAAAATGTTATAGTAATGAGGACAGGTATGGTTATAAAAGATAGATTTGCGTCTGTGATCTTCTATTTTATGCAGTTATCGTGCAGAAATAAAATTTATAGCCTATGTTAGAAATTTAGCTGGGTTATTATCTCGTGTTCTAATTGACTAGAATCTTAATTCTGTACATTTGAAAGAATCCACGATGGATTCCAACCAATGATTTTCGAATGAATTTTGTTTAAATTAGCATTGTCATGGAAATATATATATAATATTCGGTGTGGTACTGAAGACATGCATAGTTAGAAAAACATTAATTCATGTCTTCAAACTGTCATATATAGCTAACATTTGAAATCTTATAATATGTCCCTATCGTCATTCCATCTGTGTGACAAAAATGCACAAATGAATTATTGATGTTACAAATATAGTGGCATGTTAATCAAACTGATCCATGTCTCTAATTATCCTATGTTACAACATGTGGGGCAAACATAGCTTTCTGTGAACCAAGGAGGCTCTATATATGCAGTCTGTTGGTGAAGGCACGTCTAATTTTTTCTAATACATACACGCATGATTACAGCAATATGCACACTCTTCCATCTGATAAATAGCACGATAAATGCGCTGAAGCAGTTTTGACATTTCAATGTACTGGTGTTGGCACATTATGTGAGCATGTGGAAATCTGCGGTGGAGTATTGTGCTGTGTTCAAAGTCCGTTTCCAGTGCACTCATACTAATGCACCCCTCCCCCTGGCAATCCTGCTCTTTGTTCAACATGGCTACCATCAACATTGAGTACACAAGATATGTAGCTGATCAGCGTTTTTCGGCTATATAGAATATGTGTATATTCACAAGATATATTTATGAGTTACTACACATCAAACGAGATATTTTGCACCTACTTACTCCATAAGAAAAAAAGCTCAGTACCACAAGTTATCATTTATTGTCAATTTACCATGGAGAAGAAGTATGGATATATGATAATTCATAATAGTTACTTATTAATCATTCCTTTGTTTGTTTAATGTACACCATATGCAAACAAAAATAATATGCAGCACACAAGAACAGCCAACAGAAAGTAAATTTATCAGTATGAGTGAGCTGGCGAAGGAATTCACAGCACAGTACTCAGTGTTTACACACTGTAACAACACAGGCAGGCCTAATTTCAATAATCTGTAAAAGCTGTGAATCAAATACGGGCGTAAAAATAGGATGTTTGAACATCAAAATCATTAAAGAGAAGTGTATCACAGATGCGGATTTGAGTTCACTATTGCACTGTCTGTCTTATCTTTATGAAAGGTCATCAGAAATAAATTACGTGTTACTTGTTACTTGTTACTATCCGCATGTGCCCTGATACACAAGTAATGTGCTAGCTATCAGATGGTTATGTTGAGGTGTACATAATTATAAATCCCTGTTTTTTTTAATAAAACCTGCGATCATGTACACTATATGACTATATAAAAAACTACTCTAATAAGGGCCCATCCCCATGTAATCTCGGGAGTTATTCTAATTGACACTCCACAGGCGTTTATTTTAGAATAAATACGGTATTTCATATTGATTCGTGTTGTTCTTCGCGTTTCTTCTCCAGCACGGCTTGAAATTTGTGTATGGTCATCTAGAATGTCGATAGTTCATCAGATACTTTGCTCCACATCTGCTGTAGTTAAGCCTTAAAGGATAATCTCATTATGTAAATAAGTGGTTTCATTTTCCCAGTGACCCGGATACAAAGGTGTAACGGTAGCCAGCTCGAATATGATCCTATATGTCAATTATAACTCGGGCTTTTTCCCACATTAAATTCTGAACATTGGGTATCACGACTCAAATTTTATGACAGGTTGGTAAGGGGATAACATTATATATTTGCAAATACACGAAGGAGTGTTTTCTAACCATGTGAATGTCTTCAATACAATAACAAAGAACATTGCGTCGGCGGCCATCTTGAATTTTCTGGATTTTAGGCTAGTCACTGCTCGCAATGTAAAAGTTCAGAGACACAAAGCTATATTCAATAACCATGCATGTACTCAGTCATATAATAACTTGTCAGCAATATAAAATGTCAGCAAAATAATTTGGTTTTTAATATATAGACATTGTGATTTTGTCAAAAAAAATATATATAGTCATGTCAGCTATTCTCCAGTTTGCCATCTAGAAATGCCATAAAATATTTCAAATTTGCCTTATGGTATTGCTCCAGTATGTTTTAAGTAATTTCACGCGATTCGTTGACCCCAGAAGACATGGGTGTAAACACTAGAATTGTTATTCTATGTCAATTAGAACTCGATATATTGGTTAAATTGCAACTTAGGATATCAATATTACGTATTTCTGGACGATAACTGCATAATATACAACATCATGAGAGACACAAAGCTATGCATTATAGCCATACCTGTTTTCATTACTATAACATGTCAACAAATTTTGTTTTCACTATAAACATTCAGATTTTGTCATGAAATGCTTTACACCAGTCGCCATCTTAGGTTTTTTTTCAAGTTCACTATATAGGAATGACCCAATATTTTAATAAGTGGTTTCGTTCAATTTTTTTTACCCTAAAAATTAGGTGTAGACACCAAAATTATGATTCTATTTCAATTAGAAATAGAAATATTGCCCAGATTAGATTTTCATGGTGGCCATTTAAAAACGAATGGCTGAAACCCATATCGCGCACTAAAGTTGTTCCTCGTAACATCGCTAACAACATTCCCAGAAAGCCTCTGATCCAAATCAAGAGTGGTGGGGGTAAAGGTAAAATTATTGACGTAAAACGCGAAAATTTCGATTATTTTTCTGCCATTATTAAACTTGTCCGAGAACTGGTCATTATTAACATGCAATAACATGCATAACAAGGAATGATACATGAAAAACTTTATTATTTCGTCCCCTTGGATATGAAAAGGTGTATCTGCCACTTTGTAAAGTGGCAGATACACCTTTTCATATCCAAGTGGACGAATTATGTTCCCAAGTTCTATAGGTATTGTATATCCTCCCTCAAACTACCCATTCCCAATGTCTATGCTCCCCGCTGCACTAGTGCCATGGGGAAAATAACATAGGTAATAATGTAGCCTATGTGTCCATGTCTCTAAGGATTATTAAGATTTGTTCCCGTTATGGTATTTAAGATTTTTTATTTCACACGACCTGTTTGTCTAGGTGCATATTTTTAACGATTCATTTCGTATATGTCATCTGTGTCACATTGACCTTTGTATACATCCTCTTTCGTTAAACCAAAAGAAAAGGTGAAATAAAATTAGACCACAAAATGCCTACAAATCAGAAAGTTATTTAGCAATTCAGATCCCATATCCCTCAATATGAAAATAAAACTTGATATACCAACCTGCTTTTTAAAATACGAATGTAGACTTGGCGCTGTGGCCTCAGTAGACCATATAACAGGCTTTATAGTCCGTGGTACAGATAGCAAAAAAATGGGTATTAGTACCAAATGGAGGTACCAAAAAATTGTTTGCTTTTCGTTTAGTCATACATCTGATGAGTATAAAATGTTATGATGGAGCTCTGTAAGTAGTAGCTTAAGGTTAGAAAAATCACTTTGTTTATATGTACTATCGTATTATTTTGTTGATTTTCTCGCAAAAATTCTACCATTATGTCATGTAAGTGATGAGTATTAAGATGCCTGTGGCGGCATATCAATGACGAAATTCATGCAATGGTGACTGAGAACACGAAAACATACTTCGATTAAATTTAAATCAATTTTTTTATGTAAAAATAACCCTTTAAGCACTGAAAATAAAATAAAAAACAGACGAATCAAGCGACATGGGACGATTTGATTAGGAAAATAATCAAAATTCAATGAAAAATCAGTCGAGATTATATTTATCATATACACAGTTACGTCCTACAACAACAGTCACTATAAACATTATGACATCAAACCAAAAAATGTATGAATGTCATTTATACACAAAGGCTTAGCTTACTGCAAACTGAATAAGGCAGTTATTAAGACACATTTTACAAGCCGATCACATGATTATATTTTTAAAGATATGTCAAAGCAGAAATGCATGCAATCTCAATTGAGAATACACACAAAAAAACAACTTATTAAATGTATTTTATTATGCGAAAATAACCCTTTAAGCACTGAAAAATAAAATCCCGACGTATCAATCGAAATTATACTATTTAACTAGGAAATAAGCAATATCTTGATGAATAATTATTCCAGATAATATTCATCATACACAGCAAACACGACAAATCCACACACTGTCGGGCCGACGTCATAAGCGGTGGGCCAACATTGGGTCGATGTGTCATGCTTGCTGGGTATACACAGTTAGATACTACAACAACACAGTCATTATAGACACTATGGATCATGTATGTGTGTCATTTATGCGCAAATGCTTATATTGTAAACTTCACTGAATAAGGTAGTTATTAAGACACGTTTACAATTATGTGATGATATTTTAGTGATCATGTACTAAAAAATGTAACTGGTATAATTAAATAAACACAATAACTATTATAACTTGGTTTGAAACAGATAATATCACATACTAATGATAAATGACTGGCTTCAAGTGACATGACACTGTTTGACCAGAATCAAACCAAAAAAATGTTCGTATGTTTTATGCAGATAGTAAGTAAGTAAGTAAAATGCTTTACTTCACTTTTCGGCCAGTATGGCCATTTAAGTGAAAATTCCAGGTATTACAATATCCCATATGGTATAGTTAAAGTAGTAAAGAAAAGACAAAGCCAATAAAAGCATGATCGTACTAAAATATTCAGTTTAAAATGTTTGATATGATAAGATGACGATGCTCCTGGCACCTATATGTAACGAGTCTGATGACATGTTGTAGCGCCTGCACTACAACACAGTATAAAAATATCAGTATAAATAATGTAAAATATGAAGTTATTATAATATGAACGACTTATCAAGTCACTATATCTCCATGAAATTGGAGTGATTGTGTAAAAACTACAAGTCTAAGTCAAAACAGTGTCATTGTCAAAACAAATATATAATATATACTATAATACTATATACTATAATCAAAAAAAGTAAACCCATTTAGACATAAATATGAATGACATAAACAATGAACAGAGAAACCATTAAGTAAGTAAGTAAATGTCTTCTTTACTTCACGTTTCGGCCAGTATGGCCAGAGAAATCATTAAATCACAAACATTTTTCAAAAATTAAAGACTCACAGTGCCCCCACAGTTGGTAATAAGGTCTGTGATATTGGAGGACATCACAGAGCGATCACGAACCGTGAGGACACCGTAAGTCACCACAGGCTAATTGTACGGCAATGGCCTCTCTATGACATGCTGCATTATCCGCCAGGATGCCACAGAGAAACCATTAAAACAATGAAATGAAAAACTAATTATATGACAATGGTTTCTTTCGGACATCCCGTCCAACACCAGGATGCCAAAGAGAAACCATTTACAAAAACGAATACATACAATAGAAATACTTAAGACAGTCCCGTATACTAATAGAACGTTAGACACACATCCACATACCGATTCAGATCATATTGAACATCACAAACCAATGACTATGCTCTGTATTTACCGCCAAACCGATTTAATATAGATTGAAAAGTAATGCAAAATACTCTAGACCCATATGTAATTACGTGAGAAAAACACGATATTAATAAAACGTTTGGGTGTGCTTGGCCTTCTATGAAGTTGCCCAGGGGGGACCACGCGGAGGTGACACCCATCCCCCCCGTTTTATGCAGATAGAGTAAAGTTTACTAAATAATGTGGTCATGGAGACAATTATTACAAGTCATATGATTATATCCTTACATGATTATATATTAGTTATATTATAAAA
The DNA here is from genome assembly GCA_964017125.1 of Flabesymbios commensalis. Lineage (NCBI taxonomy): Eukaryota > Metazoa > Annelida > Polychaeta > Terebellida > Flabelligeridae > Flabesymbios > Flabesymbios commensalis. The sequence continues at coordinate 59,798,968 of OZ024903.1, read as the reverse complement.
AAAGCTGACAAGTTATATATAGATATATAGATATATATATTTCCTACAAGCGATGACTGACTTAAAACTGCAAATGACAAGCAACACATGACTAGCTACAGACGACGGTTTGCCTAGGGAAATATACATTTTAATGAGTAATTATTTAAAGACGAGTTATTATATAGACAAATTACATCAGCCTAGGATCATTTCAACGACACAATCTTTGTCTTCTTGAATATTGGAGCAGTCTTTCAGAAAGCATGCATCTGTACGTTTCATTTCATTGCTTACACATTGTCAGGATGACCCTTGGCAATCCCGTTTGCAGTTACAGGACATACAATTGAGGACCATATCTGGAGCTGGAGAGCCACTCATCCATTGCACTATCAAGTCGCCATTGTCTACTGACCGACCATGCCCGTCTGCAGGGTTTGTTACCCGAGGTAACTTTCCAAACAGTGTTGCCATATTGCTGCTTGGTAGTTCTGGTAGATGGCTCTTTTGTCACGAAGACAGCTGGAGGCGGTCACTGCAGGATGGGAGCTCTTCAGAAGCTACAGCTCCTTTCTTGGCTCTGAATAACTCATAGCGTGGGTCATTTTCATCACAGGTTGTAGACGACAAGGAGTAGAGACGGCAAGTGAATTATTGTAGTATGTCAAAAAGATCGCCTGAAACAGTCCATTGATGACCAAATCTGGCAAAAACATCTTGGAATTTCTTGTTCTCAATCAGAAATTTCAATACGCTAAGTTTCCATGGCCAGAAAATGAACTTAGTGTGTCGCATCCTGGCAGAGAAGCAAAATGTCAGTGTCATCAGTTACTAAAATAATTGATTTGTAACACTAAGCATACTTGGCATGCAAGAGAATGCGAGTGTCTGCTTCTTCTTGAGAGGTTTTCTACTCTAAAACCTCTACTGCGGATTTGTGCGTGATTCTGAAACACTTTTCATTACATTCTAACTCTAAAACTTTTGAGCCCAATCGTTCTCGTATGCGCGACTGCTTCAAGTCAGCAGCAATGAATTTGATAAGTTGTTTTTTTGCTTGATTGTGAGGTCAAAATTCGTATCGAGTTTTTTATTCTGTGGGCAGGCAATATTTGAGTAAATTGTACAACGTCACTGGAGCCTCTGCTCAGTCTCTGATGACACACTTCAGAAAATGTACGATTCTCACCAGGTAGTTTGTGTATTAGTGACATTCCATCAATGATGGTCAGTGATGGCACTGAGACAGATTCTGTTGCAGACACCTTTTCTTCAAGTCTTTTAGCTAATACAGTCTTGCTAGTTTTCTTCATAGTAGGCCCTACCATCATAGTTGGCTAGATACCATGGTATAAGACCCAGTGGGTGCTGCAAAACTACACGGATATCTGATTGGATGGCATTGGCAATCATAACCATCTATCCGAATAGTTTGTGATCAGCATTTAAAAAAGTATCTTTGTATTTGTGAACAGATTTAACTTGGTGCTTAAGATGACTAAATGTTTGAGGGTTAGCTTCGATGCGTTCAGACTGGAATTTTCATCAATCTGCTGAGCATATAGAAGATCACGCGTCACATCATTCGGGGCCACTCTACCAGTTGCAAGTCCGGCAAGATCACCTGGTGTCTCAGAGAAAGGATTTGTCCAGCTGTTTTCTAATAAATCAATGACTATCTAAACATCTGACTCATCTTCTTAAATGCCAGTTGGTTGACTCTTCTGCTGGTCGATAATGCTACGAAGTTGTCTCAGACATGTGCTCCGGTATTCTTCATTTATGTAGTATTTTGTTAGCGTTGGAGGTTTCAAGGTAAAGCCTTTAGGTCCGCCAGGGGTCTGTGTGTCCTTGCTCACAGTCCCTTCAATAATGTTTAATCAATAGGAACTTTCCCAAAGGGGTTGTGATCTGACCTCTGAACTGATGGCCCTCCCTGCTTGAGGTGTTCATATGAAAATGGATAATCTTTAGGTAGGCTTGTCATTTGATCATAGTAGATTGGAAGGTAACGTACATGGTTTTGTCGATCATATGCGAAGCACCAAGGGATCATACAGTGAATGGCGCTCAGATTCAGCTGTCAATTGCCCTCTCTTGAGGCCCTGATAAGACCTAGAAGTTTATACACTATGTCAAGGTGAGACATATCGAATGATGCTATTTGGCCACTTTGTTTTCTTACTTTTCCAAAATACAGTGTTGTAAAGCATACATATGCGAACACAATATTCGTTTTGGATGACTTCATGCAGACGACTTTGACACAGGTCATCATGTAGTTCTTTCATTTTGAAGACAACCACGTTCAAATATGGCAGGTCATCATGGTGATTGTCCTCTAGCCATGAATGGAATCCTTCCCACATGATCCTCCTCAAGTGCTTTATTTATTATTTTGTGCAGTCGAACACCACGGTTGTATTGTTTGCCATCTACTACACTACCAACTGATCCTTCTGCAATTATACCAAATTATATTGCTACATCACGCAAACCTGCATCTCCGAACCTCTTGCCAATAACTGCTAATAAATTGCAAATGGTGTGTAAGACACTAAACCGAAGAGCTATGTGGATAAATTGCTGTGGCTGTTCCCATATCACTTCAGCTGTTTTCGCATACAAAGACTGATCTAAAACACATAGCACTTCTTCAATATGGAGGGTTTTCGTGATGTACTGTGCTTGGCACAGTAGCTCATACACGGTAGACATGTTAGTAGCAGGTCCATGGACTGCTGGAAGGTGGCCCACAGTGTCGTTTGAAACACTGATCTTGTTTCTTGTTAAAATATTGAATCTTGTCCATGAACTCACGATCTGATTGCTTGTATCACACTGACGCACCAGTACTCGTCAGCATAACTGCGGCCACTGCAAACGTAACTATTTTGCTCGGACGGACATACAGACGGACGGACTGACGGTGGACGGACGGACGAACAATGAGCGGGCAGACAGGCAGATGGACGGATGGAAAATCCGTCTACATGATGTTTCTGGTCGCAGGTAGGCTGACGAGGAATACAGCTGTGTCCAAAACTCTTTATTATAGATTTTTCATATACTTAACAGTGGCGAAAGTTGCAAAATAATAAAATCGCTATATTTTAAAAAAGCTACTCCTTTCTGATGTCCATCATACATTTTTGACATGCCCCAGGCATGTCTAAGAAGGTGTAAAATTTTCGTTTGGTACCTCCGAGTGGTACCAACTTTTGGTCTGTATCACGGACTATTATATCAACTACCACCCACTAAATTTTCACTTCCCATTCAGTGGTTTGCTTGGGCCGTATTCTCGTACAAGTTACGATATATCTTAGGCATCTGATTGGTCGAGATGGCCATCTCGACCAATCAGAAGCCTACGATATATCGTAACTTGTACGAGAATACGGCCCCAGGCTGTTGTTCGTACGTCATAGAAAATTGTAAAAAAAAATGATATCGTCAGCGTCAGCGTCGAGACTCAACATGACATTAGCATTGTTTGGGATGTTGTCAATGGCCCCAGATTCGTCAATTACCAAACTGAAGAGGATAAGTAGTAGTGATTGTGCCAGGCGTCAACAGTACTATCCCTGTAATGTGCAGTGTATGCAAGCAATCTACCATGGTATAATAATCAATAGCACCACATTCATAACTGCATACAAGATACTAAATGAACATTTCTATCGCGGGATGTACTTCTGTCCCCCAGCTACGAAATAAAAGCGGTGAATACCGTCATCATTTTCGACCGTCTGGCTGTCTGTAAACTAGCTAATTTCACCATAGTATAACATACAATAAATTTGCTCATATTGTCTGAAATATTTTCATTCATATATCATTACATCGTTACGGGTAAGGTGCAGGATTTTCGACCTGATATCAAATCTGAAGAGTTATCGCCCGACTTTACTATTCACTCCCCTGGTTAATGGAACTATGCATTCATGTGTCATCTCAATTCCCCGGGGATCATACATCCCAGAGATCATTTCGGCGCTTATTACTTAACGTATACATTGCTACCTGTACCACTGTTTTATCAGGTACTAATTTAATTTACATCTGAGTGAAGTGGAGCACGTGAGGGTGAAGTGTCTTGCCCAATGACACAGCATCGAACCAGCTCCCCAATGTTGAGATGATATTTGTTTCAAAACCTGCACCAAGCGGCGATTTAGCCCGCGCGACAGGCAGTGGCAATTGCAAAGCGCCGCGCTCTAACCATTGCGCCACGTCCCTCTCTATCAAAAGTGCTTGTGTGCCTATTTAACCCTTTAACCGCCAAGTTATTCAATTGGAATTTTCACCCACTTGATGTTGTGTCTCGCTGACGCGATTCACAACTTCAAGTGAGTGATTTGACATGGAGGTCAACTATTTATAAATCTTGTTAATTGTTGTCACGTTTTACCTGTATTTATAACATGTTCTAAGGCTGAGATTTAATGTGCTAATAAAACAATGAAAAGCCCGAATATAGTCGGATCTGTGGTTAAAGAGTTAAACACAAGCCTACATAAGACTGACAAATATTTCTTCTACTATGAAGAGTATGAAATCGATCGCATTTTGTATAATGACCTTGTACATATCATTGATTTTCTCACCGATGTGATCGTTTTGAAAAGATTTCTCTGGAAGTATTGTTTTTTGCAGACAAAAATATATTTAAATGCATCAGAAGAAAAACTGGCTGTAATGTCTGTCGTTTCTCTACACGTCATGGTACTTAGTGTGATTGGCCAGCAATAAGCATGATGGTCTATCAGACCCAGATATTGCCGTGTAGATCATTGTAGGCTAGAATACACAGGAAATGGTGGTGATTTTCAAATGGAGTTGTTTATGAGCAGCTGTGTTGCCCATTTGCTGCCCGATGAAGTTTCCCGTGGGCATCTAGCAAACTCCACATTTAGAACCAATGTTTTTTCTACGTCTGAAATGGTGGGTCAGGATTGTATCAAAGTTTGATCACCGTCTTGAAATAAAGCCCCGCTGTGTGTGACTATAATTTATTGATCATACTTGATCATTTGCCGGGATCATTTGGCTCTGCTGTAGCAAGGGGAATCTATTCACAGGAATAATCACATGGTAAAATACTGCGGATTTGATATTCTATAGCTGCTGCCGTGGATGTCTCAAACTTTTGACGACTACCGATGTTCAAATTAACAGCCATCCACATCATTTATTTGCATATCCAATTTATTTGTCTAATTTTTCAAAGCAGAAATACATGTACATATATAGTATTACCTGTGATTTATGTAATGTAGACATATAGGAAACTCCAAAACATAAATAAAAACAATGAACAATGGGTCACACTTGGTTGGGTTTTTATACTTGGCGGCAATGAGATGCACCGTGTTTTTGAAATATTAATGTTATGTCTCATTTTAATAACCTTTTCCTAATAGTTGCTCAGTAACTTTTCATTCGTTTTGATTTGAAGCTTAAAACTGCTAACGTAACTTCCAGCTTCAAATCAACTAAAATGGGCTCAAGTATGATATTCTATCCCTAATTTGAAGAACAAATGAATGACTGTGATTAGCTGATCCCTTGTAGTTGTGTCTCGCTATCGCGATCCACAACTACAAGTGACTGAAAATGTGTGTGACTTGCGAGATTTATTTCCCAATATATGTCAGTGTTTCAAGATTGAAGGCATATTTTACTTTTAACAACTGATTATATAGGTGCTAGCAAAATCATAGAATGTCTACTGTAGTCGACATCAGTGTTCTAAGAGTTAACATGTCTAATCACGGGGTTCACCACAAGCTAGTTCGCGTCCCATTTCTAGTTGGTATTATAACGCCAGCGCCTGATGAGCCGGCACTGCCTGCTATCACGCAGTGTTCCGTGCTGAGAACGCTTACAATAAAAGCCATACTACGAGTCACCCGGTGGTATTATTTACAAGTGTGTTACGACCTGCAAATGGTTGGGTGTTGGGTTTTTTGCTGTCATTGTTGATTTACTGGGCGGGATATTGGCTTAAAGCCGTCAGCACAAAGCACATGGCTGCTGTAGGTGATACCATTTTCTCGACATCTACATTCTTTAGAATTTCACCTACGTCTTCGACAGTGTATTATCCATTTGCCTAAAGCAAGTATCTTCCGCAGTGTGTTGTACATTCGCTTTTGCAGGTATATTGATATTGTGTCTTTCTTATCAATTGGTTTGTTGCTGGCCTGGTGTGTTGGCGGTCCATTCTCCAATGGTATATTGTAGGTAGCTGTTTGACACTTTCTTATCCATTAGCTATCTTATGTGTTCAGTTTTGTCTTGTCCATTGTATGTTTTACTTGCCTTCACCATTGTCTTACCCATTCGTGTATCACAGCTACATCATCTCAGGTGTTCTGTCTGTTGATATCACACTGGTGTCTTCGCTATTGTCTTGTTTCGGTGGAAGTCACATTATTGTATCGGGTTGAGTTACAGTTGGTCTATATAAAGTTACAGTGAAACAACAGCGACAGCAGAGTAAACTATAGAAGAGTTAAAAAAACAGTGATAAAAATTGCAACTCATAAAATCAGTCAGAAAAGAGAAGTGAGAACATATGAGTGATCTAGGATCAGAGACGACAATGCTGCGTGTAGTGCATGAAACGATGAACCATGGTAAACACATGAAGAATAAAGTGTGGGAGGAAACATCGAGCAGATCTCAGAACGACAGGCACGGTCTGGTTCACAGTAGAGACAGAAGTATGGACAATATGTGGGGTGGTAAAGTCGTGTGCGACTCGTAGACTACGACTAGGACCTAGCTATCAAGATAAAAGGTTAAAAAAATGAAAGTGTGGACATGTATCTTTCATTTGAAAATTGAGGATGGGTTAGTACTGTACCTCAATGGGTCCTATCTGGTTATTCCATCATAGCAGAGAAGACAAGAAAACATAAAAAACATCAGAGTTATAAATATATGTTGCAAGGAGTCATGAAAATTCAACCATACCCATGCCTACCTAGTAAACGCAAAACATTTGTATAACATTTATACAACGTCGGCCCAACGTCTTCGACGTTGGTCCAACATTGTATAAATGTTATACAAATGTTTTGTGTTTGCTGGGTATCTGCCCACCAGTCTACTGCAATAATGGAGAGGATTAGTTAGAGGGACTACAGCATTCACACAGCGCAGTGTCTGTGCAGCGCATGGACAGCTACGGCGAGGCATAAATAGCGGCTGCTCAGTGCAGAAGACAGCAGCAGCAGGCAGCAGCGAGAGAGAGAGCAAGCAAGATGCAGCCAGCAACGGAAGACCGAGCCATGGCGAGAGAGCTACCGTGAAGACTGGCCACATATCATTCTGATCACCCAGACTGTCAACCCACAGGTACTGTACCAAGCCAACAATCCGACCTGCGGCTCAACTCTGGCTTAATGTCAGGCAACGCGTTTTCCCAAGCATTAACCATTGTTAATTGTGCGTGCCTCTCGTATTGCTCTGGCTGTTGTTGGATACAACTATTCTCTTCCTACCAGCAGTGCAATATATTACTACTTGATATTTTACCAGAGCAGTCTAGCCTATTACTCTATCACACATTTTTCTCTGTGAATATTGTAGATTTCTGAATGCAGAATACAGTCTACTGTGTAATGGCATTGAAATATCCCGGTATAAAATTTTGGGTGGAGATGTTTTTGTGTTATTCACTGAATAATTGTGCCTGTTTTATATACAACCTCTACTAATGCAATGCGTTGTAAATAACCTCTACTAATGCCAATGTATGGATTACCGAAGTAATATCAATTATATAATTGGCAATTACAATTTCATCAAGAGGCTATTCATTGCTAGATTCTGAGAATGTTTTCATGTTTTAGGCGTCAGTCAGTCCATGTCATATCAATGGTTTGTTATTGATTATGATAGATTGTTTAATCTCCTTGCTTTATTGTCAACGTTATTGGCCTTCATTGATGGTAATGGTAATCAAATGTGCTTTCTACATGTTTTGTTGGTTGATGGCGACAGTATTTGTATTTGTTTACTATTAATCATTAAGTACCTTGCAGTGTACTTACTTGACACAGGTGGGATCCAGTGTATATACCGCCGTGATAACACCGTTTTACTTTTATTTAAAACCCTACAATATTCTGACGTTTGAACAACTGAGAGGCTCTTGTAACGTATTAATTTTCTACTGATCTACCTACATCAATATTGTGAATAACAAATATCCCATTACCAGAGTACATACGTACAAATAGAATGCAGTGTGCACCACAACTAATTACTACTAAACGTAATACAATCAGGAAACATAATGTGCCTCGCGGATTACTGGGCGCTGTAATAAACAGATCTGGTTGTGGGGCCATAATTTCATTGCTATACTGCCATACGATTTCACCAGAATAATAATCGTGGTATGAAAAGGAAGATAAATAGGTTATCCCACTAATTGTGCGGGAGGTGCGTGTCCGTGGACTCTGCCTTTTTATTTCTCTGTTTAGTGTCCCCCCGTATGAGTGAATAGATGCCGGAATGGGAGCACACCGCCCGTCCAATTGTCATAAGACGATTGTAATGTGCGGCGCCCAGTCTCATATACTGGCCGACGAAATGTCCCGAAGCTGGTTTGACGTTGGGCCAGCGTCAGAGACGCTGGTCCAACGTCAAACCAACACCGAGTAAATATCTGGCGTGTCCTGGGTGCACGGCAAACTGGGCGATAATATATTTATGGCACTCATTCGCTGCAGTTATTAATCATATATGAAGGGAGGCACACTTATGAGATAGAAATGAATTATATATATGATGCCGCCTGCTTCATTATGGTAGACGGTGCCAATTTTTCACCGTACCTTTATTTTGCGAATTAAAGCGACACAATCAGGCTAAAATATTCAAAAATCAGTATTTTTATTTTGGCTTCTTAATATGGCCATAAGATGTGAGCATGTTCATAGACTAGAATTGCGGAATTTTTTTAAATTTTGGGCTGCTGTGGCAACGTAACAAGTGTGCCGAAAGACCCATTTATCAGTTATTCCCGTATTTTTTATTTTGGACATGCATGTTTGAAATTTAATTTTAAAAACTTACGCAATTCTAGTCTATGGACAAGCTGACATATTATGGACATATCAAGGAGCCAAAAAAAAAATACTGATTTTTTGATGATTTTAGCCTGATTGTGTCGCTTTAAGCTCGAACGCAATATCGACGAAAAGATGATCTGATCAATCCTAAATTGTTAATAATAAGAGACCGCGAAGCAGACACCACTAAATCGCGCTTATTCAATGAGATCTGTCATCTGAGCGCAGAATATTGAAGGGATGCTCCTCATAAACAATTACATATTAGGGGGATACCCTTAAACAAGTTCCCAAGTTCCGAAGTACCCAAGTTCCTGGAACTTCAAGTTCCCAATTTTCCAGTTCCGGGAACTTCAAGTTCCGAAATTCCAAAATAAGTAAAAAAATATATTAAAAAATTATTTGCAAAAATCGTTTTTGTCGGAAAAACAGTTTGGTACCCAATATTAATTTTAAGTGCTGTAGACTAAAGTTAGTTTTTCACATAATCATATTTTGTTTATAGGCGATCTTGGCAAACATTTCACGATGTGAAATAACTATATAGGGGCCTAGCCCTACAGGTATGAAATAAAATTTACAATAGAACCGCAAATTTATTATGCAAAATCTAAAATGAAGAGTATTACAATATGATATTTTCCCAGATATAGTATTTTCGAGTTCGAGTGGTGGTGGCTGACAATAGAGCAACATTATTAAACGATTACTAGTATTGGGTCTTTGTCGTGTTTGATGGCATGTATTATTTAATATCCTGTAGAGCTTGAGGTCTTTCCTCCACGCCCGACGCTGTATTTGCACCGCCCCCCCCCCCCTCCGGCAATCAACAAGCATCTCAACCAGTGAGAAAATTATGACATGTGACAGTAGGCCTACTTATTAACAGTGAAAACAGTATCGATGATATTTTAAGGACCAACGTTGAGACTACATGGATTCCTTCCCAACAAACACGACGCATTGACCCAATGCTGGTTTTATGTTCGACCACCGTCTGCAACGCTGGCCCAACGTAAAACCAGCATTGGGTCAAGGCGTGGTGTTTGCTGGGTTGTCATCTGCGAGGTGTGATTTGTAGGCCTAGGTCCTATATCATTATATATTTTCTATGCATATAGCGGCATGTTATAATAGTCTTTGAACTTGAAAAAACAACTGGGCCTACTCAGATCAACTCTTCTGTGGATAGCTGCCTAATACCAGCTGTAAATCTCCTATCAAACAGACATTGACCCGATCTTGGATTAATGCTGCTGTTAGGTTGGGCACAGACGTTGGGCAAACCTCTTTGGATCAACGTCGGACCTACACATAGACTCTGATAGAGGCCTAATTCGTCATTTGAGCATAACAATGAGTGTGCGCGGTCTAGAAAACCACATTTAATTCCATTCATGCGGGCAGCTTGGCAATTTATAATGCGTGGAAAGGCAAAAGGCAGCATCTAAAATGTTTTTTGTTGAAATCGGAAAAAATCATTTTTTTGTTAACTTTTATTTCGGAATTTCGGAACTTGAAGTTTCCGGAACTTAAAAATTGGGAACTTGAAGTTCCCGGAACTTGGGAACTTCGGAACTTCGGAACTTGGGGAACTTCGGAACTTGGGAACTTGTTCAAGGGTATCCCCATATTAGGAGCAATCCGAGTCAGTAAAAGATGGGTGTATTTACATGAAGGCACCATACGCCGAGCCTCAGGTGTGTGCCCCTCACGTGGGCGGGTTGCCTAGGCAAATTTACACGAGACGGAACGGGATAATTCAGGTCATAACGATTCAGCATCTTTTTATTTTGTTAATGTTTATATTGATCGTCGTCTACAATGCAGTGTCTAAAATGTATCCACCTGGAATTTTCACTCACTTCAATTCGTCCCCTTGTAGTTAGAAGGTGCTAAGCTGCTGCTTTGTAAAGTCGCCGTTCAGCACCTTCTAACTCCAAGGGGACGAATTGTGTCTTGCTACCGCGATCCAAAAATTCACGTGGGTAAAATCACCTGAATGTATGTTTACCAATTTCTCCTTATTGTGATATAGGAGAAATTTCGCATTAAGAAATACGCATTTAAAATGCTAAAATATTTTAAAGACGATTATTTGCGCGATTATCAATTTAACTTATCAATTCATCTACATTTTGTAAAATCTCTGTATTTACAGTAGGCCTATAATGTAGTTTCTTGCTGTTACAGATGCTGTGCTGTGCAGGACGGTAGCTGTGAATCTACATGGTCCACGGGGATAGCTGGTTTTCTACAGCAGGAGTCCGGAGTCTAGATGTTATTAGTGAGGTCCATGCTGGTCAACCTAGCGGTTTATCCTGCTCTACACTTGTCATTGTCAGTGTGGATCAGGACGTGACAGCTGCCACTGACCACTGACCACTGTCCACCTCTGGACGCCGCGTCCTGTACTAGATGTCCTGTCAGAGGTCCGCAACCAGAACATAACGCGGAACACAGCAATATGCTCCAGTGCCATGTAAACTATACCTCTGCCTGCAACAATAGGCACCAGGACCAGAATACAAACAGCAATGCAGGCTACATTAACAATAAGGCTTGCGGCCAAAAGGCCTAGTTACTGACTATGTGTAGACCAGCCGTGGACCCCTGCTGATCCTTCGTCCGCCTGTCAAAGACACGCGCCTTCCTCCAGATACACCCACTGACATACACAGCACTTCCCGTGCTACCAGCAATTAAGACCAATGTGGCAGTAGGATAATTGTAGGCGAGACATTCCTGATAGACTGTGTAAATGAAGCAGGGCATAGGGAGATGGTTAGGAAGATTGTGAAAACACACAGGAGTGGTAGAGGAAACTCCCGCTGATGCCTTGCTTCCTCCCATCACCTACAGATCGTGGTGACATCATCTACAGCTGGCATGTCATCTGTAGGCTGGACATATCACATAGGGGGCTCTGTCATCAGACGATCCTGATGCCGCTTTAGCTGCTGGTCAGCTCCCATTGCCTCTCCTCCTGTCACCTGGTCACTAGTGGCACGCGTGTCACAGTTTATACAGGTCGCTGGACTACATACACATACAGTCATGCAGCGCTGGAGCTTACAGAAGATGTGCCTGCATGGTCTCACAGCATCTCTCATATTCCTCTTACTTTACAGCTGGATGAGCCCTTGTCCAGACAGTAATTTCCGCATGGTGCCTAAAGAGTCTGTGCATTACGTGTACGACTCTGCCAATCGTGCTTTTCCTTATGACAAATCTATGCCTTTGATTTTCATCGGTGGCGTGCCTCGTAGCGGCACCACGTTAATGCGTGCCATGCTGGATGCCCATCCTGAGGTTAGTACCTTTATATTATAATATTATTATTTAAAATAATGAAATATAATAACTGTCACTGCACATTATTGTAAAAAAGCAGCATAATACAACTATACAAGGGCTCCTATGTCTCATCCCAGCAAACACAAAACATTTGTATAACATTTGTACAATGTTGGTCCAACGTCGAAGACGTTGGCCCAACATTGTACAAATGTTATACAAATGTTTTGTGTTTGCTGGGCTTTATGGAGTATATATGCACATAAATAAATCAATATAATATATATTACAGTTATAGTATCTAGTCCATCCCACACCCGGCGTCATTTAATGGCATACATATCAACTTGTCTTTTATTTAACAACATGTGATGTATGTTCCATTACGTAATGTTGAAAAGGCGTGTATTCGCCCCGCAAAAAAATCTCACAGCTTATGTAAATCACATTGTAATACGTTCTCCGTCGCCCACTGTATGTAGATTTAAAGGGAGCTGCCCCGCAACCGGCGTTTTTACATTATGTTCGATAATATGTGGGCGTTGATCTCCCACAGTCTACTGAATGAAGAGAAACGCCTGCGGCAGAATCACTCCGATATTTAACACACATGTCTAAACGACAGAGACTAGCCCTTGCAATTCTGAACGTCAGTGAATATGTGGCGTGTATTTTATACTTTCTTTTTTCAATATAATCATGCTTTCACATTATGAACAGTTTGAAACGCATTATTAAAACTTGCATTATTTAAGGGGATAGCAACTCGTCTCGCGACATGCAGTTATAAACACGGCTTTTCTGATGTAAAGATACATCCATACACGTTGATGTGGTAGTTTGCCAACGAAAGTGACCTCTACTTCGACTAATAACATGAACATATTTACGGTTTGATCGTGCGTACGCAGGCTAGTGAGAATATTATCTTTAAACCCCTGAAATCTTTGCCTGGGAATAATACATATTGAAATTTGGTTATGATCATATACAAAATACCCCCCCCCCCTTTTTGGGGTTAATGAATCATTTCAGAGTTTTGGATTTTATTTGCCGATATGAATTGATATTTTACAAATACGTATACGATATTGGTTATTGACGAGTGTGTGACACGAGAAAGGACACCGTATTATAACAAAGCCCGCCTGATCATAGTATACTGGTCACGTAATCGTTCGCCGCACCAACATTGCCTGATTATGTGCCATTTATTCATTGTCACCTAGCAATACCTAGTTCTGGACTAAATCCCCAGCGCAGAGCATGGCGGGATAGGAACCTGATCAGACTGTGCGATGCATGGCGGGATAGCAGCCTGCTCGTTTCCGCTTCCTGTCCAAACACGCTAAACCTGTGGCGTACCGACGCTACCCAGCAACTTCATCATTAAGTGTCAAAACTGTACCCCATATTCATCGATTGCTAGTTATTCACGATTTAGTGTAAGCCTATTTAGTAAATTCGTCATGAACTGACACTGTTGGTCCATTCACGTATTATCTCTCAAGCTGTTGATCGCTAACGCTCTCAACAGCTTGAGAGAGATTACCATATTCAGTAATGTGAAGGTCGTTCTTCTGGAAACGTTAGCGCCTGTTTGTTTCGGCATAAATCCCACATAAGATAAAACTCTGTCCTTCTGGAATTGTAGGATAAGATCCCGTTGTTATCTTATAGACATTGCTGTTTGTTCACTGTGAGGCCTTTCTGTGCGGATGACTTTCACTAAACATGCTAAAGTATGACAGTCCAGGATTTTATCTGTTTGAACAAGAATTCTATCATTAGTAACTGGATCCAATCAACTCCTACTTTGCAAATAATCAATATACTTAAATGGATAGAACACTGTTCATAATACGTTATTATTCATATTGTATAAATTACAGGTGATAAAAGTGGTTTTATCCAGCTCCCATCATTATGACATTATAGCATCAATTGTAATATTGAATCCAAACATTTTACGCGAATGTATAGCTTTAATTAATCTTTTGACATTTGATTTTTATTTGGCTGTATTTATTTGCCTAACATTTTCTTGTATTTCGTGCGCCGTGTATGTGTATTTAAATATTTTTTTGACATTTACTTTCTATTTGTGGCTGTCCACATGTTATCATGGTTATGCTTTATCTGACATTTGTAATTGCCTGTATTTGTATAAGGTCACGCATCATGAATTAATTTCTTAAACATCCCCAATACTATCGGGATGTTTATAGTGCTTAGCGTTTTTCCGTCTCCGCTTCAAATGATAAAAAATAAGTTAATAAATTGCAAATTAACCCTTACAGCGCGGGGATCGACTTTAGTCGTCAGAATCTGACGTCTACAGACGTCAGATTCTGACGCCTAAAGTCAATCCCCGCACTGTAAGAATTAAAATATTTCTAATGGCCGGAAACCCATAACATAGGTATTCAAATGAATCAGAAAAAGCTAACTAAGACATTAATGCTGATTTCAAATTGAAAAAAACCTTTGTTTGCGATGTTTTTCTACAAATTAATTCAGCGCTTCAAGGGTTAAATTATTTCATGAATTGAGCATCTATCACAAGCAATTTGATCATTTTCGGTGCATTTTATATGGATTGAAACGTTTCAAATGATATACATATCATTTCAAACGTGTTTTAATCCATATACAATGTGTAATATATGTGTAATATATGGACTCAGCGGTGCAAGGGTTATGTCATTGCTATCTTGAAGTTACACTAGTGTGTTATTTATTGACCCTTTAATCCCTTTAACCGCCAAGTTACCTTATTTAAATGTTCACCCATTTGAAGTTGTGTGTCGCGACCCACAACTTCTCCTGCCCCAGTTTAGCCTATATGTGCACAAAGGTGGCGTAAACCCCCATACATTTCATTTCCCACAACTTCAAGTCGATGATACTTTCTTATATACATGTATATCAGAGAAATAAAACAGTATATGATATATATGTTTAATTTGAGACTAAACATTTGTAATTCTCGATGTTTAAACACACATTTCTAAATAACTGTGATTTGCCTTGCTAATAAAACAGATTAACCCTTTAACCGCCGGTATCGAATATATTCGTTTTTTACACTTTTCATTGACACAATCAGCTTTTAAACATGTTAAAGATAACGTGACATCAATCAGCAGCAAGATTTGAAAATAGTTCACACTCCATGTTGTCAAACCTGCATAATTTTCACTCACTTGAAGTTGTGGATCGCGTCAGCGGGACACAACTTCAAGTGGATGGAAATTCCAATTGAATTATTTGGCGGTTAAAGGGTTAAACACGTTGCAAACGCTTATAGTTGTGCTTAACCCATAGAGCACGCAAAGTTCTATTCAATTTATATTTTCACTTGAAGTTGTGTCTCGCTACCGCAATACACAACTTCAAGTGACTGATATTGTATGTGATTTGTGAAATTAATGTCCCAACATATATCTGTGTTTCAAAATTGAAGGCATATTTTACTTTTAACAACTGTTTATCAGGGGTGATACAGGTGCTAATAAAAACACAGAATGTCTACTGAAGTCGACATCAGTGTTTTGGGGGTAAATAGTTAACCCTTATCTTGCTATGTTTAAAAAAATTAAATTTTCAACTACTTTAGGTTGTGTACCGCTACCGCGTTCCACAACCTCAAGTGGTTGAAAATCACTCATACATGTATTTGTTCAATTTGAGACCAAAAATTTACAAATCCTGATGTTTAAACACTCATTTCTTTCCCAATAACAGTGATTTAATCGGCTAATAAACGATAAAACCGAAAACGTTTTGTCGTGATTAGCAGGCAAAGGGTTAATATTTATTTTGTTTGTTGTATATCTAGGTGAGATGTGGTGAGGAGACCCGTGTGATACCCCGCCTGCTGGGCATGCGCAGTCAGTGGGCACATTCTAGTCGTGAATCTAAGAGACTACAGGAGGCAGGCCTGAGCGATGAGGTGATAGACTCTGCCCTCTCGGCCTTTATACTGGAGGTGATAGCCAAGCATGGAGAGCCAGCACCCAGGCTCTGTAATAAGGACCCGTTCACACTCAAGTCCAGTGTCTACCTGGCCGGCATGTTCCCCAACTCTAAGTACCTGCTGATGGTGAGGGACGGTAGAGCCGTGGTTCACTCCATCATCTCCAGGAAGGTTACTATCTCCGGGTTTGACTTGTCCAGCTACCGGAGCTGTCTACAAAAGTGGAATCAGGCAATGGAGGTGATGTACTACCAATGCCTGAGACTTGGACCTAGCCGGTGTATGCCTGTGTATTATGAACAGCTGGTGATGCATCCTGAGGAATGGCTTCAGCAGATCCTCTCTTTTCTTGATCTACCTTGGGATCCCGCTGTCCTCCACCATGAAGAGCTGATCAACAAGCCAGGAGGAATATCACTCTCAAAGTGAGTAGACTCACAGAAAACACAACATATTGAACCACTGTTGGTTTAATGTTGGCCCAGCGTCGTAGACGGTGGGGCAGCATTGAACCAACATTGGTTCATCGTCTCGCTGATCCAATCCAATGTCGAAGACGGTGAACCAACAACATTGAGTCGAAGCCTCGGGTTTGCCGGGTTACATGTGTTTTATTGGTACACGTTTCTTTCTGGTTTTTAGTAGAATTGTAGAGACCATAACTACCATGTTAACTGTGATTCGGTTGCTTGTAAATGATTCTCTAGAGAATGTCAAGCGGAATAGGAAAAGCAGTGGTGCAATAACAGCTTAAATAAACATGTAGCTGTATGCGTATAGATAAACATGTAGCTGTATGCGTATGCTAGATAAGGCATATTTGAATTCAATCGCTGACTACCGACCGGAGATTCAATATTTAAAAGCCATATATTACAAATTGTAACCTTTTAACGCAAGCATTTAAACTGGTTTCCTTGGCTTTCTTTTTGTCATGCAAATGTCAATTAATTCACATATGCCACACGTTGTGCAACAAATGTTAGATCAGCGCACCGCTTGCACTCCATGTAATGGGAGCATTTTTTTATGTTTAAATCGAGATAGATGATATACCCCGCTGTAGTTCTCCACTGTACCACTAGTATAGTACATATATATTGTAAGCGTGCATGCTTTGCTTTGGTAAGGTCTCACTAAACGATAATTGTTTGCTGTAAACCAAATTTTGGTGAGAATGTGTGCCATATGTTACGCTGTTCATGTTGTTGTGGATTGGCGATTTAAATTCTCGACAGAACATACTATTCTACTGGTGAAGAGTTTTATTTGTCCTATTCGTACCAAGGTCACATATCTGACATTGTTTTCGACTTACCTTAAACCGCCAAATTATTCAATCTGAATTTTCACCCACTTGAACATGTTGAAGTTGTGTCTCGCTAACGCGGCCCACAACTTCAAGTGAGTGAAAATTATTTAGATATGACAAAATGGAGGTCAACTGTTTTCAAATATTGCTGATTGGTGTCCTATTTTATGTTTAACATGTTTAAAATGTGGTACCTATTGTGCTAATAAAAAAAGAAAAACCCGAATATATGCGACACCGGCGGTTAAAGGGTTAAGTTGTGATCGTAATCGCCAGACATAATTTGAATCCGCAATCTGACAATTTATATGTGGATATAAACCAATACTGGCTGTTAATCTATGTATTCAAACAATCATAACATAATTACTTAAGTATATGCTTAATTATATTGAGTAATTCCATGTTATTCAAGCATTTACTTAAAACGTTTTAAATCATCTAATAAAGAACAAAAGAATAATTGCGAACAAACATTCATTTGCTGTGATTTTAGCAACGACTGCATATTTCCAAGCTCTGTCGTGATCAGCGTGATTTATTCTTGCTCTTTTGAATACAGCGCTGATTATCAGAGTTATATGTGAGATAGCTGACACAGTGAGACAGAGAGAGAGTTTTGCTGACGTGTGAGAGATAGGTCTGACTTCACTCGCCACCAGCTACATATTTCAAAGATTACCTCCAGAGACCATCTATTGATTTTTGTTGCGCTTTGTGCGAAAGAAGGACTTGTATTTAGCGGCGTTGGTGTTGCTGCATCACCCATGCACCAACGAGGACAGAAAACTAAATAAATTGTACCCTACTGCCAGACACATTGTAATTAGATCAGCCACGCAATAGGCATTGATTTTGTCACCCCGGCGTTAGTTTTCATTACTGCTACTCTTACTAGGATATAAAAATACTGATAAAGGTCGACTGATCTGTATATACCCCCTGGTCACTGGACCTGTTCATTCGTGTGTCATTTTAACTCTACGGAGTGCATACAGTCCTGCAGCCAGTTCGGTGCATTGAACTTATCGTACACTTTGCCATCTCTGTCCTACCATATAGTTAATAAATCTATGGTCCTACCAGGTACTCTTTTCACCTGAGTCAAGTGAAGCTTTTGAGGGTGAGCTGCCTTGCCCAAGGACACAACATCGAAACAATGTCCCAAGATTTAGAGGGTAGAAACATAATATTTTTCTGAAAATCCTGCACCAATCGGGGTTCGAAACCGCACGGCAGGCAGCGACATCGGCAAAGCGCCACGCTCTAACCTTTGTGCCATGTCCTTCTCTATATTCTAATGTGATGAGATCGCCACAAAATAACTTGCGTGGCGCCATTCTGCTTTGATAGGGATCAAATAGTATATTCCCTCACTCCAATATGAGAGAGTTATGTATCTATATTATTATTATCTTCCCCATCGAGATAGAAACAATAATTGAAGACGCTATTATGACGGGTGAGTGTCATAAATGCCTGATAAGAAGATGCCTTATTATCACGATTATAATACATACGTGAGGAGATCGTATCTATCTTCTATTTTCCCTGGCAATATTATACGCTGTGGTGAGCGGGTAAAATTTATCAGGTCTCAAACAAATATTCCGAATAAATGAACAACTTGGATCATTCAATGAAACATGAAATCGTGTATTAATTTAATGCATGACAAGATACTTTTTGAAACTTCCAATCGGCATGATAAGTTGAGATCGGCTCCGCTCCACAATTATTGTGCACGTTTTTTCCAATCAACATATATCTGGTAGGGCTCGGCACTTTGTGTTTTTTTTCGGACCAATTCATTGAAATTACATTGAAAAACAAATGAGTGACAGCAGCTATCTTGAATAACAATTGAGATGATGGGTCACTTAAATGACATCAGGTGGCTCTGAAATGGCTCGGTGTTGTCAGCTTTTTAAAACGTGTTTTTCAGACTGTATTTGCTTGTAGCTATGTAGGACGAGGACTATTTTTCATTAGTAAATGAATTAAAACAAAATAGTTTTTTTTACAATATTATTTCTGGTGGTACATGTAGTGCTGTGTGAATTATTAGCTGCTAAGTCTCAATGCGTCGTCCCCTTGGATATGAAAGGGTGTATGTGCCACTTTGCAAAGTGGCAGATGCACCCTTTCATATCCAAGGGGACGACATGTATAATTGGCAGCTGGGTGAAATGGCCACTTCGAGGTGTGTGTGGTTTAATGCGGCTACTGATAGACACGTTTGGTGGTCCTGAAAACCAATTCTCACAGTGGATAAGCACAGTCGACTTAAGGCCACACAGACTAACTGGTTCATTGCCCCCTGTAGTGTGAGATCCACTCACTCGTTCACATTCTCTCCTGACAAATCAAATGCATTTCTCCCGCTCCTTCCCATTTCAATTAATTAATTCCCCATAATTGTTACTCCTGGTTTCATTTGAATCTTAGAAGGATTCATATCTGCAGCTTTCGTCTGTTTTTATATGTATGAATATGTAGGCATTTACTAGATGCCTATTTATGTTACTCCATGTAGGCATGTTGTGGCATAGTTCCCTTATATTGTGTTGCTTACAATGCTGAAAGTAGCGATGGAGCGCAAGAACGGGTGGCAGATATAGTTTTCAAAATTAATTCCAAAACAGCTTTGATATTAATTTATAGTCCTATGTATCAGAAAAGCTGTGTTTGTAAAAGTGGATGTAGACTGGCATGCTGAGGAGGGCTTGATAGACGGCCTGGTGGTCAGCCGACTGGCCTGCAGCAGGAAACTGGCCGCTTATTACACATTCCTGCCCAGAGCCACTCACATGATATACATGGTCAAACACAGCGTAGGATCAACGTTGGCCCAGCATTGAGCCCGCGTTGTGGCTCAGCTGTGTGAGTGGTTGTTTAGGGTTTGGGTTTGGGAAGATAGTGATTACATGGATGGTGTAGTCTGGTCCCGGTCTATACCACACTTCCTTCACCCATCCATACCTAATGCCAACCCAGCAACCACCAACATTAATCCAGCATTGGGCCAAGGTCTCGTGTTCCCTCCACCTCCCTATAAACTCTAAGCCTATAACAAACAGACTAGTTTCTGTAAGTTATGTTCGGAGAAGCCCCTCTTTTCATTGTGGGATTGCGAGCTTCTGACATATATATTCACCAAGAGACAGACTTGAATGGGGAGACAATCCAAATTACAGTGACCTGGTTTTGTTGGCTGTCGAGAGAGTACTTTAAATGTTGAGAGGCCAGCTGAGACGCCCATACATAGTTCACGAGGCTCCGTGGCCTGTCACCCCGCTCACATTTAAACCACCACACCCGTGCCATATTTCGAATGAAATTAAATTTGATCCTTTAAGTTATTTTTTCACCCACTTGAAGTTGTGCCTCGTTACCGCGATCCACAACTTCAAGTGGGTGAAAATTACTTATATGTGTCTAAGTTGAGACCAAGCTTTTACAATTCCTGATTGAACATCAAGAATTATTTATAATTTATCACAAAAACTGGTATTTGACATGACAAAAAAGTATTGGAAACATTTTCATAGTCGTTCTTAGCGCTCAAATGATTAAACAAAACTTCCTGCCAGCCAACCTGCTTGTTTTAGTTGTGTGAGGAGCGCGCGAAATTAACGTCGATAAACTGATCTCAACCTTAACTCGACGAGGCCGCCATTAACGTGATCGCCTAGTCACATTGAGAAAGGAGAAACAATGCTGCTTCTCTGAAAACCCCACACGGAAACAGCGTCGTTCGAAACCGGGACACATGCACGACTGGCGAGGCAGTCAGGCACTCCAGCTATTGCGCCACGCCCCCTTCTCTATGTTTTAGTTGACATCTTTATTGTTTATTTTACATGTCGCTTGTACTATAACGTTAGTTAAATTTTACTATGTAGGACTTGAAATAAAACTTATCTTTAATGATATGTTTACCCAATTCTGGATTGGTGTTGATCCACCCTGTTCGCCGCTGGCCGAGCACGCTACCTCACAAGCGGGGAGGATCCCCATAAAATTTATTATTTTCAAGTGATTGGGGAACAGAGATTCTGTTTCTTTGAAATCCAAATACCGAGATTGGGGACGAGCCCATGTCTAGCGCGACATGTACCGCAGCAGACAAATGCATCATGGCTTGGATCAGAAAATCCTATTTTTGAATGAGCCCACTTTTATCGCCAAACAGCTTGGCCAAAATATATATACTCTCAGCCGAAAAAAAGTTGCGTCGTTTTGTCTGCGAGAGGCTGTGGACTGGTCGTAGATTTGGACCAGACAATGGAATGCGATCTGATTTAGGTTTTCCATAATACCAGACCAGTCCCAGTAAACACAAAATATTTGTATAACATTTATACAATGTTGGACCAACGTCGATGACGTTGGGCCGACATTGTATAAATGTTATACACATGTTTTTTGGTTACTCGGGTACGCCCAGGCATGTACATTTCAGGGGATAATATTCGGTCCATCGAGTCAAAGGCCACGCGTGATCTATCTGGCAGCCGCGATGACACCATTGTCACTGGCTATGTGATGATTGCCCATTTGATGTGGCTAACACAATAATGTGGTATTTAATCAAATCATCCACGTCGCCGATCCCAGTGACTACGATCACAACCCATGGATGACCTCATCTCATCACTCTACCTAATGTATTCAGCATCAGCTGCTGTTATGTCATCGTCGTATGCCGACGCCTGTAACACAACCCTTGAACGGATAAATTGGACAATTCATATTTTCACCCATTGGAATGTTGTGGATCGCGGTAGCGAGACACAACATTCAAATGGATGTAATTGACTTTGATCTACGAAGCGTGAATCTAAACGATTAAAGCGCTTTAAATTATTTTTAAAGTATTGCAAGTACATGTACTATTTTTTTCTTTTACCGATTGGGGCACCTCGAGGGTTGCTGTTGTAATCAGTGATTGCCGTGAACTTCGTACGAGTAATACTCATAGACTGCTGAAGATGAACCCCACTATGATAGCTGAAATATTCCTTACATTCGCCAACATTTGATAGAGCTGAAAAAACAATCATCGCACTTTATATTTCGTTCCATCTAATCCCATGTAAACGTTCTCTCTTTTGCTCCCCACTGAGATTATGACTCGGCGACTCGGTGGCGACAATCCCCACAACATGGCAATAGTAATGGAATTAAAATGAAACTACATGTACTGAAACATTGTCAAATTACCAACACTTTAGATGTCCCATAAAGACGTATATTGTATTTCGATTCAAACAAAGTGTAAACGTGACATAGGCTTATTATAGTTGGTATATAATGATCCCCCGCCAGGATTCTGTCCGGCTTCCGGTGTCACGTTTTCTTGTGGACGCAAAAACTTAAAAACTACTGGTCAATTTTTTTTTGAAATTTCAGCTTGACATCCCTAGCAACGGGGATTCGCAAGTGATTTTTTCAAAATCCTACCAAAATTCAAAATGGCCGTCAGAGGTCAACTCCAAAAGTTTGTATGGGCGCGAAAACTTAATGACAGAAAATATTCAAATTTTACTATCACATTCCCGACCATATGGAGATGTGCAGGTGACTTTTCAAGGTTTTACTGAAATTCAAAATGGCCACCACGGATCAACTTATATTTTTGGTAGGCGCAAAAACTTAATAGTTTGGTCAATTTTGGTCTTTTTTTTTGAAATTTTAACATCGCATTCCTAGCAACATGGGGATGTGCAAGTGATTTTTTAAAGATGCTACCAAAATTCAAAATGGCCGCCAGAGGTCAACTCCAAGTTTTTTGTGGGCGCAAAAACTTTAAAACTTAACGTCAGAAAATATTCAACTTCTACAATCACATTCCCCACGATTTTTTTAAACTTTTGCTGAAATTCAAAATGGCCGCCACGGATCAACTTTAATTTTTTGTGGGCTTTTTTGTAACAAAAACTTAAAGGCAGAAATTATTCAAATTTTACTATCACATTCCCTACCATATGGAGATGTGCAGGTGATTTTTTCAAACTGTTACTTAAATTCAAAATGGCCGCCACAGATCAACTTCAATTTTTTGTGGGCGCAAAAACTCAAAACTTAAAGTCAGAAATTATTCAAATGTCGCTATCACATTCCCCACCATATGGAGATGTGCAGGTGATTTTTAAAAAAAATTCTGAAATTCAAAATGGCCGCCATGGATGAACTTCCTCATAATTTTTGTGGGCGCAAAAACTCAAAAATTGAAGTCCAAAATAATTCACATTTTACAATCACATTACCCACCTTCTGGAAATGTGCAGGTGATTTTACTGAAATTTAAAATGGCCACCACAAGTGCCCGCAAAAGCTCTAACCTAATTTAAGACGGGGAATGATATGGGACTTGAGGGGCCCATCCCACTTAATAATCTTAAAATTAAGATTATCTTAACTTTCTCTTATTTGCATTAGAAAACCTAATGCAAGAGGAAGTTAGGATAATCTTAATTTTAAGATTCTTTGGCGGATGGGCCCCAGGGGCCCGTCCTACTAAACATCTTAAAATTAAGATTATATTAGCTTTCTCTTATTTTCATTAGAAAAGTTAGGATGATCTTCACTTTCTAATGCACATAAGATAAAGTTAAGACGATCTTAATTTTAAGATGGTTAGTGGGACGGGCCCCTGGCCTCTTGTTATAAAGGCCATTGGTGTCATTACCAACTAAGGTTTGTAGTTAGGCATATTAACTAAAAATGGGGATAATTATGATCAAAATTCCTGGTAGACGTCGCGGTTAATTGTACAACGGAATAAACGTAGTCAATTGACCAGTATTAACATGATTAACTGACGTATTTACAAATGGAAATGCAATCATGTTATAACAGATCATACTGCTAATATAAACTATGGATATCATCTGTGCCATCACATAGACCATTGATATACACATGATATAGACTAATCACTATTTATTTTATATATGCTATCACATCATAACCATCATTATTTTGGTATACATTTTGAAGTAAATTATTTTTAGTCTGCTTAGTTTAGGTCTGGTAACGGTATTACAAATCTATGGATGGATTTGTAATAGCGTTATCACGTCGAATTAGTTGACATCTGGCAAGATCTCTAGCTGTCAAACTAATGGAAAATAATCTGTGCAACTTTAACAATACTTTTTAATATAATATTCGTCCCGTATATCATGACCTATCATTAACACCATTTCACCACGAGACAGTAGAGGGACTTCCAACAAGAATATATTTGTTAAAATAGTTGTGTTGCTGGGTCATATCAGAAAAGGTAGTATACCCTCTATTCTGTCCTTGTTGACGATCCTATAATTTTTGTACTTTTAAATTGATGCATTCATTCATTTATAAATTTATCATTCAGTGATTGATTGATTGATTCATTCATTCATCGATTGATTGGAATGTTGATTGATTGATTGATTGATTGATTGATTGATTGATTGATTGATTGATTGATTGATTGATTGATTGATTGATTGATTGATTGATTGATTGATTGATTGATTGATTGATTGATTGATTGATTGATTAATCGATTGATTGTTTGTTTCATTGATTGACTGATTTCGATTGATTGATTGAAGCACAATAAATCTATTTGCGCAATTCTCCGGCTAAACATGTAATATGGCATTTCCTTATGAAACTTGATATCCATGAATTATTTGCTGCCTCCGTCATTCCACAGACAATTGCTGTTGTCATCTGCAGTGGTCTTGTGTCAGTCAGGATTGAACTCTGACCTCAATCTCATCGCGTCATGTCATTTGATCGCTCTGCAAGCAATGACCTCCATAATGAGCATTCCCCTGGGACGCCTGACGACGTGTTGCTATGCAGTGCTATCTGCTAGAAAAATACAATGCTATTTTCACGTCGTACTAGCGCCAGAGACGCTGCTACAACGTACAGACAGCGCCTTCTTCCAATTGGAATGTCTCTGACGCTGAAACAACGTGCTAAAGCGTACTCATCATTGTATCACGTATCACCTGATAACGTTCTGTTACTTTGTCTGTTTAGAATAAGGTTGGGTCACACCGACACAATTATTCCCAACTCCACACAACGTGACGACTTATTTCATTCGCCTTGAGATGACAATTATGACTTGTCGAAGACAATCATCCAGTGAACTATCCCGGGAACACGATTCAATCAATCTTGGGGCATTGTAACTATTAGCTAAAGGTGTATGTTCAATACTGGTGTGAGCACTATGAGGGCCTACGACTCTACAAACCGCCATATTCTCATTTAGCCGATCACGGAAGACTTACAATTAAGTCATCAACAGTTGATTTTGTCAACTGATGTCTCGTAGAGGAAAACGAAGCCGTTCATGATTTTCAAAACTCCCCTGTCACACCAATAAAAACTGTTACCGAGTTAGCGTCGTAAAGCTATAGCAGCGATCCTATGGGTGACCGTCTACATGTAGGCCCGCTTGTGGGTGTTCCGAGAGCAATATTGAGACATTACGATCGCGTCGCAGGACATACCACACCGCAACGATCGCCTACGACGGCTAAGAGGGGCCACGACTAAGACAGAACATGTTCAGTCTTGACGACAGCTTCCGGCGTAACGGAAATCGACGAAATCGTAGTTGTTGTAGTGGCCACACCACACGATTGTTTAAGATTATTGTCACATCTCAAGCAATTGCGGACAGGAGTGTAGGAGCCTTGAGAGGGTCGCGTCTTGTGTGACATTGTTGTAACCCTGGGGTAAAGTGGTCCGTCCGAAGTGTGTTATTCTGCACCAGATGGCATATCTTGAATAAAAAAATGTCTAACGTTATGTTGATTGATATAATAAAAGATAAACGAAAATAAGGTGTTTAGCACGTAATGATACCGTTAGTATATCGGGGGGGGGGATCTTTTTTCAAGTGATTAGTAAGCACATGTGGCTCCCTGTTGATGGTACGCTCATCTATAATCCAGACGCGTTAAAACTGGCGCTAAATTGTGAAGGCCTGCGCTCTCTCAGGTTCATTTAGGGAGGCTGGCTGGTGGTCCTGGGAGATTGATAGGTCCTCTGGTACGGCGACTCCTGTCATTACAGTCATAACGAGGTGCTTGTCATTACGCCCTGGTAACGGGCGTCACCGCACTCCTGTCACGTCCGTCATCACACCACGCCACACTGTCACGGATCTCAGCATTATGTGCCAGGACTGCTCCTTATCGGCCCAGCAGACCCGACCGCTCTGTATAAGTATAGCTGGAGCCCGTAAAATAACTCCCAGATATCTAAACGGAAATGAACACCTCTTTTCCCCGCAGCCTCAATGGTGGTTTCTGTTAACCCTTAAAGCGCTGAGTTATTTTTGTAGAAGCCATAGAGACCAAAGGGTTTACTGCCGGCCATTATATTTATAAATATTTTTACTCTTACAGTGCGGGGATTGACTTTAGACGTCAGAATCTGACGTCCACAGACGTCAGATTCTGACGTCTACAGTCGATCCCCGCGCTGTAAGGGTTAAAGGGTTCAGCCAGTAAACAGGGAATATGTGACGTTTTATTTTGTTTCTTATGAATATTAAAAACTGATCCAAAGCGCATAGGAAAAACTCATCGAGAGCAAGATCGTGTGTGCATGGTGATTTACAGTATAACAAGAAAATGGAAGTAATACTACTGGCTTTACAAAAGAATGAACTTTATTGCAATGAAAATAATTGTTGATGCTAATGATAAATTAACTATTCAGAACTCTTACTCATGCAGTATAATCATGATAATGATGGAGAACAGCAAATATGCCCAACATTTGACCACATTTTACAAACAGTTAAGCTATTACGATCATCTTTATAACTACTCGATTTAATAATTGTCTGAGATAGATCAGGTTATGTGAAGCGCTCTACACTAAAATGAATACCCGGTATACTACATGTCATTAGCACGTTTCCGACAAGGTGGAGTATTCTACCGATAAACCATTTAGTATTCCACCCCTATAAAACGCATGGTGCAATTAGCTGATCACCGCCCTCATTCAGTTGAAAAGAATACTATACTTGGTCCCACAGACTACTATTGTGTGTGCTGAACTAAGCACACATAAAATATTGATCCATTGCTGGTTTAAACGATGAGGACAAAATAGAACCAAAATAAAATGATTAAGATTAGTTTATAAAAAAGGGAACCGGTACCACTCTGACCTTTAAAGGCCATTACGCCAAAAAATGACGCGCAGCAGACTATAACTGCATCGTCTTCATATAGCATAACGAGGTAAGACAGCACTGGACGTCATAGAGGGACATGTAGATGTAAAAAGAAATATTGACCAATGACACATTGCCCAACATCTGCAACGCTGCATAGTTAGACTTTTGTTTACTTAAAACGCAACTGTATGAAAAACACGCAAAATGTAAAATGTAAAGGACAAGAACATCAATGTACTATGATTACACAAGCTAATAATCTAGATTAACTTGTTAATTAATTTTATTTGCGGTGGTATAGACTGGGGCGATTGTGATATAATTAGTGTGAAAATAAAGAGAGTGTTACGCAATTTACAAATACATCATTTTTCGCGATCCACAACTTCAAGTGGTTGAAAATTGCTCAACGACGATGAGCCAACATTGGGCCAATGTATATTCTGATATGTATGTATACTGTCTCCAGCTTGGAGGTTGAATAAATAATAATAATATAATGATGAGTGAGGGCATGACATGGTCAACGGTCTATCACACCCAGCCAATGGGGGACTGTTGTGGGAGGTGGACTTGTGTGTCAACTTGACAGGTTGTTAAGGGGGGTAACAGTTTAAATGACCACCGCGCTACTTCTGTCACCGGGATGATGGAACTGTCCAGTCTGTGTAACAATGTACTGTCCCGCAAAGACAAACAACAGCAACTGATCATTTTAAAAGTAAGCAGTTGTTGTTGTTTGCCTTTGTACGGTATATCGTATGGTATACCCGATGCTGTTTCAATGTTGGCCCAACGTCTTCGACGCTGGCCCAACATTGAAACAGCATTGGACGAATAGCTTGTGTTTGCTGGGATAGGCCCATAGCCAGCAGCGTATCTCCTGTCTCTCCCTAGACAATGACAGACCGCACCAGCAAATACCGCACGAGTACTGTTGGCTCACCGTCAGCGACGCTGGCTGAAAATTGAAATGTAGCGTTATCAGGTTATGTTGATTCTGACAATACGGAATAAGACCTCCCAAGATGCAGACCAAGTCGTTCTGACGACTACGATGGAACCTGTACGTCAACAGCTGGGTGGTCTCAATGTGAGGATCTGTGAGCATGATCCGCGATAATTCACCTGGTGTTTAGCTCTGTCTTGTACCATACACCCAAAGTGACATCATCACATACATGTACCATCAACCCTTACCACCATCAAATATTTATGTATAAACCAGGGAGACTAAAGGGTTTTTCATAATATATAAATGTCTTAGCTAGCTCTCTCTGATTCATTTGAATACCTATACATGAATGTTATGGATCAACGACCATTATAAATATGTTTACTCCTACAGCGCGGGGATCGACTTTAAAC
Source organism: Flabesymbios commensalis (assembly GCA_964017125.1). Taxonomy (NCBI): domain Eukaryota; kingdom Metazoa; phylum Annelida; class Polychaeta; order Terebellida; family Flabelligeridae; genus Flabesymbios; species Flabesymbios commensalis. The sequence continues at coordinate 59,769,725 of OZ024903.1, read as the reverse complement.
GTCAGAATATGACGTATACAGACGTCATATTCTGAGAGGACAGATATTTAAAATAAATAAACAGCTCTTTGTGAAATAGAAAAAATGAGACAAATACGAAGTTGTACAAATTTTAATAATAATTATGTTTATTCGGAGCCATTATGCATGATACGTCTGCGCCTATCTTGTTACTGGACATAAGGCAGGGGCCTTGGTGCTGTGGTTAAAGCTGTCTGCTTGGAAAGTGGGAGATTGCTGGTTCGAACCTCACTCTGGCCTTCAAATATCAAAGAAACAAAATGTTTCTTCCTGTCTCACTCGTAAAGATTCAATATTGTGGGGAACCTCGGCCTTAGACCGCCAGGGCTCGAAATTTGAATCCTGTGTCCGGAGGGCAGTGTCATCTCATTCATCTCACCAACCTCAGGAGGTTCTCCTGGCCCAGTTTAGCCTATATGAGCACTAAGGCGGCCTAAAACCCCATTCATTTCATACGTACACATTTTTGACGATTCACGTCGTATATGTCATCCGTCTCACATTGACCTTTGTATACATGTTCTTTCGTTAAACCAAGAGGACAAAGGTGGCCTAAAACCCCATTCATTTCATTTGTAGTTACTGGACATTATCCATTCTACGCCGTTCTTTCAGCAAACATTTCTTATATTATGGCAGATAGCTCACTATCTGAAAATATGCCAATATACATCTGTGCTTTTCAGCAGGATCAAAAGAAACTTAGATGTTAAAGTTGAAATGGATTGAGAATGAACAAAAACTAAGCAAATTTTAAATCGAATACTGAAACAGAATGTATGTATAAAACCTTTCTCATTTGAAAATAGTTTCAATTGTGTTTTCATTATGCCTATTTATGCACATTTCAGAATCCGCACCTGTCTGTATGTTGACGGGCTCATCACCTCTTCATTCTAAGACATTGTCTTTTAGTTCAATCCTGCTGGACACATAAGTGGAATCTGGTGAATCTGATGGGTCTGGTAAAGACTGCTCTGTCGTGCAAAGCCCAAAGGCAGTAACTGCTTACTTTTCAAGTGACAAGTGCTGTGGTTTAGCTTTTCAGATCAGTGCTGCTGACTACTTCACAGACGTCTATAGAGGACGCAACGTGTAGACCATCCCGGCAAGCATAAGACGCTGATCCAATGCTGGCCTGGTGTTGGTCCAGCGTCTTTGGGATACCCTTCTGCGCATCCTCCCTCTATCACCTCATTTAGAAGGTCAATAAACCCTGTCAGCCGTTGCTGAGTTCCTAGGTGTGCGGCGCCGTCATTTTTGCTGTGAGTTGATTGATGCTTGCTCTCACAGCCTCGCATTCTTTTCGAGGCCGTTATCTGCCGTTAGCCTAAGTCTTCTGTCTTTGTTGGGTTCGCTATTTATTATCATGCCATCACCCGCTCCCGCCATGGACCTCTAGTAATTTGTGAGAACAAAAAAGCGATATCAATCTATGCGATCATCCGGTCTCACTGAATGACACTATTTATCTAAATGATGGCTGAGCAGACCAGACTATGGCACAACGTCGCATAATTTCTCAGCAGATCTGATAATATCCATGTTATTTTCTTGTATTTAGCAGTGTTCAGGATTCTGATACTATTTTACCAATGACTGGCAACTTTCACGTCGTGGCCCGCAAACGATTTACAATATATTTGTCACTGGATTTGTACTATCAAGTCCATTCGCAGAAGTTCTAACTTTCTTTTCTATTTCTCCAAACAAACTATTTTTAATCGTCTTTTGTTTTCCTTGGAGTTTGATCGGCTTTGAATCAAACGAACATGTCAATAAATTATTGCTACGATTCACATGTCAATATTTTTCACTATTGTTACCTTGAGACTTTGTGACTGTTTTTTACCATAATTATTGAATTTTTCTGGCAACTGCTTACATTATTTTTATAATTATTAAATACATCTGACCTACAGTTGATCTGTTTTACCCGTGTTGCCACGTAGAAAGTATGATACTAAAGCAATAATGACCATCTGACTAGATAAAAAACGCTCCAGGATTATTTCTATTCAAGTCCAAAATACATGGTCCGCTCCGCATCATTCTAAGTGGTTGAAAATCTGTCTTATTTAGCCCACCCTATTCACATACATCTAGAGCATCAAGTATCCAAAAATGGCAAAGTGTAACTAAATTATTGAGATGGAAATGTAGTTGTCAGCTTCTTTTTTGTACGTCGCCCACATCGTCGCCCTGAAGCTGCATCTGCTGCCAATTCTCTGCCTGGCGCTCGTCTTGCATTTTATATCAGATGTTTTTATGTTGCCGAATAATCAAATTGAGAAGGAGAAATCTGTGTGTGGCATAATGACATCAGCAGCAATCTTCTGGTGCTGTGTCTGCTGCAGCTCCTTTCGTTTTCTCCAGGATTAAACACCACTCAAATGCCATTCTCTGGAAAGAAAAATCTGCCTATTCTTCCGTGTCTTTAGCCGTCTTTCACTCCTCGTGCAATCTCATCACTCACTCCTTCAACACAGCATATTGGTTAAATGTTGGTTTAATGTTTGGCTAACGACAGTCTTGTTGGCCCAGCATTAAGTCGACGTTGCCTGAACATGTCATCCCAGCAAACACAAAACATTTGTATAACATTTGTACAATGTCAGCCCAACGTCTTCGACGTTGGTCCAACATCGTACAAATGTTATACAAATGTTTTGTGTTTGTTGGGATGTGAGCAGCTACATTATTTTTCTCCAGCTAAATACATGTGTTTATGTGAGAAGTTACGATGTATATGTAGATGTGTTGGTCTTTACCATGTTTACAGCGGAGGCGTGTGCACCACATGAACTGTTTCCCACGGACATTGTGATAAAAAAGCCATAAGAAACAGGTCAACCGTTGAGAAATTCTAGTAAGAATCGCTTATTTCTGGGGTCAGATTTTTCATCTAGATGTCTCATTTCCGGGAATAGGCCTACTCGGAATATGAGGATTTGGGGTATTCATATTCATGGGCAGAATTACTGTTCAAGACGCGATACTGATCACATTAGCTTCCAGTATATTCATTTAAAGACTAGAATAAGGCACTTGAACGTTTAGCATCAAAACTCAATCAGAACGAGTTTCAATTGATGCGACAATACAGTGGCTAGCACTGTAGCATGTCTCTTATTATTCCCCGCCAACGAAGTTGGAGGCGGGGTTATGTCGTAACCTCGGAGGGCCGTCCGCGTCTGTCCGCATTTTCGTTTCCGGAGCATATCTCGGAAACACATGGGAGGATTTCTTTCATATTGTACACACACATCACTTCTAGGGGTTGTAGATGTTCTTTCATACTGTTACACGTATCTATCGGAGGGTGTAGCTGTGCCTTTTTGGAAGTTATGACCTTTGACCTACTTTTTGCCCTACATATCTCAGCCAAAATAGTTTAGAGACTAACAATCTCGTTTCGTATTGCACACATACATGTACATCACCCACGGTTGCCATATGTGCCTTTTTGAGTTATGACTTTTGACCTATTTTTTACCTACATCTCTGAGCCAAAATACTTTGAAGACTAACTGAATAACAGTACCATTTATAGAGTGTATCTCTGAAACCTCTTGGGGATTACTTTCACATTTCACACTCACATAATCCAGAGGCTGTAGGCCTAGATGTGCGTTTTGTGTGTTTCTATCACGAGGGCTGTGCGGGGGATTATGCCGGCCTTTGGGCTCTTGTTAAATTTGTTATCATTGCCGGATGCTTTTACGAAATGAAGTCAATTATTGACATAAATTTATACAATGTATACTATTTTTGTGATATGTTGTGTTTTTATAATTTAAGTCGACGTCACATGTTTGTTGGGTTTGCATAGTTAAGTACGATGAGCCTTATTGGTAAGGTGACTAGGGGTGACCGTATATATTTAGGTATGGAATCCGCTTAGACGACGGTCTCCACACGTGGTGTGTGTATGCCACCTTCTTATTTTCATCAAGATAATGGTCTACTCACGTAAATATTCTGTCCATGTATTGATTAGACTCTGGCGATTCTAATCCGCTTTCTATATGTGAGCGGTGTGGAGCATCTCATATTGCAGCAGCTTATGGTTATTATGCCCTATACACGCTGGTAAAGAGGACGTTTTGACAGAAACCATGTGAAAAGCACATGTGACTCGTTAACAAGCCAGCCCGCCTATCGCTAAGCCAACCAGCCAGATAGTCAGCCAGTCAGTCAGCCAGTCAGTCAGAAATCAGTCAAACAGGCAATCAATCAGTCAGTCAGTTTGTCAGCCAGCTGGTCAGTCAGTCAGTCAGTCAGTCAGTCAGTCAGTCAGTCAGTCAGTCAGTCAGTCAGTCAGTCAGTCAGTCAGTCAGTCAGTCAGTCAGTCAGTCAGTCAGTCAGTCAGTCAGTCAGTCAGTCAGTCAGTCAGTCAGTCAGTCAGTCAGTCAGTCAGTCAGTCAGTCAGTCAGTCAGTCATCAAGTTAGTCAACTAGCCATCCAGCCAGACATTTAACCCTTTCAGTGCGGGGTTCGTCTTTATACGTCCGAATCTGAAGTCTGTAGACGTCAGATTCGGACGTATAAAGACGATCCCCGCACTGTAAGAATTAACATAATTTATAATTGTCGTATACCCATAACATATGTATTAAAATAAACGGGAAAGAGCTAACTAAGGCATTTATGATTATTTCAAGTTGAAAAAACCCTTCAGTCTCCATGACTTAAGTAAACATAATTAAACGTTGCAAAGGTTGAAGGTAGACCATTAAAGACAGCCGTGGGCTAGCTGCTGTCGGTGATGATGCCACGTGTATTTGATAGTGGAAGGAAGTGTGTTTGAAGAGGGATTCCGTCTATGGCAATCACACGCGTGGTTACATCATGGTACTCAGTAGTCCTTCAGCCTACCACGTAGACATGATAATAAGGCTTTCCGCCTTGACACTAACGGGCCTCGATGCCTATGAATACCCTGAAATTAAAGAGCACCGGGTCATCCTGCGGTGCTCCATAACGCCTCGTCTTCGTCGCTGGCTTATGTGAGATCTAAACTGAAGAGATCAAGCTCTGTGAAATTGAAAACCGCGCACCGGATTACCGGCCAGCAAATACCAGGCGCTCACTCCATCATGGTGTGATGTTGGGTCAGCGTTGCAGACGTTGGTCTGGTATTATACCATCACTGGGTTTTCGTCATGTATCCACATTATCATGGGTTCAGGCTACATGTACATCACTACCTCTCTTGATGAATCTCAACCCAGCAAACACAAAATATTTGTATAACAATTTTGTACAATGTTGGACCAACGTCGAAGACCAGCACTGATCCACCATTGGGTTCATGTATTGTGTTTGCCGGGACTGGAGAACGCGTCTTTTGTCTGTGCGAAAAATGAGGCGATCGTCGTCCAAACGCTATTTGTTTGCCATGTGTTTTTTTCTGATCCATGATGTATATTTTCATATCATTATAAGCCACTTTAACCTCAGCTGAAAAACCCAAATGTTTAATCGTACAAATACTTGCTTAGGGATAATGCTATTACATAAACAATTACAATAACTGCCCCTTCCTTCTCTCTCTGTCAGCCTTCATAAATAACTGAAATAATTGAAATTTGACATAAACTATTACAAAAACTCTAAAAAAAATATGCAGCTTCCCGATATGACGTATTGAGCCTGAATTTTGTTGTCGGGTATAGAGCGCTGTGATATGAGAAGGCTGATACTTGTAAATACTGCCCACAAAGATGGCACCGCACTCCACCATCTAGCACACACCAAGAGACGGCGTGGCTATTTGTGAGTTGAGATGTGTGACATTGGGGGAGAGAGTAGAGATGACACGTGGAGTACCAGGTTAATTCCAGGTGACCTGGACGTGATATCATTGATCCTGATCATTTCTAGTGTCTCCCTCTCTGTCTCTCATCATGGTAAACACACAACATGTGTATAACATTTATACAATGTTGGTCCAACGTCGAAGATGGTGGGCCGACGTTGTAAAATATGGAAGGGAATAGGGTTCATAATTCATACATGCGTTGTTCAACATTCATTATGCTATGTTGGCTCTTCTATGTGTCTACATTCTAAAGTGCATCGTTCTATGTCGCTAGTTTCATTATGCTATGTTTAATATTTCATGTGCAGAGTGACAAATTTCAAAGTGCATTATGCTATGATGCGTTGTTCAATATCCATTATGCTATGTTGGTTCTTCTATGTGTCTACCACTAAAGTGCATCGTTCAATATCGCTAGTTTCATTACGCTATGTTCAATATTCTATGTGCTATGATGCGTCTTCTACAGGCCTATTGCTGCATATAAAGTGCAATGTTCAATGACAATGTCTCTACTTTTATTACGCTATGTTCAATAGTTCTAAGTAAAATTTAAGAAAAGGCAGTCCCCACAATGACTGGTGTAATAGGCATACCATACAACAGCACGCCCCAAACGTCTACCACGTGGCCAATCAGAGCGAGCCACAAGGCTGAATCAGAATGAGATGAGGAATCTAGAATGAAGCACAATGCAATCTGAAATACAGTCGAGCCTCTCTATAACGAACAGTACACGCTTAAAGCGAATTTCTGGGTATAACGAAGTATTTCTCGGGAACGGATCGTTTCCCATAGGATTACATACATGTATTTATATCGTGCTTATTGCGAAGTCGTTTACTGCGAAATTCATTTATTACGAACCACTTTTTGATCCCCAAAATCACATTTTACCCTCATACTACGAATTAAAAAAATGCAACCGGAAATGTATTAAGATTTCACAGGCCGATGATATATGTCCGTCAGGATTGTTAACACAGCAATGTGTCAGGTTTCGCATCAATGATTATCACACCTAGCTGACATGGGGGCAATTCCACGGTGTCGGACGTACGTTTCGGACACTTATTTTATGCCTGGTGCCCCAACTGGGAATGAGAATTATATTAAGTTGTTGCTATTTCATACACACAAGCTCACTGTATCATGTGGGACATTTGAATATTTTATGTCATTCACACATATCGGCTATGAGCCAATATAAGGGTGGTGTCGGACGTACGCAGACAAATTGATATTTTGTAAAATAAATCTTCAGTACCATATCTGTCTCAATCCTTGGGTGACAGCATAGCAATGTGGCCTGATACTGATAGAGGATAGTGTTGTCTTATTATTACATATAAAATATTTTTCATTTTCATTTTAATTGTTCTAGAAATTATTGGATATCTTTGGTGTCGGACGTACACTCACTTGGTGTCGGACGTACATGTCTGAAATTAAGGATTTTGCCCATCCTGCAACACCCACAAAAAAAGTCAAAAATGTTGCAAATGCTTTTTAACAATCATTTTGAGGGGTTGGCATACAAAATTACATAAATTATCAATATATAAGTATAAGATGTATAATAATAGCAGTAATTGGCCCTGCCGTAACCATATTATAACTGTGTTAGGTAAGAGTGAAATATATAGTGCTAAGTTAACATCACTTTTCGGCTGGATTTTAGTTTGTAAAAATATAAACACTGTAATTTACAAAATTAAAATGGCAAGTGAGTGTTTTTCAAATCAGCCTTGATGCTGCCCAGGCTAACTGGGCATGGTCTAAAGTTATTTACATGATTTTATTTCCGTTATCTATTGACAGATATGTCGGGTGACTTCCCCCCAGACATCATTAATTATCGATGTTCAATCGTCGATGGGGTACCATTAGTTTAGATGTTAGGCCTTTAATAATGCCGATTGGTGTTTTCTTGGTTGGTAAATATAGAGAGATGCATTAATTCACCATGTTCATGAACATTCATCAAGCTAGCTGTTCTTTCTGAACGTTAGCAGTGGTGCCAAATTCCAGTGTATTTGGCGACTTTGGCTGGATCATATTGTCTATTAAATGGCTTAAATTATCAACAGAGCACCACATTTATTTATCAAAATGCAGTTAATTGGTCATTCAGCACTCTTTACATAATTTTATAATGATCTATGTGCTGCATCTGGACTCCCAGATTCTTGAGAATATTCATCAAGAATTGAAAGACCTTCACCATGTCAACAGAGATTCAGTGTTATACATGGTGTCGGACATACACAAATATCGTGGTTGGCCTGCAGTGAGTTGCATATTCAACATGCAGCATTTGTACTATTGCATGCAGTTCTGATTGCATATTTGCATTAAGGGTACTATTTGTATTCGACATATTAGATAAATTAAAGTAGATATCCAACTATCATATATCTAAAAAATAATATACCGTAATTTACTATTTTGGTGTCGGACGTACAAGTTAATTCTCTTACGCATACCTTACACTACTTTGCCATTCACAATTGATGAATAATTTCTCTTTCTGATATTATATCCATCCATTACCTCATAATAAACTGACATGTGGCTCATTGAGCCATTTAGTGGGCATGAGTATACTAAGCAGCCTTGTGATTGACGTAAGGTGTCGGACGTACATTACAAAAGTGTCGGACGTACGCTTGTTTGCATGGCGATAATCAAACAGGCAACCATCACAGTGACTCCATGTTGCATAGCTGGGGTAATGGTATCATTTCTGTTTTGCATAAGGAATTTAGAACACTGGATGTGGTTTGTCTGCTTGAAAAAAAACATTTTGATAATATTTGGTGTCGGACGTACATATTCGTTTTTATCAATTTAACACGGAATTGTCACACCTGAAAACCCATGTTGAAGACGAGTACAGCCATCAACATAGATATTGTTTTCAACAGACATCTTCTACTGATGAACAAACACTAAATATTTCCTACTGATGGCATTTCTTATGTCATAGTGCAAATAATACAAACAGGTGTCAAATTGTGTAATATGTTACCAATGCCAAATAGTGTTTAAATGTTCAAGATCAGCGCGATTTTACATCAATGTAGTTCTGTTTCCTGGCCAAACAATTATTGATTCACAAAATTTGACAAGTTTTCTTTGAAATTAAGATATGAAAATGGGAATCAGGCCATTTTAAAATTTTCACACCTAGGTTGACACTTTCATGGAATTGCCCATATGTGTCTGGCGACACAGCACTGAGCCAGCGCTGTTCCAGTCTGAGCAACATTATCTTCAATCGTGATTTTTTCCACAGTTAAAATCAGTCATTAACGGATTTTTTCACTAAATTATTGATGATTTAGTATTTTATTTGGTATTGAATGCAATAAGCAGTTTTCACACGTATTCAATTGTGATCGTGTTTGTTTTAGTGTAAAAAAGGCGTTGAGTAAGTAGGCCTATGTAAAATGACGTTTCCAGTCCCGCTGGTCGCATCCAATATTTACTTTCCATGAACGAATCAAATTAAGTTTCGGCTTACTGTATAATTATTGCTATACATTTTGTAGCTAAATATATTTGCAAAAAAAGAATATAGTGATAAAAAAACAATCAAGTTTGCGATGCATACACCTAAACACAAATTATGGCTGGAAACGTCACGTACATGTAATGTACCCACAGTGACGCTTGAGTAATATAAACTAACTTGCATCCCGTGTCGCACAAACCCTGCAACTTATATTATTGCTGCTATATTTTATAAACATTTTGCTTTCATAATTCGTCCACCTCAAGTATAGCAACATTTAAAGATTCAAAGAGTTAATTAGCGATGGTAGTCGGAACCCTTACATAAACACGTGTACTATTACGCTTTGACCACAACAATAACGGCGATGACTGAACATTATGTGATAGACTTTAATAAGCCCAAGGAGCTATTATTGCCGGTATAATAATAGTGATACATTTTAATGTAAGTTAGCTTCGTAAAGTCAGCATGAATGTTCTTTTGTACCATTTTGAGTGTATTATTATTACTACATACACTATGACATTGTTTCATGGTATTATTTTTTTCGTGTCCTTGATTTATTAATAAGACCTTTTTTTATGTTACCATGATTAGTTATTTTTATATCCACATTATACTTTAATTCATACAGAGTGACACGAATCGTATGTATACAAATATACAGCCTATATCTCTCTACATAACTAGGCTATACATGCATTATCAATACCAATTATCAATGCTCAGACCGATCTTAGATGGGGAGGGTTGGGGAAGAACGCGCTTAAAGCGAATTTCGAATATTACGAAGTATTTGTTCATGTCCCTGGTACTTCGTTGTAGCGAGGTTAGACTGTAATCGTATATAATAGTTCCGCATCATGCTGTAAGATGGCGTTGCGGAGGTGTGTTGATTTGTAGGCCTACGTACCGCTAACATACCCATCAGCACATACCCCTGAGACAGACTGGGTGTCAAGACCAAGGAGCTTGGTCAAGACAACCCCAGCAAACACAAGACGTTCACCCAATGTCGAATAAATATTGGCGCACAATCTGCGATGCCGGTCCCGCTTTTTTATTTACCACTTGTTATTCATCTGTATTAACACCACATTGACTAGCTTTTAAACTATACAATATTTTCCAAGGTAATTGTCTGGGTAGTCCCCCCATCACTAGCAAATAGTTCTCGTAAAATTTCATGACAATTGGTCAATAATATATTAAACTACCGACTGAGAAATCAACACAAATTCACCTCTGGTAATATACTTATATATGCCAGGCTTATATTAAGTTGTATGCAGTTCTATGTTGATGATCGTGTTGAGAGGGTCTACGGGGGGATATTGGTTATCAGCTGGTTATGATGTGGCAACATAGAAAAACCGTCACAACATAACGTGCTTTGTAATTCTTTAATAGGCATAGGACTTAGAACTAAAATAACACGTTAGGCCTGCTAAACATAGCATGATAAACTACAACTAGTGGCATTGAACTTTTAATTTTAGAATGTAGCACCAAAGATGGACCGGCATAGCATAATGCACTTTGCCACATAGTAGAAGCAACCTAGCATAATGCACTTTGAAATTTGTCACTTGGCACATAGAATATTGAGCATAGCGTTATGAAACTGCCGACATTGCATTTTAGAATGTAGCACCAAAGACGAGCCAGCATAGAATAACGCACTTTGCCACATAGAAGAACCAACATAGCATAATGCACTTTGAAATGTGTCACTCGTCACATAGAATATTGAACATAGCGTAATGAAACTAGCAACATTGAACGATGCACTTTAGAATGTAGGCACATAGAAGAACCACCATAGCATAATGGATATTGAACAACGCATGTATGAATTATGAACCCTATTCCCTTCCATAGTAAAAATGTTATACAAATGCTTTGTGGGATGCCACTTAATCATCCTGCACAGTCACAGCAACTTCTTCTGCCATCACATAGACTACTCATTGTAATACACTTCTCTCGTATTATCTCTCTCTCTTTTCTTATTTAGAACGTCTATCTCAATGTTGGGCCAGCATGGCAAGCTTAACTTATTGTGCCTTCCAGCAACACCGCACTTTTTCTTTTTTCACTTTATCCAGACCATACCATTGGCGTTGACACTGAGACGAGACCCTTTACAAGGAGATAGCCAGATATACATATATACAACATGTACATCGGTAATTATATTTTGCATGGGATAGAAATGACATGCTATATATGACTATATAAGACATGATAGCTACCAAGCTATATAAAACTGTAGTCTTCATGTGAATAATGCTCCCAAACATAAAAATACGTGCGTCTGCAAAATTTGATATTTGATATGGAAATAAATTCACCAATTTCTATGTTTTACTATATGTTTACTACGACTGTGTATAGCGAACTTAGGAACGTTCTCTCTCTCTCTCTCTCTTTTACAAAGATAAAAATATGTTTTATTCACGAAGACCAAACTTGGAATAAATGTCGGGTAGCGACTGATACTTTTCTTTCATTTTCAGGCCAGATTGAGACAATACTGTCTGGAATGTGATTATTTTCTGGTCATTACAGATAGACATTCCAATCATTGCTGACAAGCTGCGTCTCCCGGTGTGCCAGGCTGCATGCTTGCTGGCTGCCCAGCAAACACAAAACATTTGTATAACATTTGTACAACGTCGTCCCAACGTCTTCGACGTTGGTCCAACATTGTACAAATGTTATACAAATGTTTTGTGTTTGCTGGCTGGGGACGTGGGCGGATCAATTAGATCACGTAGGCCTCACGCATTCCACGTTCTATCTATTTCAGCTGAGCAAAGTCTTGAAAGATACATCTTTCTCTTGTACTATGAAATTACGGTACTATACTACAATAATTATTGCATCCAATTTCAAATTATTACAAACCTCGTGAGCGATAATACATATATGTAGTTAACAACACGATCACGTGTTTTTTTAAAGAAATGTTCTGTAAACCTCTTAGGCTCGAACATATGTTAATGTAAATAGACGTTTCTTATTAACCCTTACAGCGCTGCATTATATTTTGCTTAAACTATGGAGACCAGTGGGTTATTTTCAATTTAAAATCATCATAAATGTCTTAGTTAGCTCTTTTCACTTCATTTGAATATGTATGTTATGGGTCTACGGCCATTAGAAATATGTTCATTCTTTCAGTGCGGGACCGTCTTTATACGTCAGAATTTGACTTCAGATTCTGACGTCTGAAGTCGATCCCCGCGCTGAAAGGTTTAAGGACTATGGTTGAAGGCTGTACATATGCCTACTTCCAAAAATATTTGTTGACGTAAAAAGTTGTTTTTATTAGCTCTTCTTCACATAAGGTATGAATGGACGATATCACGTGACCTGTGTGCTGACACGTTATCACGTCATTGCGTGGCGGCCATTTTGATTAGGTGATCAGGAGATGTGGTGTCTTTCTTCTCGTCATGCCCACCGACCATCCTGAGATTTCCCGGCAAATACACAGCAATCAAGGCCATCTAAAACTAATTGTTTGTATCCCATGTGACACTGGTCCTTGATCATTTAATATCACTGTGTGTAGTTGAACTCCTTCTACTCGTATCGTTTTTAAAACATTGATTTGAGTCTTAGAGAAGGTATCGATCTAAATGGTCATCACTTTTTGTAAGCAGATGGTAAAGACATTTACATGTACACTCAGGCGACAGACGTAGTAGGCCCCTACAGTATGTTGTTTGTCAAAATGAGGTTACAGGTAAATCGTCGGCTTAGCTCAGATTGTGGTAAGAATTCATTATGAACAAAATGCGACATATTTTTTATTGGTTTGCGACGAAATATGCCCCGTAACACATTATATAAAGTATTTGAGCAGGTATATAGTAGATTTTAACACGTTCGTGTGGATAATAGATGGAGGAGTTCTTTATCTGTGGAGCCAGGTCTATTTGTAAACGCTGCTTTACTTGCATAGAACAATTTATTTGCTCAGTATTGCCTTTGTGAGTAATACAAGCTAAAAACATCAATCGTCCATTTATAGTATGTATTATCACAAAGGAGAGAATGTGAGACTATCTGGCCTTGAATATCAGCTACTCCGAGGAAACGGGTAATTATTTGGTTAGGCCTGGTCTGAGATTGATCCTGACAATCTATCTGCAGGATTTCGCTAAAGTAATTGATTCCATGGTTGCTACATGACCAGGAATTTGGATGAGCTGAGGCTTGGCTCTCATTTGCCTTTATTTATAGCCCATTTCATCTCACAACAATTAGACTTCTCTTTGGTCGATGTGGCTGGTGCGTCTGGTAACTGCCATATTTTACGTTCCACAGGTCTGTGCAGTATTATATTCAAAAGTCACAAGATGAACTGTTATATCCTCAAACGATGGATGTCTGGCAGAGAATAAATATAATAACATATTGGTTGTTGTAGCTGGGTAGGAGGTTCCTTGGGCAACCTTAACCTGTTGTGTCTCATGGGCGAGTAATGAATTGTAATCGTAATAATTTAGGATAACTTTATCTTTCTAAACATCATGTTTATAATACTGCTTCATGTTACGTATTGTAAACGTTAAATCATTGAATTAGAAAGTTGTCATTTTCATCACTTGAACCGATGTCTGGACCCCCTCCCTAAACAAAAAATCTTCAACTGGCTATAAAAAAATATTGTATTTTGCTATAATCGGGTTTTTTTCATGAAGCAAATAGGAACACCGTTATTTTTTACTAGCCTTCTAAATAGCTATAGTAGTAGCTTAGTAAATTTATCTTATTATATTTGATCAATTTTCATCAAAATATTTGCTAATATTGCCCTTCAGGCTTGGCAATCCAAGAGGTAACCTTTAGACAATTACATATTATTATGTTGGTATTTTTCAAAGACAGCAATATGAGATTACACAAACTTTGTTGTTAGTATATAGGCCTACATATGTATTGGTATTTCAAAATAATAAGTTAATGCAAAGGATCTCTTTGTTAAATATTGATACTGATCGTACAAAGGTTACCTCAGATTTTACCAATACGGTGGCTCTTGCCTAATTATATTAATAATATATTGTGTTTGAATTGTATTATATGATGCATTGGGCAGGATTGTACAGTGTAGCTAGCAGTGAAACCTAGGTCGTCGTTGGGTTTTCCGTCTTCATTTGCCAGGTAGCTGTTCTTAATGGGAACAGTATGATAGATTGGGCGTGCCATTCCAGGAACCATTGGTCTTCTGTAACGATGCATTATTTATGTGTAAACGTTTACATATCAGTCTCAGCCAACAAAAGACATAGCAATCATGCATGTTTTCTGGCAATATTTACCGTTATTTCGAGTATTTTTCGCCCACTCGAATGTCACTGTCTTGAGACATAAAAAAAGAGCTGACATTTTAATTTGTAAATTCAGAACATGAGTTTCAATCACGAATAGAGTAGTTTGTATGTCACTGTATATGCAATAACAGTGTTTTTTTCAAGCTGAAAAAGTCAACGTCAGAATCTGACGTCTGTAGTGTCGACGTCTAAAGTCGATCCCCGCACTGAAAGAGTAAAATATTTTTAATGGCCGTAGACCCATAACACAGGTATTCAAATGAAGCGGAAAAAGCTAACTAAGATATTTATGATGATTTCAAATTGAAAAATCCCTTTTGGTTTCTTAGTTTGTATAAACATATTTCCGCACTTTAAGAGTAAAGGTTGGTCCATCGTCTACGACGCTGGACCATCATTATTGTAACATTGTGTGGATGTCTCGAGATCAATGTCTTGCCTCGTGGGCTGTGAAAACGTTAGTGTTACTGTGATCCATCAGTCTGGCTGAGGTATCAATCCAGCAAACACAAAACATTTGTATAACATTTATACAATGTAGGACCAACGTCGAAGACGTTGGTCCGACGTTGTATAAATGTTATACAAATGTTTTGTGTCTGTTGCACACGGTTACCAGGAGCGGCTTCCCATGTCACGATATCCATTATGTGACTACTGTCTCCCTCAATGATACAAATTACTCCTGCGTGTCTAAAACTATCACCAGTAACGAAATCAGGAATACCCAGGGAACCAAACAATTTCCTTTGTAATATGCGTTAGTAGACATCACTCATAATCATTAATTTAATTAAATAGTATGTTTTATTGACGCGTGTCTTAAATTGTTGATAAATCGACTTCAATTATATGAATGAATAAGCATAATTCTGAAGCCGATTGAGCATTTTGAGATCTATATTTTCAAACAGAAGGTGATATTGGTAATTCAATACTTCTTCTGCAACGTGGAACAAAGGACCAAATATTATAATCATTTTAATCATTATACCGTATTTGTATAACAACTCAGTAACTTTCTGTCAGTAATATAATATATTGCAGTCTGCTATTTTATTTTACCCCAGTTAACGTAAATGTGATAAATTTATCTTTTCCTCCTCAAGTACACAATAATATGCACAACATATCAGTGTTTATATTACATCGAATGGATTCTAACTATTAGGCTTGAATATATATCTATATATAACATATATACAAATTATAGTATCCTTTCTCTTCTGACCACAGTCGATGTACATTAATTTGATTTAACTCCCCCTCAGGCATCTCAACAAACATAACATTTGCATCAATGAAATGAAATGAATCGGGCTTTTTTTGCATCAATGAAAGCAATGAACACATTTCTTCTTGGAATGCTAAACCCTCTGTCTTTTAGAAGGAAAATCCACGTTTCATCATGTAATTTAGTTTTGCTGTGTACAAGCCAGTTAGCCGACATTTCAGTTGCAGGCAAAACTCAAGTAGAAATTGAATTTGAATTTGCCAGTCCTGTGAGTGTTAACCGATGGAGATTGATTTGTTCCACCGTGCATTTATAATCGCCTCTGAGAATTGGAACGGTAAATAATATCTTCAACAAAGTAAAGTTTTAGCCCAGGCGGAACAAACAAAGTGAGAAGGCTGCAGATAATCAATATACTTGTACTAGTCTTATCATGTTCTTGTGTGGGGGCACAGTGCCACATCCTGGCACAATAGTGTATGATGCATTTAGTTCATTTGATTGGTTTTCTTATTGAGATGACAAATACAGAAGCGATGTATGCTATCAACCTTATGGATACATCATTATAGTATAATTTGAAACCTATTTCAACAAATCACTTCCGCACAAAAATGCTTTTAAGTATGTATGTATGTATGTTTTTCGCTTTACGTATTGTAGAAAGGTTACTTAATATTCAATATTATTTGAAAATAGATAACAGCCTTTTGTTTTAATTTTGTGTTAGTTACTTTTTTCATTTTTCGCTTCTACACTGAAATGCTCTTCGATGTTTATATGTTTTTCTGCACGTATTGTAACAAATTTAATTGACTTGCATATTGAATATTAATTTGCAAGAGATTCATCTGTAGCGCAGCAACACAATTATATTATCGCTTAACAGCTGCTCCAATAAATGGAATAATAAATACCAGGTGATTGCATGACCTGAGATAATTACACCATGCTTGTTGGTTTTTGTTTGATATAATTGACGGTGTTTGTTTCTCATTGTAATGTCTACGTATCAATAACTGGAAATACATATTACGATATTACTGTTAGGCCTAAAGATAAGCCCTGGTTTTCAGGTGACCTAAGGCGATTAATTAGGCGCAGAAATAGAATGTTTCACCGGTGGCGCCGAGAACCTGATAATTTAAGGTTGCGTCATTTTTATGTCGAACTTCGAAATTTCACTGTTGCAAAAATAAGGTCATCCAAAATTGAGTACGAACTTGGCTTATTTCAAAAACTAAACGAAATTAACTTAAGTAACAGTAAGTCTTGGTGGCATACATGTAAAACATTAATGAACAAGAAACCTGTAATAAACTCTCCCTTATCTATTAACGGGGAATTAATTAGTGATAATCTAAAAAAGCTGACTTATTTAACGATTACTTCATAAAACAATCAAGCATTGACGAATCTAATGTACGCATCCCTTATCTTCCTCGTTTTTGTAATACTAACATACCGACTAAAACTGTTGAATCGTCGGAAGTCTTTAAAATTTTAAATACTTTAAATATAAATAAAGCAACTGGACCAGACCAAATTGGTAACAGAATCTTAAAAGAATCGAGTCGTGTTTTGGCAGAGCCTTTATCTAAGCTGTTTAACATTTGTATTCGCTCGGGCATTTTTCCAAGCTCTTGGAAACGGGCACATGTCATTCCTTTACATAAAAGTGGTGATTTAACCCTTTGTAATAATTATAGGCCCATTAGCCTTTTGTCATCTGTTTCAAAAGTATTCGAAACAGTCATTTGCAAACATATTTACCAGTTTTTGAAAGTACACAATCTGCTCTCAGAAAAACAATCAGGTTTTATTCCAAGGGATTCTACGGTAAATCAATTAACAAAAATATGTCACGAATTTTTTTCTGAATTTGATAAAGGCAATGAAATATGTGCGGTTTTTCTAGATTTCTCCAAAGCTTTTGATAAGGTTTGGCACAAAGGTCTATTATATAAATTAGATAGGTATGGTGTGAATGGATCTTTTCTTAAATTAATGGCAAGTTATCTTGGCGGTAGGGAACAACGTGTTATAATGCAAAACGCCGAATCAACGTGGAGGCCGATTACAGCTGGTGTTCCACAAGGATCCGTCCTTGGACCACTTCTGTTTCTATTATACATTAATGACTTGTGTGATGACATAGAATCGGTGATTTATCTTTTTGCTGATGACTGCTCACTTTTTCAAAAAATAGACAAAAACTATCACAAGTACGTTAACACACTAAATAGAAATTTGAAAAAAATATCAAAGTGGTGCAAAGACTGGCTTTTTATCCTTAATCCACAAAAATGTGTATGCATGCTATTTTCAAGAAAACAAATACCAACTTTTTTGCCCCCTATTACCCTAAATGGCACCAATTTAAAGTCGGTTTATTCTCACAAACACCTTGGTTTAATATTAACTAAAAAGATGACATGGTCTGAACACATACTATCTTTCACTAATAAAGCAAAAAAGCGAATACACCTCTTAAGCGCCTTCAAATATTCTATGAGCTGATATGCACTTTTTCGATGCTATCTTTCTTTTGTACGCCCTTTATTAGAATACGCAGACATACTTTTTTATAATTGTTTTAAACAAGAAAAGTTGATAATTGAAAATTTACAATATGCAGCATTACGTCTCGTGACAGGCGCGAAGAAAGGGACCTCACGCGAATTGTTATTAAAAGATTGTGGTTTATGCACAATGCAAAATAGAAGAACATTTCATAAATTATTAAAATTCTTTTCAATCATTAATCACCAAGGCCCCTCCTATCTAGAGAACTGCTTGCCCAACTTGAGCGGCGGTGAACATAGAGTTACTAGATCTAAAACGTCTAAACATTTTAGACTTTTTTATTGTACATCTGAACAGTTTCGCCTCTCGTTTTTACCATCTTCTGTGAGTCTGTGGAATAAATTACCTGCCAACATTCGTTCATGCACAGTTTTATCCAGTTTCAAAACGAAATTACTCAAATTTCTCTGCGTTAAAACAAAAGTGCCTATACAATTCTACATTGGCGACAGAACAGATCAAATCAATCTATGTCAAATTAGGCTAAATTTTTCGTCCCTAAATGATCATTTATATACCAAATCATGTATCGAAAGCCCTTCATGTAGTTGCAGTGCTGTTCCTGAAACACCACAACACTATTTCTTTGACTGCTTAAACTATCAAGACCAACGCCAAGAATTATTTAGTTCCATTACCGACGTTCTTTCTCCAAATTATCCACTTCCACTTAAATTATTGCTACGTGGTAGTCCAGACCTAACAGGTAATAACAATGTTTTTCTCACAACTGAAGTCTTAAAATTCATTCACAACACAGCTAGATTTATGTAACAACTTATTGCTACTCTGTCTCGCTCCACTGGTGAACAAAGGCAACTCAATTATCATATAATCATTATGTATTACAATGGGCATGTGTTTTGTGATTATTCATTGTTTTCTTTCTATCTTTCTATTGTATTCTATTCTATTCGAGGAAAGCACTCAATTAGCTTTTTGTAGCTATTATGTAATCCTTTGAAAATAAATATGTTTATACTAACTGGAAATAGATGATTAACAAAACTATTATCTTGAATGTATAACTGTGCCCCAGACACATGTGCAGGATAACGGTAAATTATTAAATTAAGCT
Source organism: Flabesymbios commensalis (assembly GCA_964017125.1). Lineage (NCBI taxonomy): Eukaryota > Metazoa > Annelida > Polychaeta > Terebellida > Flabelligeridae > Flabesymbios > Flabesymbios commensalis. The sequence goes on along the minus strand of OZ024903.1, from coordinate 59,750,114 downwards.
TTTGTTCTGCATTAAATCAATACTAGACGTCTTCTGAAACACTTTCCCATTTATTTATGTTTTTGTTTTGCTGTGATATAATTGTCGAAGATTTACAGATGGTTTCAGGGTTATAGCTTTCTTGTGGGGTGTGGCTTCAGTCGCGCATACAGCATTCACAACTACCAGGTGTTTGCAAAATGATGAATACCACATGTCATAGTCTTATTAGCGTTTAGCATCTTGTGAAATAAAAAGTGAGATAATGGTAATTGGTTTTGAGAAAGTAATTAGACCTACAGGAAAATTCATCAGCAGTCCACAGCTTAACAATAAACTAATATAATGCTTAAATAAAACTGGTTGCTTTAGAGCCGTAGATTTCAAGTGAAGTTCAATCTCGTTCCCATGTAGCTCTATGGCTCAAGTATGATATGAAAAATCAAACTGAATACCAAATTGAAGGAACTCCAATCGCACAGCATTAGTTGGTGTGATTCTAATGACCAACCCTGTGGTCAAAGAGAGGTCCTTTGCGATGTTAATTTTTTTGACGACTGATTGACAAATCGACTTTGTCTAAAGTCGATCCCCGCGCTGTAAGGCTTACAGGCAAAAAATAGTAAACTTATTGATGAAGGTGGTCTGGCATTTTGCGATGTCGCTTACCATAGCAACCACTCAGTTATCTTTTATTATCCTCCACAACAACAAATATGCCCCGTTTGGAATATATTATTTTTCCTGTTCGTACAAATTATTTCGTCTACAGACCATATTATGTTAAATTATAGTTGATTACGCTGGGGTTTTTTCAGGTAAGACTATCAGTCATTACGCCAACCATTCAATCTTTTATCCCTGCATTGAAGGAACCCATCCAAATTACGAAATTCTATCTATTTTCTATTATTTCGATTGATCAGATAACATTGGTAGCCATGACAACCACTGATTCGGTACAGGTGATTGAAAGATCATTGAAGTACATGTGTGTCAAACACTGCAAGCTGCCATTAACAATGCTATTTTGAGCAGTTTATCATTATATTTATAGTTTCCATGGCAACAATTGTCTTCCAAAATTATTATTTTTAACAAGTGCCCTATATTATTACGAAAATACAATAGTTTCACATTGTCGTCAAATATCTGTGATGGCAAAGTAGGCCCCCTAAGCCTCAAATCTCGCAAAATTAATTGTAACTCAAGGAGGTGTTTTTTTAAATGTTATGTTTTGATTTGTCAACTGAATACGCTATGTAGCCTTATCTTTGCTGGCCATTTTCTCAAAAATTTGCTATTTTTGGGGCTTAAGCTTCCTAAGTTTTTTATCAATAACTTCGTCAATAATTGAGGTATCTTTACAATTTGTGATGCGTTATAGAAAGCTGAACACTTATCTACAACTCACTTGCTGGTGAACAGCGTTTATGGCGCTGGCTACACATTTATCTCGAGTTGGGGACCATTGCTCGCTTGATGGACTGTCTGAGATTACAGCCAGCCTAATCCAGCTTTATAACCTTGATACGCCTTGGCTGGGGTCACACACGTAACAAAAACATCCCAGAAAACAACAGACCGCGCCCCAATGCTGCTTTAATGTTGGGTCAGCGTCGTGGACGGTGGTCCGACATTAAAACAACATTGGGTTGTTGGGATTGCTTACAGACACCTGACTTTTCCTGCACTCGCAATGTTGCTTTAATGTTTGTCGCTGGCCCAACATTTAACCAGCATTGGTCTGAAAACAGCTCAGTATATAGCCTAGGTCTGTCATTTTATTGAGGAAACGAAAAAAATTGAATGAAATTATTATAATATCTTGATCACTTGCTATTAATATAATAATTATTGTCGTTTTTATTTCAATATCCTCGTTAGCCATCACTATTCATTTGTAACACATTTGAGTCACAATAAAAATTGCGTGAATTTTTGGTTGCTTGCTGGGTCTCTTGTTTACTGAGAAAACAGTCGGTGAAGCTTTAGTCGTAGTTTTATATCTGCCGTTCGTGCAGTGTCTGTTTTCCAGGACGATGTTTTTGAAATGCTGTTTTTCTATATATATTCGCGTCAGTGCTATACCTGTTCCTAGGCATATTTTATTGATTTTTTGCACCTCAGCTGCTTTGCGTTTGTTGGCGTTGTTTTTTGTGCCTTGGAGACTCAGTTATTCACAACTCGTCCTTGCTTCTGGTGCAATACATTCTACATAATTATATAGAATGCGTGAATGAATCCATCCTTGTCTACTTTTAGTCGAATGATCGGGTTTTAGAAATAAAACACTTTTTCTGTCGTTCAACGGAAAATGCATTTTTCAGTTTTTGCTCTAAAAATAATTTGCAATGACAGCAAAATTTACTTATATTCCATGAAACATTATCATTCTAAAAGTTTCTTGGAGTGACCAAGATTATAAAATAATTATAATTATCAATTGTAAAATATATATAATAACTATTTGCTCACTTTCCTAATTTTGGAAAAATGATGCTCTAGCCTTTCTAATGTAGATGGACAACCCAGTAAACAAGGGACGTTGAACCAATGCAGTACTAATGTTGATCCACCGTCTACGATGCTGTTCCAACATCAATCCAATCGTATTTGCTGTTGACAGACTGAGGGGGCTACCGAGCAGACACAAAACATTTCTTTACCATTTATACAACGCCGGCCCAACGTCTCCAACGTTTTCGACGTTGGCTCAACATTGTATAAATGTCATACAAATGTTTTGTGTTTTCTGGGTGGTATCCCGTGTATCAATACACACATTATTTATTGTATTACATACGTCAGGCTCGACAAAGGAATCAATAGGATTAGGAACAGTAGCTAACATGATGCAGATGCCTGCAGCGCCATATCATCATGTAAAGTGGACCACATAGACAGTTACCACTGGCTGGGGTACGTATTACTGCGTATTATATATCATGTAAATTGGTGTCCACATGGACAGTTACCTCTGGCCGGGGTACGTATTACTGCGTATTATATATCATGTAAAGTGGTGTCCACATGGACAGTTACCTATGGTCGGAGTACGTATTACTGCGTATTATATATCATGTAAAGTGGTGTACACGCGGACAGTTATCACTGGCCGGGATACGTATTACTGCGTATTATATATCATGTAAAGTGGTGTCCACGCGGACAGTTACCACTGGCCGGGGTACGTATTACTGCGTGTTATATATCATGTAAAGTGGTGTCCATGTGAACAGTTACCTCTGGCCAGGATACGTAGTAGTGCATATTATATATCATGTAAAGTGGTGTCCATGTGAACAGTTACCTCTGGCCAGGATACGTATTAGTGCGTATTATATATCATGTAAAGTGGTGTCCACGCGGACAGTTATCACTGGCCGGGATACGTATTACTGCGTATTACATGTCATGTAAAGTGGTGTCCACGCGGACAGTTACCACTGGCCAGGATACGTAGTAGTGCGTATTATGTATCATGTAAATTGGTGTCCATGTGAACAGTTACCTCTGGCCGGGATACATATTACTGCGTATTATATATCATGTAAAGTGGTGTGCATGTGAACAGTTACCTCTGGACGGGGTACGTATGACTGCGTATTATATATCATGTAAAGTGGTGTCCATGTGAACAGTTACCTCTGGCCGGGGTACGTATTACTGCGTATTATATATCATGTAAAGTGGTGTGCATGTGAACAGTTTCCTCTGAAAACCCTATGGTAGACGACAAAATCATGAATCTGCTTCTATTCTGGCCAAAATTATATCAATTAATTGTTTGCTCTTGGATTTTGCGCCATTTAAAAACATTAAATGGCCAAAACATCTTTCTGAAAACCCATTCTTCGAAGAATATATGTACCAAATCTTGTTTCTATCACAAATTATGGTTTTGGTTATTAATGTATCTTTGCGTCGTGTGTATTAAAAGTTTGATCATATACGGAGAATTGGCAGCTGCCTTCAGCTTCTGCTGCCATGGAGGCTGCAGTTATAGTTTCTGGTATGACTTCCTTGTTGTCTAGACGATATATATTATTTTGTGTCATCCATAAATGAATATTCTGTGTGGTGGTATACTTCACGCAGGTTTTCAATTTTTGGTAAACATCTCCTATGTACAGATGGTGATTGTTCATGGTGCTTTATTAGCAGTTTATTAGCAGATTATGAAGAACGTTCCTGACGTGATATCTCAAACTCTTTTAGCTATCTAGATCTCTCAGTACAGATAACACACGATTCCCTGGTGATAATTAAATTCCCTCATACTTTTAGTTCTAAGCTTAGACTAATAACGTTAGAGCAACCTGAATACATTTCAAATTTACCCTATGCATAAACGTTAAAGCATATAGGTTTACAATAGGCCATATACTTGGCCCCAACTGTCTAGTACTAATACTAGTAGGCCTTTTCTATTGTCAACTAGGTCTAAGACTAAGACTCACCAGAACACTTATCTTTATACTATATGTAGGTCTAATAGTAACAGAAACAGATCTGAAAACTGATTAAACAGGCCTTTTTAATATACCATGACCCATATTTTTATCTAATATTCTGGATGTCAATTTTGGCGTTTTCACTGCTTCCCTAGCGATTGGCAGCCATTTTGGAAATATGCAAACTACGCTGATAAATTTATATATAACAATACTATTTTTTCGAAATTTAAATCTGCTTATTATTACCTTCAATTTGAGCCTATTTGCAAGTCTCTATCTCGATTTTGACATTTTTACTGTTTTCACCTGGATATTGGCGGCCATTTTGGAAATATGCAAATTAGGATAGAGAAATGAGGTATAATAAATATATTTTTTTGAAATTTGTAATCAGCTTGGTATTACCTTCAATTTGAACCTATTTGCAGGTCGCTGTCTCGATTTTGAAATTTTCACTCTCATTACACATATCAGTTGGCGGCCATTTTGGAAATATGCAAATTAGGAGGTCAAAACGAGGTCAAAAGTGACTGCCCTATATCAGAAATCAAAAAGGGTATTTCACAGGTCATCTGTGCCAAATTTCATGATTTCTTCACAAAGTGCACACGGGGGTCCATATGTACGACTTATACCATAGACTATTCCGGCCATTATTCACTTTCACATGGCCGTTATTTGGTAAACCGTGCTAGATGGCTAGACCATTACTATAAAACAAAATGTGACATTTCAGGAGAGGATGCATCTTGAAAAATTTCCACTTGATACAATTCAAAATGGCCGCTTATCGGCCATTATCCACTTTTACATGGCTGATATTTGGTAAACCGTGCTATATGGCTAAACCATTACTATAAAAGGAAATGTGAGATTTTTGATGAGGATGCACCTTGAAAAATGTTGACTCGATCAAATTCAAAATGGCCGCCTTTTCGGCCATTATTCATTTTCACATGGCCTATATTTGGTAAGCCGTGCTAGATAGCTAGACCATTACTAAAGCAAAATGTGAGTTTTGGCGGGAGGATGCACCCTGAAATTTTTTAACTTACGAATTAAAAATGGCCGACGATCAGCATTATTTACCTCGATAGGCCTGATATCAGGTAAACCGTGCTAGATAGCTAGACCATTACTATAAAACAAAATGTGAGATTTCAGGAGAGGATGCATCTTGAAAAATTTCGACTTGATCAAATTCAAAATGGCTGCCTTTAGGCCATTATTCACATTCACATGGCCGTTATTTGGTAAACCTTGCTAGATGGCTAGACCATTACTATAAAGCAAACTGTGAGATTTCAGGAGAGGATGCATCTTGAAAAAATTTGACTCGATCAGACTCAAAGTGGCCGCCTGCCTATCGGCCATTATTTACTTTCACATGCCCAATATTTTGCAAACTGTGTTAGATGCTAGTCCATTACTATAAAACAAAATGTGAGGTTTGGGGGGACGCTGCACCCTGAATTTTTTTAATTAGTCTCTATCGAATTCAAAATGACCGTGAATCAGCCATTATTTACCTCGATTGGCCTGATATCGGGTAAACCGTGCCAGATAGGTAGACCATTACCGGGATACTGATTAGGATCATTAATTTCAATTGAGGTTTGCAATCTCTGACAGACTGTCTAGTTCTTATCTTCCTCTTAGACTGAGTCTCTTAGACCTAGTTGTCTTGCGTCTTGATTTTTGACCTAGCCTAGGACTACATTAATAACCCTACACAAAATTGCTTAAATAAAATTCTAATTCGGAGCGGGAGCTCCTGGACTTATGTAGTCTTGTATATCATGTAAAGTGGTGTCCACGTAGATAGTTACCACTGGCCGGGTACGTATTACTGCGTATTATATGTCATGTAAAGTGGTTTCCACGTGGACTGTTACCACTAGCCTGGGTACGTATCTCTGTCTACCCCTAAATGTATGCTAAAAGAACAAGGTACCAACAAACACGATATATTGAACCACTGTCGCTTTGATGTTGGTCCATCGTCGTAGACGGTGAACCAACATTACAACAACTTAAGCACAATATCCCGTGCTTGCTGGGCTATGTTATAATAATGTCACAGAGTGCACAGCACGAAGTCATTTGAATTCTATCTCGCCATTCATGAATACACTCCTGGTGTATTATCAGACTGACCAGCTATTATAACTAGAAGGGTTTAGATGCCTTGTGTTTGCTGGGGCTGCGTTCAATAGCACACTGGTCTGGTAATGCTTACTCCTGGCGGTGAGTACAAGCTGACAGCGAACCAATGCCTGTTAAATGCTGTGCCAGCATCGCCGGTGCTGGCCAGTCTCTATTCAGTCCTAGTCAGTACTTCATGCTGGCGGTACCGGCATGCTGGTACGGGCAGGATGCTTTGAACCAAAGCTGGGTTAATGTTGGCCGGTCGTCTGTGACGCTGGCCCACATTCAGTGTGGCGCCAAACACGCCAAGGTAACCCAATACTGGGCTAATGTTGGCTCAGCGTCGTAGACAGTGGGCCAACATTAGCCCAGCATTGGGTCAACATTTCGTGTTTGACCGCCTGCACGATAGAAAGCGCTGGACGGAAATGAATGGGGGACACAAAGAACGCGACAGAAATACTGAGCGGACAGAGGTAAACCAACATGTCCCCACCTCTGTGTACAGAGGGGAGATATAATAATCACGATGATGATTTCACATAAAAACTTCCGATTTGTCGAACTCACGATATAGTCCAATCAGAAGCCTGAGCGATTCAAGTTATTATTTTCTTCAAAATTAACACCACATTCCACATAGGTGCAGTTTGTTTTGACCACATGTTATGACCTGACTGATCAGCAGTCTGCAGCTCTCAGTGGGCTGCAAAGCCAAAAGGTAGTAACTGCTTACTTGAACAGTAAGCAGCTACTGCCTTTTGGCTTTGCTCGGCTGTACTATCGTTTGAGCAATGGCCCGGTCGGTTGCCCTGTGGGACCGGGTGCCCTTGAGGACGAGGTCCACAGGACTCAGCCCAGAAATTTATACCGATTGCCTGCACGTTTGGCTAATCAAAGAGGTCAAGTGAATTTCCTGCTGTGGCCCCAGGGCTGGATGCAACTAGAAATTTCAAAATTAATTCCACTTTCGTAGGTATTACGTGTCATAGCTCCTGTAAATTGTCCATACTGCTGTATATTTATTGGGAGGAGGGGGGGGGGAATTCTATCTCATAAAAAACTTATGTTTTTTTCTGCTATCTCAAAATACGTATTAATTATTTTTTTCAAAATTGATCTAATCGCTAGTCCCTTTGCAAAAATATCTAAGGATTTTAAAAGAAAGGTCAAATTGCTGGAAAGGACAAAATACCCACACAAAAAAATGTTGGAATAATGTCTAACTCACTGCGTGGGCGTACAAGTGCGTCAACAGTGACACAAGCGTCCACAGTGATACATACGTTCACAGTGACACATGGTCCATAGTGACACATAGTCCACAGTGACACATGGTCCACAGGGACACATGGTCCACAGTGATACATGGTCCACAGTGATGCATGGTCCACAGTGATACATGGTCCACAGTGACACGTGTCCACAGTGATACATGGTCCACAGTGCCACGTATCCACAGTGATACATGGTTCACAGTGATACATGGTCCACAGTGATACATGGTCCACAGTGCCACGTATCCACAGTGATACATGGTCCACAGTGATACATGGTCCACAGTGCCACGTATCCACAGTGATACATGGTCCACAGTGATACATGGTCCACAGTGATACATGGTCCACAGTGACACGTGTCCACAGTGATACAAACGCTCACACTGACACATTGTCCACAGTGACACATGGTCCACAGATATACATACGTTCACAGTGTCATATAGTCCACATGGTTCACAGTGACACATGGTTCACAGTGACATATGCGTCCACAGTGACACATGCTCCACAGTGACACATGCTCCACAGTGACACATGGTCCACAGAGACACATGCGTCCACAGTGACACATGCTCCACAGTGACACATGCTCCACAGTGACACATGCTCCACAGTGACACATGCTCCACAGTGACACATGGTCCACAGAGACAGATGCGTCCACAGTGACACATGCTCCACAGTGACACATGCTACATAGTGACACATGCGTCCATAGTGACACATGCATCCACAGTGACACATGCTTCCATAGTGACACATGCGTCCATAGTGACACATGCATCGACAGTGACACGTGCTCCACAGTGACACATGGTCCACACTGACACATGGTCCATAGTGACACATGCGTCCACAGTGACACTTGCTCCACAGTGACATATGCGTCCACAGTGACACAGGGTTCAAGTGACACATGCTCCACAGTGACACATGCTGCACAGTGACACATGCGTCCATAGTGACACATGCGTCGACAGTGACACATGTTCCACAGTGACACATGATCCACAGTGACACATGCTCCATAGTGACACATGCGCGTCTACAGTGACACATGGTCCACAGTGACACATGATCCACAGTGACACATGCTACATAGTGACACATGCGTCTACAGTGGCACATGGTCCACAGTGACACATGGTCCACAGTGACACATGCTCCACAGTGACACATGATGAACAGTGCCACATGGTCCACAGTGACACATGGTCCACAGTGACACATGGTGTACAGTGACACATGGTCCACAGTGACACATGGTCCACAGTCACCCAAGCGTCCACAGTGACACAATCATCCACACACGGCCACGGACAGACAAGTGATCTCTGGGACAGGGGGATTCCCGGGTATAAATTGCCCATCACAGCGAGGGCTATCCGTGTACTGTAAACACAATTAGCACCCGGGTTTAAATTAAATTTACATTTGCACACCAGGTCCATACAAAACCGCCCCCCGATCACCTCAGCTGCGGCTCAGCAAACACACCAGGCGTGTCACCACCCACTGCTGCCGCAACGCTGTCTGAATGCTGGGACAACGCCTCCCACGTTGGCCCGGCATTCTGACAGCGCTGTGCCAATCACACCGGCGTCAGGGTGGTTTTAAATAATAGACTGTTTTTGGTGATATGATTAATTGTGAATGAGTTGTGTTTTCCGGGCGGTTGTCATTAGTGTCCCAGTTAACACGAGACTTCACCCGAGGTTGGTTCAATGTTGGTCCAACATTGAACCAACCTTGGGTGACTGTCTCGTGTCATTAGTGTGTTCACTGATGACTCGAGGCACTAATTGCTCACAACTAACGCACCGCTTTAGCGCGCTCCTCACTCACAAACCGACTCGCGTTCATTTAAATGGTAATTCCGACGCCGCAGTCGACGTAATTAAACGCGGGTTTTCTGCGAGATCGTCGCCGTTTTAGCCCTCTGCGGCCGGCGTGGTATTTAGATAATATAGTGATGGTGATTAAAATAGTGATCTGTTTTCTGCGCCAGCAATCCTAGCAGACTATGATGTCTGCATCAACACAGGCGATCTGTTGCAGATGGAAATATTTACTCTGTGATTAACTATGAACATATATTAACTATGAACATAGTATGTTTTACATTGAAACCTATATTTCACAGGTGAATATCCTGAATTATATAGCAATCGAGGGTCACTAATAGCAGACGGGTCTATAATATTGTAATGGAATGTTCAGGTTCATTAAGTAAAAATACTTTGAACACTGACAAATTAAACATCTTCATCAATTATTTCTATCGAAAAATTGCCATCAATTTCAATTTTTTTTATTCTTTGTGACACTTAAGACGGTATATGAGGGACATTATAAAACAGAGGTAAATCCAGCAAACACAAAACATTTTCATAACATTTATACAACGTCGGCCCAACGTCTTCGACGTTGGTCCAACATTGTACAAATGTTATACAAATGTTTTGTGTTTACTGGGATATATACTGGATCCCCTGTCACCATAGGCCTACTGGCATGCAAAGACAAACAGCAGTAAATGTTTCCTTTTCAAGGAAGCAGTTACTGCTGTTTGTCTTTGTGCCAGGCAAAGACAAACAGCAGTAACTGTTCTTTTTTTCAAGGGAGCAGTTACTGCTGTTTGTCTCTGCATGTAGAGTCACACACTGCCACGTTCCACATTATAAATCTAACTGCTGCCCGTATCAGTTTTCTGCTCATTACTCAGACTGATCGATTAACCGTCTGAAGACAAGAGCCCCCCTGGACCAGTTTAACCCTTTGCGAGCCAAGTACGATTATCAAACCTATTTATTGGCACTTTAAATACCATGCCAACATTTGAAGGTGAAATGCGTATCCGATCAGCAGGATTATTTTGACAAATGTAAAAAAAATCAGTTGACGTTGTGGATCGCGAAGTAGTTGAACATTTCAATGTTGACAAACGTGCCACATCCCAGCAAACACTGGGCATTCACCTAATGTTGTTTCAATGTTGGGCCACCGTCTTCGACGCTGGCCCAACATTGAAACAAAATTGGGTCAACGTCTCGTGTTTGCTGGGATACAGTTCTCTCCATCTGTATCATACCACCTTGATCATGCAGATAATGTGGACGGCTGTATCATACCACCTTGATCATACAGATAATGTGGACGGTACCACAGATATCAGCGGAGAACGTGACCTCTCTGCAATCATTACCGGTACCCTATTGTAATTCAAATTATATTTCATTGCGTTTGTATACAGACAACGTCCATGCATCAACCGTATACATGTATACCACGTGAAATACACGAAATAGGATATGATAGATAACGGTGGTCTTTGCTGACCTTGTCAAAGCAATTCGGCCATATTCGAGAAAAATATATTGAACATTGTTCTCATACGATGCCCGCTGCAAAATTTTAATTTTGTAGAGGTAGTTTTCATCTATCTGAAGCTGGAATTTACTACGCAATTTACTATCATCATCTCAGAAGTATCACGGCGTCACAGCATGAGAAAAAGCAGATGTAACCAGCAAACAAGAAACATTCACCTATTGATTGTCGTAGACGCTTGACCAACATTAATCCAACATAGGGTGAATGTCTCGTGTTTGCTGGAAAACGACACTCCACTGAATGGTTTAGCTGTCAGTACAAATTGTACAAGGAGGATTCAAGTGTTCAGTTGACAGTCTGTGCTTCTCGTCCTGTTTTTCATGTGGACCCCTAGCCGTGCCATGTAAACACCCCCCCCCCCCCCTCCCCCGGCAGCGGATCCATGTAAAGGTCCACTTCTCAGGGCAGCGTCTGGATTAATAATGCAAACTAAACATCAGATACCCCGGTTTTTTTCCTGTCCACCGTCTAGCGGGTGAGGTGAGGTTACTTTGCTATGCTAGCGGTAATTATGAGGTCGGTTGCCTTCAGCTCCTGCTTATGGCTGTGTCAATACAGGTCACTACAGCTTTGTGTTGTGTCAGCACGCAACACTGTACTCTATGTCAGCACGCAACACTGTACTCTCACCAGATATCGCCCTGATTTCCTCAACTACCTTGTCACATTAAAAGATTAAGCAGTGCCAGCATGACGTTGTTGCGGCGTTGAATCAACGTCGATGACGTTGATTTAACGTCGCAACTACGTCGTGTGCCTAGTGGGTTAGGTCGTTATGTTAGAATTTGAAGATGTCGCACTTCAAATGTTAAATATAATTATCTGCAAATTAACACATGTTAAGTTACGTAGATCAGTAATTCAATGTCATACATTATTAATGCTCTTCCATGGTAAATTGTGACTCGACAACGTGAGCCAGAATTTGACGTGGCTGGAAATGTAGATGCTAATCATGACGTGATCCATTATCTTTACCGTAGATAAAGTATTGATAGCAATAGCTGAGCACATAACTGACCCGTGTCTGCCTAGGCAGACAACCTCGCTAGAAATGACCTCTATTACATCCGTGACCTTCGTTTGATCGGCATTTGTTTCGTTAATAAGGTATGTGCGAGATAGATATGGATCATTTTTCTAGAACAAATAAACATAGATGAGATGAATTCACAACGAGGATTTATTGTTATTCAAATACGTGCAATCATCAAAGGTTTATTTGTCATGTTCCTGCCACATAACAGAACTTTATATCTATATAAAGTTCTTGATATGACCGACAACAAAAATACAATAACATACATGGTCGACGTAAACACGTCATAGGCCTATATAATAGGGCCAGTTACATTAGAAAATATGTTACTAATTTTTATGAGCTTTACTAATTCGTACAACTTTAATTACGATTTTTTTCAAAAATTCACCTCGTCCAAATCCTAACTTGTCTCATGCATCTGACATCCTTAACTCTATGATTGTAAATATTGATAGCCATATTCATCACTATTCTCAAATAATACAAATAGGATATATGTGGATAAAGAACCGACACAACTATACCTCCACCGTCCAACTAGTTTATCACTACGTTTGCTAGTGTAGCTGCCATTTTGGGTTTTTGCAGCTTTGTTATTACATGTATGCCTACATAACAGGACTTTTTCATTGACAGATCTAATAACGTTGAGCATGAAAACTGGCACTGTGGAGGAAACTGGTTGCCCTACTGACGATGTGTGACAAGAACCTACTATTTATTAATGTGAGTTATTTGTTTGTTTTAGAACGGAGCGGTCGACTGATCAGGTGATCAAGCCCATCAATCTGGACGCCCTGACGCGCTGGATCCACGCGATCCCTGACGATGTGAGGAGGGACATGGCCGTGATAGCCCCCATGTTATCGAAACTGGGATACGATCCTGAAGCCTATCCGCCGGAGTACGGGCAGGCGGACAACCAGGTGCAGGAGAACACGAAAAACATCCGCGACACGGAGGAGTACTGGCGAAAACGTAAACAGGACATACAGAACATGAGCAAACCGCCCAGAAACTATGCCTTCGAGCCTTACGACGCCAAAAAGGACGCCGGTAACGGCAAAGTCAAACCTGCTGACGGCTACAATCCTCACATCGCCGCCGACAAGTCATGACACCGCCGACTGTAGACAACTCGCCAGGGGACTACAGGCGTTCACGCAATGCCGCTTTAATGTTGGGCCGGCGTCTGCGACACTGGCCCAACATTAAAGCAGCATTGCGTGAATGTCTGTTGTTTGCCGGGACAGCCTGTGATCTCATCTTACAGAGCTCTTCACCATGAACACCTGATGACGTAACCACAAGTCGCTATCACCAGATCGCGCTCACTTCACGTCTCGTGACGCTCTACACAGTTAGAGCGTGATTAGAGGACTGGGTGACCAATAGGCTCACTGTCACTGTTATAACGTGTCAAAACACATGCATTATGACATAGTCAAAGAACAAAGATCTTAATTGCTAAAAACAAGTTTTGGCGTGTAAGGTGATTTAAGCTTTGAATAGTATGATTATATTTTTATCGCAATTTAAATTAGTATTTTTTATCCATTTAAAGCTGTGTGTCGCGGTGGCGAAACACAACTTTAAATGAATAAATTGAATAGTTTGCTTGCAAATGGATAAAAATTAGTTTATCTACAAGTGCTGATATTTGGAGTGTCACTCACCATGATCCAGTGGTGGTTTGTAAAAAAAATGTGGTACAAGATGTTCATCCATATAACATACAATATGCCTTGTATTGTACAGTTGACGCCTCAACATGTATCAATATGAGGTACTGATAGACAGGCGTGGATACAATGTGGGTCATAGCAGAAATATATGTATAAATATGGTGACTTGGTGAGAGACATTGTACAAGTATTTATCTAGTCATTTGTGACACATGATACATGTCTTGTCATGTTGATATTATATATAAGTCAACGGGCAACTAATATCAAAAGGCTTACATGCGCGTTATAGCGCCGAATCCACCCGTTATCTTTCCTGGATTGCAGAGCCAAAAGGCAACATCTGCTTAATTGTAAAGTAAGCAGATAATGTTTTTTAGTTTTGCACTTTGTTCTACATTTTCAATCGTTTGAGCGGTTATCACCACTATAATGATTTTAATCACTATGTAACATATAAATAAGTGATATTGTGATCGCAACTTGTCTTTAGTCGGCAAGAATTACAAAAATATGTGTATTTTCCCCATGGAAATTAGGCCTACCGCGAACTACAGGTTCAACTGGTTTAAATATTTAGATTGCCGCTCAAATGTTTTTTCTGCTATGCCCGTCTATTGTTGCTTTGAACAATTTATTGATATTTTAATGACGTTTTTGGTGCGTGTGTGATCAGCATGGCTGGTCAACATGAATGATCAGCAGGATTTAACATTAGGGTTTATCAGCATGATAAATCAGCAGGATTGATCAGTAGGATTGATCAGCAGGCTTGATCAGCAGGATTAATCAGCACGATTGATCAGCAGGATTGATCAGCAGGCTTGATCAGCAGGATTAATCAGCACGATTGATCAGCAGGATTGATCAGCAGGCTTGATCAGCAGGATTAATCAGCAGGATTGATCTAAATGAATGATCAAAATGAATGATCAGCAGGATTGATCAGTATGATTAATCAGCAGGAATAATCTGCAGAATTGATCATCATGATTGATCAGCAGGAGTGATCAGCAGGAATGATCAGCAGGAATGAACATCATAATTGATCAGCAGAATTGATCAGCATGATTAATCAGCAGGATTGATCTACACCATTGATCAGCATAATTGATCAGCACGATTGATGAGCTAATTCAGCAGCAGTAGGTGATCTTCGCCCACCTGACTTTGTGAGTCTTGTTGGCGAGACACAATTTCAGGTTGATGAAAAAATACCAGCTCCACATTTCTGTGTTAATAGGGGGTTTAAGGCTACCTGGAGAAGTGGGACATAAGTATTTCTGAGAAATCGATCGATTGCGGAAACAAGGCAGACCCCAGCGCACACAAGACATTGAATCAATGTTGGTTCGTTGTTGGTCCACCACCGTCTACGACGCTGGACCAACGTTAAACCTACATTGATTTATCGTCTTGTGTCTGCTGGGACAAGTCGTGTCGTGACCGTGTCACCTCTTCTGAAACATTCTCTCTACACAAATATAAACTTACGGTGTCGTATGGCTAGTTGTATAATTGCCAAATACGACATAATATTTCCAAAATGACAATTGATATTTATAGATGTATGCATTGTATATAGATTTATAGATGTATACATTGTATACGCTCGTGATTTCTAATCCACTCCTGGCTGTTTGTGGGTTTTCAGTGGTTTGGTTTGGGAAGTGCATATATAATATTCTATAGAAAGAGTACTACAAGTACTATTATATGGACACCTCCTGATCAACACAGCCTGTTGTTACAATGTCGGCTCAATGTTGAGCCGACGTTGGCCCAAACCAGCATTATTGGCTTTCACGAAAAACCTCGATTGGGTTTGGAATAGCTGAAAATTGAAATAAAATGTATCATTCCGTTCTGGGATCATTGTTCAATGTTCATAAAATGTTATGTAATTTTTGAAAACTCATTAATGCATGTAACACTGATTTAATTGTTGATGTCATCGCAATATAATTATTTAGCATAATATTATAAATTGACTCTGTTACCGGGGAAATAACATTTACTTGATTTATAATAAGCCTTCTCGGGTACAGTGTATTGTCAGATTCATTATTGTTATCAGAATAAGTAATGGAACTCAAATGAGGTGGGATACAAACTGTTTAGGCTTTCTCGTCAATATTCCTATGAATACGAAATAATCATCTCTGAATTTTTTATTTAAAAAAAATACATTTATTTTTAACACATTTACAAAATAATCAATTTGAATAATTAAAAAAACAATCAGTGCGAAATATGGAACTGATTGACTCAATTCATTTGTCAATTTTGCTGATTGCAGACACATTTAATTATCCGAGCGGGGTGATTCTGCGCGCTGATGAAAATGACGTTATGAACGTGATTATCATTTCTAAATGGTTTACGACCAGTGTCTTTCATCATCGTTAGCCGTTATTGTCATAATCTGCATTAGTCGTCACCTTGGTATTAAAGTGTACACCTTGGTATTAAAGGGTCGTATACGACCCTTTAATACCAAGGTGTACACTTTAATACCAAGGTGTACACGCTTTAGCGATTACCAATAGTAGTTAGTGCGAGAAACAGCCACGGTCACAATATGGTAGGCACGTACGTTATCAGGTTTTATTCAATTGTTCTAGCGCCAAATAGAACAAAGTGAGTTGTAATCCCATCACTTTCCGGATAATAGATCATTTCTCGATAGTTTCGGTGTCTCGGATGCTTGATAGGAGACATATCTTGCCTTTGTAACAAAAACGGCGCGATCATTAGGTTTGTTAATAAATATAAAAGTTCACCCTGACTAGACAAGAGGCTTCGATGGACAAAATCACTGCTATTCTGTACTACATGTAGTACAAACAGAAGATCTTTCTGTTGTTAGGTAACATAAAAATGACTCTTTTACCGAGGTATCTGCCATAATTTGTATTATTTCGTTGGATATCAAATTTGCTGTTATTCCTTCCGTATGGTATTATCATAATCTAATAATGGTAGTTACTTCTATCAAGGAATCTATAGGATAGATTCCTTGCTTCTATATTGATCATTTGACACATATTTACAACCCACAAATATTATACTTAATCAAAGATAAAGTGGCTGTATACTAATGATGACCGGTGATATGTTAATGTTTAATGAAGATAGCATGGATTCCCAACAAACACGAGGCGTTGTCCCAATGTTGGGTTAATGTTGGGCCAGCGACGATGACGCTGGCCCAACATTAACACAAATATGGGCCAACGCCTCGTGTTTGCTGGGTTATCACTTTCTTCGATGAACCGTTTCCACTTCGATATTGACATACCCGGTAATAGAAATATTCCGCATGGTAATAATAAACATGCGACTATATATAGTATGACATGTGAATCAATTGTAAAAATGGTTTACTTCATAAATAAAATAAATCAATGTCTCCGCGATTGGAAGAATATGTGTTTTTCAAGTCTGCAGAAATACAGTACCTGTGTCAGTGGGTCATATGTCGAATATGACTGAGTGTAAATATTTTTTTTAAATGGATACATAAGGACACATTGCTGTAGTATTTTCCCATATTTATAACAACTAATTTAATGAGGCGTACGTTTGAGTTGTTTAGTTATACCAGCCGATTGGAGACGTGTCTCGGAGTGGATGTGTACAGTATATGTCTCAGACGCTGGCCCAGCATTTAATCAATGCTTGATTAGCGTGTGTGGAATGGTCTCATTCTGACCTCAGATATTATTATAGAGAGCGGGAGTTTACCTGAGCGATATCTATGTGTGGAGACGGAATGGTCTACTGAATGAGATCCCCATGAACCAGACGTGGTTCTGAGCCGTATCCCTCTCCAGCAAACACGATACGTTAGACCAATGCCGATTCAATGTTGGGCCGACGTCGGAGACGGCGGGCCAACATTAAATCGGCAATGGTTTAACGTGTCGTGTTTGCTGGGGATCAGTCACACGTCATGAGTGTTTGGGGTTTTTAGTCGTATCCCTTAGGCACACAGCGACTGTAAAAGTAAAAATCATACATCTTCAAACACTAACTTGCTTTAAATTACTATACTGAAAACGCACACTGAAAATCCATCAGATGGATTTAAGATGTTTTAATGACAAATTTTATATAGATACATGTACATGATTTAATTATTGCTAGTCGATATTATTACAGGTCTAAGTCAACGCCAACTGGTATTGTTTTTTGTGGCCGTATTGGATTGAAATCACAGGACTAATGTGTTTTTACTTAATACGTTTGCGTATACAGGTTGAATAAATACAATGTTATAGGTCTGTAGTTCACAAAGTAAATATAGTAGACTGAAATCTCAGATACCTATAATCTATATGACTACCTGAACCCTGTGTATAGATATAATAATTAAACCGGGAATGGTTAAATGAAGCGGTTGGTCACACTACAGATCTTATCATCCTTATGAATCGTACTGCCTGTCTGATATGTGTGAACAGTTTCTATGTCGATTATTTATGATACTCTGGGTCAGCGTCACCGACATTGGGCCAACTGTAAACCAGCATTGAGTTAAAAATTCGTTATTTGCACTTTGAGTGAAACTTGAGAATAAGACACGTCTGGTTCAAAATGTATGATGTGGCTGGTCGAATTCAAATTCATTTATTAATGCTCAATTCATATTTTACATCAATACGATAAATAACAGATAATACATACAAGGAAGATTTAGAAGTATTTTTAGAAGCCAATTCTGAGATACCAGGTTCCACCCACGATATTCAATAGGAAAACAATCAATATAATTGGGTGAATTAACCCTTTCAAGCCTGAATTTACCATTGTCATCCTCATCCACTACAAGCCGCGAATTGCTGTCGCAATTCTCGACTTGTAGTGGATGAAGATGATTTGATGAGGTTTAAAAATTAAAGAAAATTGCCATATTTTGGTAAACCAGTTGCATGGAAATTTTCGTTGTAAAACTCTTGATTGTAGGACAATTTAGTCTGTTTTCAGGGATGTAAAATGATGCTTTAATGCATCGTGAGGGCTTAAAGGGTTAAACATATAACAATATGAGTTGTCCAATGTCCGGTCTTGGTACATGTATTCAGAGTCAGTTGTGTTTTGGGATGTTGAGTTTCTAGTTTACAAGTCATATATTATAATAGGTTGTATCTCAGTGATTTAAACAATACTGATGACAGTGTTCTGGTTTTAATATGTGCCTGTTTCTTTGTTTTGTTGATTGTTTATCACAATACTGCCGCGCAAAGCCGAAATACAGTATATGCTTACTTGTAAAGTGAGCATATACTGTGTTTTTTATCTGCAGAGCAGACTTGTTTGTTGGTTCATTTGTTTGTCGTTTTCGAGTGGATGGTGACGCCGTTGATTTAGCCCTTTAACCGCCAAATTATTTAATCTGAATTTTCACACACTTGAAGTTGTGTCTCGCTGACGCGATCCTAAACTTCAAGTGAGTGAAAATTATTCAGTATTCAGATTTGACAAAGTGGAGGTGATTGGTGTGACATTTTATCTTTAACATGTTTAAAATGTGGTACTTAATGTGCTAATAAAAAATGAAAACCCGAATATATGCGGCACCAGCGGTTAAAGGGTTAACTGCTGTTCTGA
The DNA here is from genome assembly GCA_964017125.1 of Flabesymbios commensalis. Taxonomy (NCBI): domain Eukaryota; kingdom Metazoa; phylum Annelida; class Polychaeta; order Terebellida; family Flabelligeridae; genus Flabesymbios; species Flabesymbios commensalis. The sequence continues at coordinate 59,730,511 of OZ024903.1, read as the reverse complement.
CGAGCTTTTTAACTGATGAGAAAGTGATCATTTTTAATTGTTTTCCTTCGGAAACGTTTTATGATTAAAACTATTCTTGCCTTCACAATGAATACATAGTTAGGGCCTATTCGAATGATTTTTTATAAACAAAAGTTAATTGCACTTTCTGTTTCGTGATATTTTTTGTATTTATGTTCTGCCTATTTTTAAAAGTTTTGGCTGTTAATTTGAGGTTTTTAAATGATGCTGTTCTGTATAATTTGTTGGCATCTACCTGTCACATGACACCTTATTTTATGCACGAGTCATGGTATGAGAGATCACTGCGGGCAAGGTATAAATGTGACGAGTGCCTATATCACTGTAGCAACGAGTCCGCACATGCATCACACCTGGAACAGTACAATTTGGCCGACTGGCAAGACACAATATTTATGGTATTATGACACAAAACTGGTGGTATGTCAATATTTTTTACAAATATATTATTTGATCATTTGTTATAGATTCACAATTAAAGTATATTTGCAGATCTATGCTACCTGCACGTACATGCCAGCCACTTTTAATGACATCCCTTATAGCGCTGAATTATTTTTGTATAAGCTATGGAGACCAAAGGGTTTATTCAATTTAAAAATCATCATAAATGTCTTAGTCAGCTCTTTCCGACCCATTTGAATACCTATGTGTCTATGGGTCTACGACCGTTACGAATTGTTTTACTCTTACAGTGCGGGAATCGACTTTAAACGTCAGAATATGACGTCTACAGATGTCATATTCTGACGTCCAAAGGCAATCCCTGCGCTGTAAGGGTTAATGTACACAAAACAACACAAGATGTGGATATCTATATATTAATAAATGTGTCTATTTTTAATTTACAAAATGTGCATTAAGTTGAGAACTGTTATTGTAATAAACAGTGTATTATGATTGCTGATGACTTGACATCATGCATTTATGTATTATGTAACAATCACTCTGTGAAGAATAATATATACAGCTATATTGTTGAACATGGTTAAATTTGTTGTCGTTTTTATTTCCACTCATTTCGTCACAGAAGGCGAGAGGTAGCGACAGTCAGAGCCCGGGGTAGAAATTCAGGAGGATGCACGGTGCGGCATCACTTCTTATTATTCCCTTATCAAGTCAAGATACTCTGGTCCACTTCAGCCTATGTCTTTTGACCTCAACGTCCCAGCACAAACAAAATAGTATGCACTTGATTCTAATTCAACAAGACACATTCGTAAAACCTCACACCTATCCGGGTTTAATTGTATTAACAGGTTAATCACATGATGTAAAATGAATCAATACGAGACTACGGAAGGTGTCATAACTCAGCAAACAGGCGACATTTAAACAATGCTGGTTGAATGTTTAGCCACCGTCTGGGCCGCTGGCCCAACATTCAAGCAACACTGACTCTATAATACGGTATGATGTTCGTTTTGAAGGCGTTCCTTTCTGTAGTTCTAAGCCACATTTTTCCAAATGACCATCAGAAACATGTAGTTATATTTTAATTGTTTTGACAAAGCACCTTACGTGCGGAGTGTTATATAAATGACAGTAAGTAAAAAAAACATGCCCTTAATTTCTATGAAAAAGAGTGGAAACCATAAAAATTATTTTATTGATGTGCGAAAAAGTGTTCAAACTGATCGGACCGCTGATCTTTACATAATTGACCTATATATATAGGTCAGATTGCCAATAACTAATATTAGAGGTTTTTAAATTCAGCATATAATGATTTTTCTGAAATGTCCGGCTTCCCTTAAGTAACGTTACACATCAGTGTTCGGCTCTTGTAACTACATTGCTGCATTAAAAGTTAAAGTGGTTCAGTCCCAGCAAACACGAGACGTTCTTTCATGGTCGTTTTAATGTTGGCCTACCGTCTTAGACGCTGTCCTAAAATTAAAACAGAAGTGGATCAAGGTCAATCCCGTTTGTTGGGATTTCTGAATAACTAATGAGAAAAAAGTTCGTTGAACACGGCGTAAACGCTTTACAACATCCCAGCAAGCACGAGACGTACACACAATGTTGTTTTAATGTTGGGCCATCGTCTACGACGATGGTCCAACATTAAAACAGCATTGGGTGTACGTTTCGCGTCTGCTAGGATCATCTGAGGACAGACGACACACCAGGCATGACACGTGACCCTGTAACACGGACAACATATTCACGATGACATCCTCCTCTTCATGAAAAATACATGAGAACAGCGAGCTCCCAAATGCCAGGAATCCAGTCAATTTATCAAAACCACATCTAGTTTGTTTTGCCGTAACTGTTAGTGCGGAATCATACAGTCATTTATGATTGTCCCCGTGAACAGCCATTCCCAGTCGATGTGATAGGACCAGGGCGGAAACTGTAATTCCCGAGCGGGTCCACAGGCCTACATAGGCCTCTGATTGGCCGAGATCGCAATCTTAACCAATCAGACAGCCCAATATACATACCAAACTGACTCGATAAATGGCCGATGGGCCATGATTGTCTTTTTTATGATAGCTAGGCCTACATTTATTGAGAAAAATAAAACATCTGTTACCAGCCACTAACTAGCTCCTGAAAATAAGCATGTAGCCTACATACTACATGTGCAAATTATATTAACATATTAACATGTTCATTTGCTGCATTTTCCAAAGCTTACACAAAGGGTGGTGTAGTAACCACCCTGTAGCCGGAGTTTAGCTATGCGGTCCTGATCTCTCTATAATAGCCTACTATGAGTATGAGCACCGCATAGCACAATACCCGTCACTCTGCTATGCGGTTCTCGGTCAAGGTATTATCATAGTGGTCTATGTTCTATCAATTAAAATGATGATTATGACTAAAATCACCACCCAACATAACAGTCGGCCTACACAAATATATTGGGATTTTCTGAACACGTTAGTTTAAACCTTTTAATTTTGGGGGCACCGATGCATGAAAGTGCATTTTCCGAGATGTAGGCCCACGACCAAAGAAACTTGTGAACGCGATATCTTATGAACCGTTGTTTGGATCGCATTTAATTTGACATAGTGGTTCTCTAGGTATATCTCACAGGCGCGGATCCAGAGGGGGGTCGCAAGGGGCGCACGCCCACCCTTTTTTGCGCCAAATTCTTTAAAAAGTCCCCTAAATTGGCCAAAAAAAGCTTGGGGGCGAGCCCCTGAACCCCCTGCGCCCCCTCCTTTTTCAAATCCATTCAAAGCCATTGGTTTATTCCTGTATATGTAAATTCTTACTGAAATTAATGAAATAGCTCTAGGTGGATAAATTAATCACTGATTGTCGGCTACATAATAAAACGCTCAATAATGTTCAAAACGTATAGGGTTCTTGTTTAATAATTTTGATGATTTTTTTAAAAATTGTGAAACTGAATTTTGTGTGAATAGACTGATTGCTCTAACACAAAAGGTGTTTTGTTTTCAAATATCGGCTCTTGACAGGAGTGGGCCCCTATGTTCTCATTGTGGGAACTTTTGCCACATGCGTTTGACAGTCTTCTATTGTTTTATGGTTTCACATTACAACTGACATTTTCTGACGTTTATTGAATAACATCCTACCTAATCATAAAGAGCATTGAATCTTCCTCTGCTATTGAGCTTCGGTGTGAATACTATCGTTATGGTGTGAAACATGGCAACTCAATTCGTGATTTAAGCTATATATCCAAATTGTCTCAAGGTACCCTACTGCTGCATGCTGCAGCCATGTGTCGTCAAAGTGTTTTATTTCTGCAATTAAATATATTTGTTGTGATTTGTTGTGATTTCTATTAGGAATATTGTTTTTCCAAAGATAAATTTAGTGAAAAATATTGTAGACCTATTATAGGGCTTAGAATTAGACCTAATGAATACACTGTCCCATGAAGTTCGATCTCTATGCACTGAATAGAGCATGCTGGTCGCCTTGACCTTGGCCAAATAACTACAATTTATTGACATCCCTTTACCCAAGAGTCTTATTAGTTTCCCCGTGTGCAACATGAATGAATGAGCGCACAGGCGAATATGGCAGCATCTCTCCCCAATGGGCGATATTAAGCCTTGCTCTTTCCCCTCTATATTTAACCATTTAAGCCTGTTGTGAACCCACATGCACCAGGCTCACCTTTGTCACATATAATTATGGGCCTGTGGAATTTCGGAATATTTGTTATTGTTTAAGCTTTAGACCCCTATATTCGCGTAAAATTATATTATCCCCTGCTATATGTTCTAAATACGTTTTAGTTGTAATTTTAGACAATTTCAGAAAAGAAATCATCACCTGTAATTTAGCGCACAGGCGAATATGGCAGCATCTCTCCCCAATGGGCGATATTAAGCCTTGCTCTTTCCCCTCTATATTCAACCATTTAAGCCTGTTGTGAACCCACATGCACCAGGCTCACCTTTGTCACATATAATTATGGGCCTGTGGAATTTCGGAATATTTGTTATTTTTTAAGCTTCAGACCCCTATATTCGCGTAAAATTATATTATCCCCTGCTATATGTTCTAAATACGTTTTAGTTGTAATTTTAGACAATTTCAGAAAAGAAATCATCACCTGTAATTTATACAATATGAATGAAAAAGGTGGGTTAACCATCTTCCATATTTAATAGACATGTCACATTTAAAGATATTTCTGGCTGACTGATTTGACTTTAATTCACCTATTATCATCCAACAGCAAGGGAGGTTTTTATGTATTTACAGGCCTGTGCACAGGACAGATTCATTTATTGTAAAATGTGCTGAATTAGAATATACTAAAAAAACATTAAAAATTTCATGGTGAATGATGCCGTTTTGGAGTAGAACTAATAAAAAGAACAGAAGTTAAAGTCAAAATTACAATCAATCAAGGGAATAAAAAAAGACAACTAGACTAGCAGATAAAACTAATTCGTGAAAGCAATGTATTCGAATTATCATTCATGTTTGGCTATTTTTTAGGTGTAAAACTTTGTAAATTTAATGTTCTTCACAACTCATCTAGCTCCCAACGTTATGATATTCAATATATTCAATATTATAGCTTCAGATAGGCTTGTATGGTCTAATATTTAATACAAACATTTTACGTGAATATAGCTTTAAGAAAAGGATCCCTTCTGGAATCATGTTGGTTAAATTACCGAAATATAAGCAATTTGCATAGGAATTACAACCGGTTCCTCAACCTGTTAAAATGTGACACACTATATTAGGTATTTTAGTATTTTGTCAATATTAGTCCAACTATTTAAAACTACTGATCGGGTTTCGATCAACACCTTGGATCGGTTTAACATGGTTAGATGCAGGCAAACAAATAAATAAACCTATGATAGACCACAATCAATAATCATAGGAAGAAAACTATGAGGAAGAAAATCAGGGAAACGAAGGAGAGGGGATATAAAAGAGGGAATGATGACAAGGATGTGCAAATGAACATGATGTAGGGGTCTATATGCCCATTTAAGGCTTATATGATTTCAATATCTTATATTCTTATATTACTTCATGTATATATGGGTTAAATAAGAAAAAAAATATTTAGTTGAGCAACTTGTACAATTATGTGCCGTCACCTTGTTGAATAGGTGGGCGGGGGCCCTAGGGTAGTGGTTAGCACCGCTGCCTTTCACGCCAGAGTTCGGGGTTCGGTTCCTGGTCTCGGCGATTTGAAAGAAACAAAAAATGTTTCTTCCCCATCCACGTGTGAAACTCAGTATAGTGGGGAGCCTCCGTGACCGAGAGGTAGCGGGCTCGGCCTCAGCCCACCAGGGCTCGAATTTCGAATCCTGTGTCAGGAGGACAGTGTCATCTCAATCATCTCACCATCCTCAGGAGGTTCTCCTGGCCCAGTTCAGCCTATATGTGCACAAAGGTGGCCTAAAGCCCGATTTATTTCATTTGTTGAATAGGTAGCCTATGTACGACGATTGTCATGGCTACCGTATTTACTAAGGACGACACATGCATACTGTGTAGGCCTACTTAATTCTATTGTTTATTTTGTTAAATTCAATGCCTATATAGGCCACTTTTCATAGAACTGGAGAGCTGCTATATCTTACACCACAATCATGACAATGACCATCAGAATTATATTAGACATATGGCCTACATCTTTATCTATATTATGTTAGCAATGCATTTATAAACGATAGCCTGTACCGTTTTTGTCATATTGGTGACTTATTCCTTAGATGCTGACCACAATCCTACTTTTATGTAACCAACTTTTATGTAAATTATCTCATCCGCTCTTTTCTAATACATATTTTTTTGATATTTTAATCACATATATATTTTTTCTACTTTGCCGTCATTAGCGGACTAAACAATTACCACAATTGCGTAGGCGTAGAATTAGCCTTACAAAAGTAAGGTGATGTGCAAATGATGTCGGCGAGTCACCCGACTTTGGCTGGCGTCATTGCCGCCGTGTGTGGCTCACAAATTCATACTGGTAAATTTGACCTTTTCATTCTAATTGGCGGAATGACTGTCACTTTATGATGGCCCCGTAGGCTCTAAGTTGCATGTGTCCTTGACCAGCGGTCATTGGCCCGTCATTGAGAGTCCCGGGTGTGAAGGCCTCGTCCGTCCTCTGACAAGTCGTCTACAGGGATTTGGGACATCGCGCAGGTCAGCCCAGTGCTGATCGCGTCTCCATGACGCTCTCTCCTGCGGAGATAGTCTGCGTGTTCTATGATGCCATGAGAAGGCCCATTCTTCACAGATACTCCCTTTCTAACACACAATTTGAATAAATTCACAAAATAAAAAAAGGCATATATTATTTTAGATCCCATTTTTTTAATAATAAATGTAGAGGAAAGTGCCCGAATTTGAAAACCGTAAGGAAAACAGTCACCAGTAATTATCTGGAGATGTTCAATAGATGTACATAGGCCTAATAGCATAGGTTATGCACACTCTTAAACCAAAAATGTTTTCCTTTTTTTTGATTCCATGCACAAATAAATATGAAAGCAAAAACATATTTGTGCTAAACGGCTCATAATGGGCGCTACCTATCTTAATATGAGAATGTTTGAACTTTGATTAGAAATATAACCGTATGAAAATAATGTTTACCTTGATTGAAAAAAACCCTTTTGATTGTAAAACAAAGCATTGCTGAGCTTACGTAGGCATAATTATCAAATCAACTCAAAATCCGAAAAAAACCTTAAATTTCTATAAACAAATGAAAATGTGAAATTTTAAATATAAGAATGGACGCGCCTAATATGAGTCCACAGACAGGGTGACCCTGATATATGAGGCCATACATATATGAGCATGTCTGTTTTCATCCTAACATGTTTGGACTATTTTTTCTATTATTTCTAATGACAATACTGAGTTGACATAAATGATTACAAATATATTTTTATTGAAAATATGTCCAATTAACTTTACAAAGCACAATATTTCCCTAAAATCTCCTATTATGAGCAAATGTTCATATTAGAAAAAACGTGTGTGCTCACATAAGGGAAATGCACTTTTTGTTCGTAATGGCTTTCCATTGCTTCATTCAACCCTGACCCTGAGTATCACTCCATTTTAATATGTTTCTGCGTAGACACACCTCGCCATGATTTAAATACACTGTGGTTTGTAGTAAAACACAGCAAACAAACTTATAGAGCAAAATAAAACAACATCTGGCATATCATTAATAAAAATATAAAAAATATAATAAAATATATAATATAATAAAAATAAACGTGGACCTAAATGGGGCCTTGAGGTACTCCTGATGTCACAGACAACCAGCTAGATTTACACCCTCTTTAACTACATGCCTGTCTCCAAGTCTCAAGGTGGCCCAGACTACACTAACAATTTGTGTAAATATCAACACATGGCTTGTACTTGTATAAACATGCAGGAACAACCCATTACAATTTACCACTTCAAAGGACAGCGACTTTCTATTTTTTTATTATACCTTGTACATTTCAAATATTAATTTTATTATGGAAATTCAAGATGAGAACGTATTGTAGGCCTATAGGATTAAACAACACAAGATAGGCTTAAAATTATAATTTCTTATGGAATAAAGAAAGCTTATTAACAAGGAAATATAAATAATTATTTTGAGGGTTGTTGAGTAATGTAAGGTAGGCCTATATTCTACTATTAAAAAGCCCAAGTAACTATGGCCTACTGCACCGAGTTCACACTTCACAAAATTAGGCAATATTCACCAGATGTCACTTTGCAGAAAAATCTCGTTTCAAAATCAACTTTTTAAAAAAACTAAAAGACCTCGGAGTAGATACAAATAGCAGCCATTAATTAAATAGCTCCCGGGGGAGATCAGAAGTCGGAAGAAGTTTAAATTAAATCTCCTTACACATAACTGGAATAATTTGGATACTAGATGCTCTCTTTTCAATCACAGTAAAAATGTGTGCCAATAAAAAATGTGTCCCCGTAGGTTTGGGCTAATGTCACAGCCCCCTTTGGTTTTTAGGTTAACCCCCTTCTTTCACCGGCTGTGTTGAATATTTCCAAATGTTATTAATGCAATATGATATTTGTGTATAATTATATGGAACTATTGGACTTAAAGGCTCGTATCAGCTACTTCCCAGCAGACACAAAGACGTTAGTCACCCAATGTAGTTTTAATGTCGGATCACCGCGCGTTCACGACGCTAGCCCAACATTGGAACTACATTCGGTCAACATCTTTTGGCTGAGGTGTTTGGCAACTGATACACAGTCGTAATAATGCGATAACAGTGGTTGATTAATTAGACCAGCACGTGTTGACTTAGTGACGACACCATTGTGTGTCAACATTATTACCGACTTCATCAAACACCGGGGAGGGATCCATATTGTAGGCTATTTAAACAGATAGTGCATGCACTGTAAATCTGTCTCCGCAATGTGTTGATATGATATAGCCTAGGTAAGTGAACTGAGGAATGCGATACTATCATAGGGCCTACATTTAGACGCTTATTGTGGATCTTAAGCGATTCTCAGTTTCATGGAAGATTACTGGTCAACATTTCCATCCATAATAAACTGAGAAACTGTAAACTGAATGATATAGGCCCTATTACAATTATACAGCGCCGATAGAAACTATCGGCGTTGTATATTGTATATAGTAGGCCCTATATCAGTTTACACTTTTCATTTTAATATGGATGGCAATGTTATTAACATTACTTGTGACTTTTTATATAATAACACAGGTTAAACACATGTGTTATTATCTGATTATATCGAAAATGACAAACAATAACGTTAGAACGTTGAATTACAAGTAGAGCGATGATTGATTAACCCTTTATCCGCCGGTGCCGCATATATTCGGGTTTGTTTTTATCAGCACATTAAGTACCATATTTTAAACATGTTAAGGATAAAATGTGACATCAATCAGCAATATTTGAAAACAGTTGACCTCCATATTGTCAAATCTGAATAATTTTCACTCACTTGAAGTTGTGGATCGCGTCAGCGAGACACAACTTCAAGTGGGTGAAAATTCAGATTGAATAATTTGACGGTTAAAGGGTTAATTAGTTAATTATAAACGTTTGATAGGGTACAAACAGCAATGATCGGATTCTATAACGTATGTATACACTACGTCATAGAGTCCGATCATTGCTGTGTGTACAAAAATATTTCTTTGAAACCTGATCCTAGAGCGGGGGAAGCACCGGAGAGACGCCGGTGTTAAAATAAATGAAATGAATCGGGCTTTAGGCCACCTTTGTGCACATATAGGCTAAACTGGGCCAGGAGAACCTCCTGAGGATGGTGAGATGATTGAGATGACACTGTCCTCCAGACACAGGATTCGAAATTCGAGCCCTGGCGGTCTGAGGCCGAGCACGCTACCTCTCGGTCACGGAGGCTCCCCACAATACTAACTTTCACACGTGGATGGGGAAGAAACAATTTTGTTTCTTTCAAACCGCCGAGGCCGGGAATCGAACCCCGGACTCTGGCGTGAAAGGCAGCGGTGCTAACCACTACCCTAGGGCCCCCGCCCACGCCGGTGTTAAAGTGGGGGATTCCATGATCTTGGAGAAATAGCACTGACAGAGACACCTGTTGAATGACAACAAAATATGATCTGACCAACTGATGGCTAAATTGAATGTTTTCAAATATAAATTTGAAGGATTCATAATAAACTATTTATATTGATTTAATAATAAAGATAATGTCCTTGTAGTTTGCCTGGTATATTATAGCCCGTCGCCAAAAATGAACTTGGGAAGTTATCGCGGCCACAAGGTCAAATTATTGACATAAAATGAGAAAAATCACAATAAATCGGCCACATAATTTTTTTTAAAGCCATTGAACTTGTCCGAGAACTAATGACTAGCAACATGTATAACACATTTGGTAAAAGTACATGAACAACTTTTCAAGTTATCGCGCCCACAAGGTCAAATTATTCACGTAAAATGCAAAAAATCACAATAAATCGGCTATTTTTTTCCAGCCATTATCGAACTGCTTATTAGTAACATGCAAAACAAATTTGAATAGGAGACATGAAAAACTTTCGAAGTTATCGTGCCCACAAGTAAATGTTAACACAGACGACGCCGAACTTACATTCCAATAGCCCACCTTCTTCAATTAAAAGGCGGGCTAAAAAGCAGAGTGAGAAGTCCTGAAGAATGACAGTTCATTTTATGTGCATAACAGAATCATACCCGAAAGCAAACCAGTCATTTTTGGAGAAGGCCCCACTGGTAATGGTCTGATACAGACCTCAAAATAATGACATCCAAATAACCACCCCATTCAATTACCAGCCCCCCCCCCCCCATCATAACTAAGGATCATCAACAATGCATTCCGCGCTGTTACAGACGCTGCTGGGTGTGACAAGAATTATTGTCAGAATCCTTCCATTACAAGTCATTTGACTTAAAAAAAAAACGCCTGATGATCTACACGGCATTCAATAAGAACAAAAAGACAGGTCAAGTGTTAGGTGGCAGTGTATTAGAAGTTCATGTCTCGTGAATTAAATACAAGTATATCACAATAAAAATAATCAACAAATTAGCCTATATAGCGGCAGTATGATAACAATTATACAGAATCTCTGTATTCCAATAATCAATAATACCATGCATAAGTCACTGCAGTGATCATACATTTTAACATAATGTATTTTTAAACGTTTATGTTATTGATTAAAAACATTTGCATTAATTGAAAGTCATGAAATAAGAAAAAAATAATTAGCAATTGTAATTATCTTTAAGCAAACAACTATGATGGTGGAAGCTCTTAAAATCTTACAGGAAATAATTATATAAGTTTAAAATATTTCAATACTTTGGATAAAAATATATTTAAACAATAATATATAGAATAAGTATCCTACGTTAAAATGAAGAAAAGTAAAGATTAATGTTTACATATAGTCGCAGAGAAAAAATGTAACAATTAACGGTATTGTTATCACTTAAAGCAGGTCAGATGTTTCACTTCACTGATTCATATTTACTTCTGGGGACACCCACTCCATAGAACGTTAACCATGCTGCGGATACGGGTGGGACTATAAGCTGTGCTCTGTGAATTGTGACGACCCACATACTTTAAATTAAAATAAAAATTTAGTAAAATACAAAAAAGCAGATGATAGATGAGCAACATATATCCCAGGAACATTCATTACACACTACAGACATATTGGAGAGATGATAATAAATATGAGAAAACATTAAAATTTGAGTCTTGTTCGAAAAGGAGCGATAGGGCATCCATATTTGACTCAAAGAGAAGCAATATTTTTTAACACATCCACATTAGTATGAACATACATGTCAAATTTAAAAAATAAATGTCTGAAAATACGCTGTCAGTCGACACCTACAAATTGGTGAGCCTATTTGATACTTCAATCATACTTAGATATTTTTTAAATATCACGCCCCCACACAAAAAAACAATGTTTTTTTGGCGGCTATCCTGGAAAACACAATTTTATTAGATGTTGTCCAAAACATAGATTAGAGTTTCTCAGGCACATAGGTCATATGTGAACAAATTGCGATCTTCCACACAAAACGATTCTACACTTCTACACTGCTGACGAATGAATAAATGGGTTTAAGGCCACTTTTGCTCTACCTCTCAATTATGGAGGAAGATCATGATATTGGAAAATTTTAAAAATGGAGTGGACATAGAGAAACTATTTGTGTCCTTAACACCCGAACTTAAGTGTGGGAAGTGATACCCAAACACCGATGTGAAAACTGTATCGTTAGACACTCACTGCTGGTGAGTAAGATTTATTTCCTTAGATTGACACTACTAGTTATTCACTTCGTTATTTGGGTACATCCATTTGTAGAATTTTTAGGATGGAATAGAAAGGCTAAACTGGCCAGGAGAACCTCCTGAGGATGGTGAGAAGACACTGTCCTCCAGACACAGGATTCGAAATTTGAGCCCTGGCTGTCTGAGGATGAGTACGCTACTTTTCAGTCAGAAGGCTCCCTACAATATTGAGTCTTTAAGATTTAGTGGGGGAGAAACTTTTTGTTTCTTTGAAACTTGAAGGCCAGTGTGGGGCTCGAACCAGCGATCTCCGACTTCCCAACCACTGCACCAGGGTCCCTGCCCTCAATGAAACAGAAAAGGAAATTTAGCAATATTCCATATTATCAGGTACTTCTGCAAATTACTGATAATCCTTTACATGCACAGTCTTAAAAAAGTTTAACTGTACAATTTTGTGGTACTTCAGTGTAAATGAAATTATGTAATTCCTTTTTGACCAAAAAGCTCAATGGATGACCATAAATACATTTTGTGTAGACCACCATGTTTAGTTTTATCTTTACCAGGCAGACATCCATATAGAAATCCATAATAAATAATGATTGTACACCTCAAATTTTACATTTTGTAAAAAAGGTTACTTATTGCAAGACACCAGAATAACATTCATGTCTTCATAACTTGACTAGACATGTGATCATGTCAATCACAAAATCTATCATTCAAAAGTACAATGTAGTCACCATTTAAAATTATCCAATACATATCCCTGTAATCCATTAACTATGTACAATCTAAATATATATATATATATATATATATATATATATATATACACGTATATACATGACGTACAATGATTATCACAAATATTAGTACATATATGGAAGGCTGACAGCTGGTGATACATGTATTATCTTACTATACATGTTTTATCTGGATGTCATAATAACAGTAATAGTATACAATGTTGTTGTGGTTATGCAGCATTTACATACTAGGTGGGCGCTATAGTGGAAATGAAATTAGCCACAATCTGTCAGTGTGCCTGTGGCTAAAGGGATATAATTTCATGTCTCTGACCTCTGTTTTTGGCGAAAAAGGTCCAAATAAGTTTAGCCACAAGGGAAATCCTTTAGCATTTGGTGAAGTGGCGAGTACTAGCGCTTACCCAGACATAAAGTGAATTGTTATTTTATATTGCTAAACCAAATTATTCTCACTTTACTACCCTTAAATATTAACATTGTTTTTATTTTTGTGTTTTGCAAGATGTACCACTTCAGGTTTCTTTGCAGAGCATTAGTTATAATTAATGGATTACATATATTATTAGGGGCCTACTATATTACAAGATTGTTTTTATATGGTTGATCAAATATGTCTGGATTGAAAGATCATGTATGACACTTTACACAAGCATCACAAACGACACTGCCAAGCAAGCAGCCAACAAGTTAATTAAAACCCCTTATATTTATACATCAGATAAAACATAACCACTTCGATTCAAGTCATGTGTTTACCGAGTTAGGATAAACCTGACAAAATGAGCTTTTATTGCCAAGCTTGAACTGATCATAATAGTAGGCCTATATATACCGGGTGGATATTAGAATAATTATTTTGACAGTTGTCTATTTTTCTATTGGAAATAATTCCAGCTGGAAACTGCATCAGTTAATTCCAGGTTTAAGTGAATGAAAAATTGTAGCCAATAATTCATTAGAACAAGGGTAAAGATACAATGTGTTATTAGCAATGTGTTAACCCCTATCCTGCTGAGTTAATTTATTTAAATTTTCAGCCACTTGAAGTTGTGACTCGCTACCGCGATCCACAACTTCAAGTGGCTGGAAACTACTGATATTTGTTTAATTTGACACCAAACATTTGCAAATATTGATGATTAAACACTCATTTCATTCACAATAACAGTGATTTAATCGGCTAATAAAACTGATTCAACACGACTATAGTCGTGATCAGTAGGCAAAAGGTTAACATACATGGTTTTAAACATGCATAGATATCGTATTTTTTTCATAACAGATGGATCACGTATTGGCGTCTAGCAAACAGTCGTCCAGGCTACACTGTAGTTCACGTTGACTGATAAAGTGTCCATACGGCAGAAGACGGTTAGGACGAGTGTGAAACTTCACCTGCACCTGTTATAAACATAAATGTAAACAGAGATTTTTAATCACTAAAATAACACCTAAATAACAGACAAAATGATAAACAATGGCAACAAGATTGGGTAGTTAAATAAAAACGTTGGAATGTGCAATTCAAAAAGCACAATAAATATACTACATGTACTATATTTAAATATTGTTCTATGTGAGGTTTTTCATCACATTCATGAGAACATGATTTTTGGTGAACTAAAATATTATTTAAAAAGCAACATATTTCATTCGATTTTCAAATATGCCGTGTATATGTAAACTTAATTTAATTAGATTGCCAAAGTAGCACGTTAGTACTAGTCAAGGAGCTGTACAATACATATATCATCATGTGTATTTATTCATATATACACACATGTGTAAAAAATATATGTAATGGATGTTTACCCTAGGCATCCTTCGTCGCGACACCACTCCCTCTTTAGCCTCGAGGTAAGGTATTCCAGAAAAAGCTCCGGCCAGCTGAAACCTGCTGTTACTGACATAAGCTGCGGATATAGACGCTGACACAATCCTGAACATGTCTAGTAGACGACGGCTGGGGTAGCCATCATCCCCTTCAGTGGGCATCACATGGTATGTCATACTATCTGCTTCCTTCTCCTGATGCATCATGTACTTTTGATTCACCGGACTCTCCACACTCCTGTCACATCAAACAAAAAAACTTATAAACTCTACCACTTATCTGAATATGCAAACTTGAACATGTTAAATACAAAAAGTAGTATAAGTTGTTATTAAAATCCAACTGAAAACCAGGAGTTGTTCTGAAACAGTTTTATCAGCAGTTCAAAAAAAAACATTTATAAAAGCAGCAAGACTTGAGTTTTTTCGGCTGATTAAAATTTAAACAAGCTTAAAATAATCATAGCAAGGCAAAATTGAAATATTGTGAAATCTCTAAAGTAAACTGAAGGGAAATACAGTCTGATTTTACATCTTATAACTTTCTTGAATAAATGATTACGAAAAACCTTTGAATAGATAGGCGCAGAAGTAAGTCAGAAAAACATTTTTTATTAACCCTTCCAGCATGGGGACAGTCTTTATCCGTCAGAATCTGATGCCTGTAGACGTCAGATTCTGACGTATAAAGACGGTCCATGCACTGAAAGAATTAAATATTTAAAATGGCCATAGAACTATAACAGAGGTATTCAAATGAAGCGAAAAGAGATAACTAAGACATTTATGATGATTTCAAATTTAAAAAAAACAAACTTATATGTCCATGGTTTATACAAAAATATTTCAAGATTGGAAGAGTTAAAGAGATGGAAAGAATTGACTGACCTGGGACTAGCTGGTGACCCCAATCCCAGCTGGAGATATGATGCTGGTAAATGACATTCCTCTCTCAAAGATGTGCCTGACACCTGTTTCAGTAGCTTAGGCGTGACCATTAACATCCTAGGTTCTTCTTCTACACATAATATGTGCTCTGGTGTGCTAAATAAGCTGGGTGTTCCATTGGCCACTACTGGGGCATAACTCTTTAGTTTTGTTTGTCTCACCAGATGTCGCCTGTACCAAACTTGTATTAAGGAAGCTGCTTTGTGAGCATGATGTAAGGCTAATCTTTCTCTCCAGCCTCGATAAGCTGGAAAAATAAATCATATTGAAAATTCTCACAGTTAGGGTGAAAATGAAATATTACATTATGACGTTAGATAGAAAATGGATAATTTTATATAATGAACCTTTTAAAGTCGGTTTCTTTGGTTACCAGTATATTTTGGGTCCAAATATTTGCAGAAAAACATTAGAAGAGTTTATAACAATAAAATTGATCAATTTGTATTTCATTAAAAAATTAATAGACAACATCACAAGTGGTTCTACCATAGCTTTAATATATGTAAATGTATTTGGAAGGCACTACGCAGATAATTTATATTTTCAACCACTAGAAGTTGTGACTCGCTACCACAAACCACAATTTTTTATGTGAGAAAATCTGTTGAAGTTGCTTTTAAAAAATAAGTTAGATTTCACCACATTTGAGTTCCAACATATAAAGATGCGATCAGCATCAAACACATAAGCACTGTATTACTCACCAGATTGGATGATCACAGTAGCCAATAAGTGGCGACGTCTACGACGTCTAATGTAACTTCTCCAAGCACACTGTATAGTGAAAGCCTTACTTGTCAGAATATTTGTCCTGTTAGATTCCAATACCTCCAACTAAAACAGAAAATGTTTTATATAATTAGTGAAACCTTTGAAGCTATGTGTATGACCTATATCATAAACTATATCTGTTGTGTCTTATATCTTCTGTAGTAAGTATGTCATATTTTAAGATTTTTTACAAAATAAACTGGTACATTACTAAGGTTACATTTGAAATAAAACTTTTGATAGACGATATTGCATAAACATTCGGTGAGTATTAATATTCGGTATTTATAATTATCGTCCCACATTCAAAATCACTCTAATTGTGAGTGAATTCAGAAAAAAAATTTATTTTACAAAATCTGGAAATGAGAGGAATCCATATAATATGATCAATAGATATTCGTAAAAGAACTTACCTGTCCACTTTTTAAGAAAATTTTATGACGCCCAAATTGTTTATATAGAGCTGGGTTTTCCTTATAATGTGACTCAAACACTGTTGTCATAATTGCAGCACATAGTTTTCTTGTGTGGTCTCCGCTTGACAGTCCTGTAAATTACACATCTCATGTAATTTAATATACCGGTATGTATACATTTAATAAAATTATTTCATCTCCAAGATCACAATATTCCAACTTTACAAATTTTACTACTGGTACAGTGAAACTTGTCACTAACGACCTTGTTATTGCTAGGTAAAAAAAGTCATTATTTCAATTTGTGAAAATATGCCCGATTGTCAAATACCATGAGGTAGTAAGGGAAAATGGCAGGAATCTTTGACAACATTTTGTTCATGCAGTATATTTATCTCTTTTTAATTACGGGAACTCCATTATCTTGGGTGATTAAATATAAAATAGAAGTGTTCAAATTTTGCACAATTTCATTTTATATTTAATCACCCAGGATAAGCACTAATGTAGATACATTGTTGAGTGTTATTAATCAAAATAATGTCACTGTCTCCGTGAGTAATATTTCACATGTTTCCGGCATATGTAGATAGCAAAATAAAATTACAGAAAAGATCAGCATTGTATAAAATGATAAAGACTACACAGTTTTATCAGGATTGCTTTTTTGGCTGGCGAACAGAGGGAGTTGTTTGTTCCAGCACCATGAATGGCTCAGAATCCAGTGTTTCATCTAGGATTCAGAAGGGGCATGGCGCCACCTATCATTGGGGGCACCTTACTATACACGCCGGACACCCGGTTGACTGGTGTGGGCATTACCATCACCCATCCTCCCCAATTAAGGGTACAAAGAGAATCAGTTAAGCGTATAAACATCGCCAGTTATTACCACTATGTACACAGGCCGTTATCAGGTATTGCGTCATAGGTGTGAGCGCGTGACATCAGTGATTGGGGTGTTTTCCATTGTCACAATGGCCGGGATGGATTAACTATGACGTAACAATAGTTCAAAAAGGCACATACTGCCTGCATATAAGAAGGGCAACATGGCGGAAATGAAGGGCACAATGGCGCACATGAAGGGCAACATGGCGCTCACGAAGGGCAACATGGCGCTCATAAAAGGCAACATGGCGCTGTGCCATGTTACAAATGGCTAGATGAAACACTGGAATCATAGGCAGAAAACATGTCTCTTAGCATCACTGCATACAGTACTCATTGTAATCATGACCATAACTTGAAAAAATAGAGGGGGAGGTTAAACGGCAGGGGGTCTGCTCAAGGCCCCCAGACAGATTTTTAGATTGCCTCAGGTGAATTCTGGGCTTTGGAGGGCGTTAAAAAAATAAAAAATAAAATTATATATAAAATAAGGTCGGGCGGGGTGGGGGGGGGGGGCAAGAGTTAGGCTTGTCCATGTTTGATGATACAGTCACAGTTAAGCTTGTCTGTGTTTGCTGATACAGTCAGAGTTAAGCTTGCCCATGTTTGCTGGTACAGTCAGCGTTAAGCTGCCTGTGTTTAATACAGTTAGAGTAAAGCTTGCCTGTGTTTGTTGATAAAGTCAGAGTTAAGATTGCCCATGTTTTCTGATACAGTCAGAGTTTAGCTTGCACATGTTTGCTGATACAGTCAGAGTTGGGCTTGCCCATGTTTGCTGAAAAACTGAGGGCTAGGCTTGCTCATGTTTGCTGATACAGAGTTAGGCTTGCCCATGCTTGCTGATACAGTCAGAGTTAAGCTTGCCCATGTTTGCTGATACAGTCGGAGTTAAGCTTGCCCATGTTTGCTGAAAAACTGAGAGTTAAGCTTGCTCATGTTTGCTGATACAGAGATAAGCTTGCCCATGTTTGCTGATACAGTCAGAGTTAAGCTTGCCCATGTTTGCTGATACAGTCGGAGTTAAGCTTGCCCATGTTTGCTGATACAGTCAGAGTTAAGCTTGCCCATGTTTGCTGATACAGTCAGAGTTAAACTTGCCCATGTTTGCTGATACAGTCAGAGTTAAGCTTGCCCATGTTTGCTGATACAGTCGGAGTTAAGCTAGCCCACGTTTGCTGATACAGTCAGAGTTAAGCTTGCCTGTGTTTGTTGATATTAAGTCAGAGTTAAGATTGACCATGTTTTCTGATACAGTCAGAGTTAAGCTTGCCCATGTTTCCTGATACAGTCAGAGTTAAGCTTGCCCATGTTTGCTGAAAAAGTGCGAGTTAAGCTTGCTCATGTTTGCTGATACAGTCAGAGTTAAGCTTGCCCATGTTTGCTGATACAGTCAGAGTTAAGCTTGCCCATGTTTGCTGATTCAGTCAGAGTTAAGCTTGCCCATGTTTGCTGATAAAGTCAGCGTTAAGCTTGCCCATGTTTGCTGATACAGTCAGAGTTAAGCTTGCCCATGTTTGCTGATAGAGTCAGTAAAGCTTGCCTGTGTTTGATACAGTCAGAGCTAAGCTTGCCTGTGTTTGTTGATACAGTGAGATTTGAGCTTGCCTGTGTTTGATACAATCAGAGTTAAGCTTGTCCATGTTTGCTGATACAGTCAGAGTAAAGCTTGCCTGTGTTTGTTGATACAGTGAGATTTAAGCTTGCCTGTGTTTGATACAATCAGAGTTAAGCTTGTCCATGTTTGCTGATACAGTCAGAGTTAAGCTTGCCCATGTTTGCTGATACAGTCAGTAAAGCTTGCCTGTGTTTGATACAGTCAGAGTTAAGCTTGCCTGTGTTTGTTGATACAGTGAGATTTAAGCTTGTCTGTGTTTGATACAATCGGAGCTAAGCTTGTCCATGTTTGCTGATACAGTCAGAGTTAAGCTTGCCTGTGTTTGTTGTTACAGTGAGATTTAAGCTTGCCTGTGTTTGATACAATCAGAGTTAAGCTTGTCCATGTTTGCTGATACAGTCAGAGTTAAGCTTGCCCATGTTTGCTGATACAGTCAGTAAAGCTTGCCTGTGTTTGATACAGTCAGAGTTAAGCTTGCCTGTGTTTGTTGATACAGTGAGATTTAAGCTTGTCTGTGTTTGATACAGTCGGAGTTTAGCTTGCATGTGTTTTACACAGTCGGAGTTAAACTTGTCTGTGTTTGATACAGTCAGAGTTAAGCTTGCTTGTGTTTGATACAGTCAGAGTTAGGCTTGTCTGTATTTCATACGGTCAGAGTTAAGCTTGCCCATGTTTGCTGATACAGTCAGAGTTAAGCTTGCCCATGTTTGCTGATACAGTCAGATTTAAGCTTGCCCATGTTTGCTGATACAGTCAGAGTTAAGCTTGCCTGTGTTTGTTGATATTAAGTCAGAGTTAAGATTGACCATGTTTTCTGATACAGTCAGAGTTAAGCTTGCCCATGTTTTCTGATACAGTCAGAGTTAAGCTTGCCCATGTTTGCTGATACAGTCAGAGTCAAGCTTGCCCATGTTTGCTGAAAAAGTGAGAGTTAAGCTTGCCCATGTTTGCTGATACAGTCAGAGTTAAGCTTGCCCATGTTTGCTGATACAGTCAGAGTTAAGCTTGCCCATGTTTGCTGAAAAACTGAGAGTTAGGCTTGCTCATGTTTGCTGATACAGAGTTAAGCTTGCCCATGTTTGCTGATACAGTCAGAGTTAAGCTTGCCCATGTTTGCTGATACAGTCGGAGTTAGGCTTGCCCCTGTTTTCTGATACAGTCTGAGTTAAGCTTGCCCATGTTTGCTGAAAAACTGAGATTTAAGCTTGCTCATGTTTGCTGATACAGAGCTAAGCTTGCCCATGTTTGCTGATACAGTCAGAGTTAAGCTTGCCCATGTTTGCTGATACAGTCGGAGTTAAGCTTGCCCATGTTTGCTGATACAGGCAGAGTTAAGCTTGCCCATGTTTTCTGATACAGTCGGAGTTAAGCTTGCCGATGTTTGCTGATACAGTCAGAGTTAAGATTGCCCATGTTTGCTGATACAGTCAGAGATAAGCTTGCCCATGTTTGCTGATACAGTCAGAGTTAAGCTTGCCCATGTTTGCTGATTCAGTCAGAGTTAAGCTTGCCCATGTTTGCTGATACAGTCAGCGTTAAGCTTGCCCATGTTTGCTGATACAGTCAGAGTTAAGCTTGCCCATGTTTGCTGATACAGTCAGTAAAGCTTGCCCATGTTTGCTGATACAGTCAGAGCTAAGCTTGCCTGTGTTTGTTGATACAGTGAGATTTAAGCTTGTCTGTGTTTGATACACTCAGAGTTAAGCTTGTCCATGTTTGCTGATACAGTCAGAGTTAAGCTTGCCTGTGTTTGTTGATACAGTGAGATTTAAGCTTGCCTGTGTTTGATACAATCAGAGTTAAGCTTGTCCATGTTTGCTGATACAGTCAGAGTTAAGCTTGCCTGTGTTTGTTGATACAGTGAGATTTAAGCTTGGCTGTGTTTGATACAATCAGAGTTAAGCTTGTCCATGTTTGCTGATACAGTCAGAGTTAAGCTTGCCCATGTTTGCTGATACAGTCAGTAAAGCTTGCCTGTGTTTGATACAGTCAGAGTTAAGCTTGCCTGTGTTTGTTGATACAGTGAGATTTAAGCTTGCCTGTGTTTGATACAATCAGAGTTAAGCTTGTCCATGTTTGCTGATACAGTCAGTAAAGCTTGCCTGTGTTTGATACAGTCAGAGTTAAGCTTGCCTGTGATTGCTGATACAGTGAGATTTAAGCTTGCCTGTGTTTGATACAATCAGAGTTAAGCTTGCCCATGTTTGCTGATACAGTCAGTAAAGCTTGCCTGTGTTTGTTGATACAGTGAGATTTAAGCTTGCCTGTGTTTGATACAGTCGGAGTTTAGCTTGCATGTGTTTCATACAGTCGGAGTTAAGCTTGCCTGTGTTTGATACAATCAGAGTTAAGCTTGCCCATGTTTGCTGATACAGTCAGTAAAGCTTGCCTGTGTTTGTTGATACAGTGAGATTTAAGCTTGCCTGTGTTTGATACAGTCGGAGTTTAGCTTGCATGTGTTTCATACAGTCGGAGTTAAACTTGTCTGTGTTTGATACAGTCAGAGTTAAGCTTGCCTGTGTTTGATACAGTCAGAGTTAAGCTTGTCTGTATTTCATACAATCAGAGTTAAGCTTGCCTGTGTTTGAAACAGTCAGAGCTAGGCTTGCCTGTGTTTGATACAGTCAGAGTTATGCTTGCCTGTGTTTGATACAGTCAGAGTTAAACTTGTCTGTGTTTGATACAGTCAGAGTTAAGCTTGCCTGTGTTTGATACAGTCAGAGCTAGGCTTGCCTGTGTTTGATACAGTCAGAGTTAAGCTTGTCTGTGTTTGATACAGTCAGAGTTAAGCTTGCCTGTGTTTGATACAGTCAGAGTCAAGCTTGCCTGTGCTTGATACAGTCAGAGTTAAGCTTGCCTGTGTTTGATACAGTCAGAGTTAAGCTTGTCTGTGTTTGATACAGTCAGAGTTAAGCTTGTCTGTGTTTGATACAGGAGCTAGTGTGTCAAATGCCTGGTGATTGTGATACAACTGCCCTCTGGTGAATAGTCATGATCTCTACAGATAGATGTGGACTTATAATTATTCCATCATGTTAGCTTGGTAAGCACCAAAAGTATATTTAGTTTATTTTCCATGTCGCATGGGTAAAAAAGGTTGTAAAATCGTAGGCCTATTTTTGCTTGTCCTTCAACATGGTTTGTATGGGAAGTTTAAACATGTATTAAGGAGAGATTAACGTGGTAATATTACTCATAATAATTAGCAAATACAATCCAACAAGCTACGAAGTTAATAAGCAATGCCAGGAAAATGGGAATAGCATTATTGTACACTAGTATAGTGTAGTATGCACTTGCTGTGAGACTACACAGAGTTGGACAACTGATTAAAATATATGTATTTATAAGATGAAGTAAATGGCTACATAAACACATTATTTGCAGCATCACCAAGCAGTGGTCTTTTATTAGGACATTAGTAAACAGTCAGAATAACCTGAGTCTGTACATCTGAGATTAGTGACAATTATTTCTGAGAACAGCACATAGCACACCATATTTTAGCAACAAGCCCAAGGTAAAGAGAATTTCATTTTAAAAGTTTTCAAGATAAATTTTACATAGCCACACCTCAATTATATTACATAATTATAGTAAATTATTTGATATGATATATCGTGCAAATGAAAAATAAATCTGGAAATATATTTTGTTAGAATTGTAGATCAGAAAAGGTTTTTGATGGAAGTAATTAAGTTTATGTCATTTACTCTGCACAATAACTGATGAATCTCTAACTTATCACACACAGAAAAAAACACAAAGAAGTGAAAGTATTATAATATTATTATCTGATGAAAATGAAGGTAAGAAGCAGGTAAGAAGCTGTGTCTGTTTGATCAGGTCCTACATCAATCTACAGAAGAAAGCTGTCCCAGATTAGTCTGTCTATAAAGTGCACTAACCTTGGTTATTTAGAGAAAGTTCTGTTTCCTCTGTTGATAATAATAATGAGAAAACATAAACACAAACTCAACAGAAAACAGAGAAAAGATAGTGAAAACCCATGCAATGAGCATAATAAGCACATGAGTAATAAGGAGAACATGTATCACAGGAGACTGATTGGATGTACATGCTGCATTAGACTTGGAGGCAATCAGTTTGTGTATGCATTACTTTATCTGTTTATAGTTTACCAAATTCTAGCAGATCTATTATCATAAGAAAAATAAAATAAGAAAAAAGAAAATAGTCCAAGAATAATGAAGCATGACATTTACATTCCCCTGTATAGTATTTATTCTACTACAGGTTACCACACTATAGATCAGGCTTGGGGTCAAAGTACTCGGAACTTCGGTACTTTGGTACTCGAGTACCGATTTTTCAGTACTCGTCGATACTCAGTACTCTCTTGGACAACATGCTGGGGTCAACCTATTGTGACGGATTTACTTGTAACACAGTACTACTGGTTGGAGATTTTCCTATTTTTTTCCCAATATCCTTCTTTATCTAAAATGTGTTGTGAACACAAAGTCAATGAGGATGAACACAGTTAATTATGAGTTTCAGTTACAAGGTGAAAAAATATAGGTTCAGGTGATATCCAGATAAATGAAATATTGCTTATTAAGCATGTGTTAAGACAAATTAACCCTTCTTTGCCCTCTTTCACAAAAATGTCAATCCTCAGTAGCCACTCAATTTCGCACTAATGTGAATTACATAACAGCAAATTTATTTGCATTTGGTACACATGAACAATAAACTGATATTTGTCTATGTGATACTTATTGTGCACATAACTTCTGAATTAAGAGATCAACTAAGCTAAAAAGGGTATCATCTCTTTGAAATTACTCTTGTCCCTCACCGTTTCCAGCACTTAAGGCCAAAAATGTCGAATGATACAATACATACTAAACTTCAATAATAGGTTAATAAAATTTAAGAGATCAAAGATTTCTATCAGTTTTGGATGTGTAACATACATGTACTATGTAATAAAGTCATCTTAATTTCAAGTAAAGGTCAATTTAATATATTTACTAGGTCAACTCATTAAAAAAGCAGAAAAACAAAACTAGGACATATATAGCACATGTCTCCCTATAATGAAAAATATCATAAACTGTAAAAATGTGCAATTTATTACAAATTTCAGTTCATTTGAACATGAAACGACCTTAAAATGACCTTAATGCCAGTTTTCAGCTCTGCCACAGTAAGGCTCTGAGGGTCACACAGTTTTTTTCCAAGCTTCTTATGGTTAACTATGGGTACAGGTATCCATGAAATATTACATGACTATTCACATACATTCTTTTAAGAAATAAAAATTGTGTTCCAGATGTGGGTAATTTGGGCAAAGAAGAGTTAATAGCTACAGCGTTTCAGTGAATGTTCAGTAAATCACTACAGGAGATTCAGGAGACTAAGTATTAACAGGATGGTCTGGCACTGAATCATCATCTACACGTGGTGAATTAATATATAACTAATCACTAGCTAGATAAATACATACAGAAATGTGCTCTCTAATCACAACCTCTATCAAAATGCTTGATAATTTAACAAAAAATCAACTGCTGATGGTTCTTCCCTTTGTCTGGACAAATAGGCTTTTGCTAACACATGAGAATCTATAAATACTCATCATCAACCAAATTTTAACCAAATAAAATAACATTGAAATTGATCAATGAGTTTGTGTTGTGACAGATGTTTAGTCAATCAAATAATTTAACCCTTAGAACACTGGTGTCGCCTACAGTAGACATTCTGTGTTTTTATTAGCACCTGTATAACCCCTGATAATCAGTTGTTAAAAGTAAAATATGCCTTCAATCTTGAAACATTGATATACATTGGGACCTAAATTTCCCAAATAGCATAAATTTTCAGTCACTTGAAGTTGTGTTTCACGGTAGCAAGACACAACTTCAAGTAACTGAAAATTTAAATTGAATAGTTCAGTGGTCCAAGGGTTAATATAAAGGTTGTTTTTCATAATGTTCTATTTCTTGTTTTGGAAATAAAATAAAACACAATTTAAAAGAGAAGAATCATCAGCAAAAGAAGACTAATATTGTAAGAACAGTAATACTATGGCAGGTTACGCTGTATTATTCTCACCAGCTCTGCGCCTCAGCTGTTTTTTTGGGGTAGTACTTTGCCGTCTTCGAGGTGTAAACTGTAACTGTTTCTTGTACAGCACATCCAATGGCTCATAAAACAACTCATTCTCTTTGTTGCTTGTCTTTGTTAGCTTATTGTCAACCCTTTCTTCAGCAGGAGGTTGTACGCGTAAAATTATGCCATATTTTCGCAAGAACATCTCATATGTAAGTCTGCAAAGTTCAACGGTTTTTAATTTTGCTGATGATCAATCAGATAATACTTAAGAAAACATTTTCACTCTAATTGGAGAATCTACATTGTATGTTTTCTCCCAATACACAAACAGGTAATTCAGTCCACACTCATCATGGCTTATAAGGAACAATATAAGAATTATTCATACCTCAATAAAAATATTTTTTTACAGCTTATCCTATCTGCTTGAAATTAAAATTAAATATATTAAATACACATTTGATTTAAAAACATGTTTAATTTCAGTTTTTCCAATTTGTATTGGAAAGTTTTGTTGGGAGTCAAAAGTTTTGAAAATGGTAGTACATACCCAGTAAACACGACACATTGAACTGATGTTGGTTTAATGTTGGCCCAACATCTGCGAGGCTGGCCCAACATTAAACCAGCATCAGTTCAATGTATCCTGTTTACTGAGTAGTCACTGGGTGACTAAGCAGTCTATACCTTGCTGGATATCCTTGCTGACAAATCTCCACTGTTTCCACTACACCACAAGCCTGTAGCTGCTTGAGAACATAAGCCCCATCAAATTGGTGAGGAAGGCACTGTCTGTTAGGTTTAATACACCTTATGTAGTGTGGCTGAGTGTCATGTAGTGACGACAGGAGACCATCTAAAGATCCCTAGAAAAAAAAAAAAAAATCAACACACAAATGTTTAACAGTAAGCTTCAGCTTTGTCATATCAAATGTATTATTGACAGTAAGTTATCAAATTTGTAGGTGCAGATCTCAAATAAAGCTAATATTGTATATTAAAACAGCTCTAGCTTTTAAGGACATGGGATTTTTTTGATACATTTGGTGCTGGCAATTGTGTTATTAATGCAAAAATCAAATGAATAAAAATGTGAATGACTAATGTATGCTGGCTTGTGGCTCAGTTTTCCGCAATGAACCCCTCCCCCTCAAGAGCCGATACAAGTTTAACATTTTTCTAACAATACAGTCACATCGAAAAGGGCACATGTATAATGATCGGGAGACCTGTTAAAAATTGTACACTGATGAAGTTTAAATAAATGAAACCAGTCAGCACCACCTACATCAGCTCTTTTATGATTCTATGCTGATAAACAACAACCAATGGGCTTCAATGGACTTTTTTAGGTAATGTTAACTCTTTCAGCGCGGGACAATCACTTATGATACTTTCAAATTAGAAAAAAAACACATTTGGTCTCCATGGTTTATACAAAAATATTTCATTGTTGTAAAGGTTAATACAAATACAATAGAATCAAAGAAAAATTAAAATACTCCGAGAATTAGCGTGTGGTAGAGAGTTTTTGACTGGATATTTTGCCACTGTGTAGCAGAGAAAAGAATGTCAGCCATTAAACAGTTAAAAGCACAAAAACACAATTGCAAATTTGTAAACCCAATGTGGATATTGTGATTTTTTAAATTTGCAACTTTCCTACACTTTGTGGATCAGATCTCAAATATAACAATATTTTCAGCTCTTGTAAATTAGTTTGTTTGTGAACACATGATGTAATGATATGTAAATTACAAAAGAAACAAACCTTGAATTTAGCAAGAAGAGTTTTTTTCCGTTTTCCAGAGCTATCAGCTTGTAAGTCATCAAATAGTTCAGCAATAAATGGCACAGTGCTAGACTGAAGCAAGTTGATCAATTCAGCGGGGACATCATCCTAAATTGTAAGTACAGTAATATATACAGGTAAATAGCACAGTACTAGACTGAAGCAAGTACGTAGATCAATTCCAAGAGGATGACATCGTACAGTGAAAATAATATATATAAATGGCACAGTGTTCAGCGTGACGTCATCCTATAATGAACATATTACGGGCGATATATAAATGGTTACACAGTAAATAAAGAGTGTAATGAGTGTTTCATATCAGCACTTTCAGATACAATAGTACAAGTGATAATTAAACAAAATAACCAATATCGAAAACATAGCAATCTTCAATTTGGACAACATTACTTCACCTTATTATTAGATGTGCACCAGTTGGTTAGAATTGAATAAAATATTTGACAGCATAACTGACCTTATTTTTCTCAACCAATTTATCCACAATGTAGTTGACAGGCTCTGCATAATGTTTCACACCAAACTGTGTATGCTGGACATTAGGCGCCATCCGAGTGAAGTAACAATTTGTCTCAAATCCCGCTACTAAGCGCTGGCTTAGAACTTCTGTGTTTGATGGCCGATTTAAAGAACACTCCTTTTCCAGGAAAATATAAAATACCATTACAACATTGAGATACCAATCACATCTTCAGCTGATTTCATTAGTAGTTCGAAATGTTGATGGTGTGTCTTAACTATATAATATAGAGAAACTTTTTTTAACTTTAACTATTTTTAAATAAACTTTTCAATATCATATAACAAAATAATTAAATGATAGAAAATTGGAGTATACTTATTATTGCTGACCTCATTGAGAAGTGAGAATATACTAAGGTTTCCATCCAATAAGTCCACACATGCTCTGTTATCATTGAAGCTGAGAGGCTGCCAGTCAATAGCTTCTTGTTCATAATCAGCCTGTCATAAACACTCAAAAATGTTATTTTTCAATATAATCAGATCAACAATAGCCATGAATTAGAGTTATATATATTTGATTTTCGTGCATATAAGGTTTAATATTACATGATGCCAAAGGCACCATTTCAAAACAAATATGATGTCTTGAGATACAAAATGTACAGCAATAACAGCAGTAACCCTTAGCACACTGATGTCGACTACAGTTGACATTCTGTGTTTTCATTAGCACCTGTACAACCAGTTGTTAAAAATAAAATATGTTTTTAATCTTACAACACTGATATATGTTGAGACTTAAATTTCAGAAATAACACAAATTTTCAGTCACTTGAAGTTGTGGATCGCGGTAGCGAGACACAACTTTAAGTGGCTGAAAATTTAAATTTCTTCGCTCAGTGCTCTTAGGGTTAACAGCATGTAGCAATGCACTAGTTATTTACCTGCAAATCCCTTAAGAAGTGTGTGACATAATGTTGCTGCATTCTCTCATTTGCATAATTTATGCATAACTGCTCTAGGCTGTTTTCAACAAAACTTTCGAAACCATAAATATCCAAGATACCTGTTGAATACAGTATAATAATTTTACATTACTTCCCTTATAACTAATGTTTACCCTCTTGCATTTGAAAAGCAGTAGACTGAGAAATAGACAATAAACAAGGTATTATTCTGGAAATCATAGATAAATGAGAAGACAAAAGAGCACAGAATATACTAACTACATGTACAAGTATATCAGATGAAAAATTTCTCATTTAATTACTCGAGAGAACTGTATCTTGAAAAGATAAATATAGAAAAAAATCCATGTAAAATCTAACATTAATTACTGACAGTATTCAATATAATGTATAATTATATAGTTCTGGTCTTCAGGTAAGGTGATAATAATTCCTTGTACATGTAGTATAAATATTAAAATCCAGGATAGCTCATTAGTAGCGTGGTTGACTCAGAGCCCGGGGGTACCAGGTTTGAGACCTGCTGCGGCTGATATATTTGCTTGGTGCACATATATGCAGTGACCCAAACTGTACAAATTTGTGGGATATTGACAATGTAGACGTACAACCGATTCACGCCACATCCAAAAAACATAAAAAATAAATAGATAAAAATGACCGATATGTCAAAGTTGACATCTAAACAGTCAATATAAACCTTTTATTAAAATCCAGACCATTTTAATGTCATATGTTTAATGTCATATTATTTCATTCAAACACATCATCAATGGTTAGTTAATAGGTTATTTTGTTCTCTGTATGTTTCCATGTATCTTATTTGATACCGAATGGTTTACCGGGTAAAAAAAACACTCTTTATCTGTGATTGTAAAATTTCTGTTTTTGCACCCAGTAAAAATATGAAGTTGATCCGTGGTGACCATTTTGAATTTTGGTAGAATATTCAAAAACTTCCTTGCACATCTCCACCTTGTTAGGAAGGTGATTTTAAAAATTCAAACAAATTTCAACAGTAGTTTTTACTCCCACAAAAAAAGTGTGACACCAAACGGATCTGGCGCGACTAAAATACCCCTTCTCCTACGGGCGGGAGATAAAAAAATGCTTTCATACCTATAAATCTGCTACACATAGAAGTCTGTATGCAACCATTGATAAAAGTAACCAGCCATTCAAAAAGTCTACAATCAAAAAATAAAATAAAACAATAAAATAGTTGTCACATGTTTTGTAGAAAGATTGAAAATAATGAAAAGTACCACAGCCGCAATACTGAGAAACATTTTCAGCGAACTTGTTTTGCTCGTCAAGATAATAGGTGCACTAACTAACAAAACTCAAATAAATAACAAATCAGACCTTGAATAGAGTAACATGGCTAAGCAGTCTCTTCGGCTGATTGCTTGTTGTTGTGTACACGGTCTGTAAAACACACTCTGTCTACGACTATGACTGGCAGCAATACGCCGATGAGTGAAATAACGTTCCATTTGTGACTGCTCTATACCCAGTATAATTGTAGCAATTTCACACATCTCGGACATTTCTAAAATATAAAGAATATAGAGCCTTGTCAATCGATTAATTACAAATGAAAACTAAGAAATGATAGTAAACAGACAGACAAACAGACAGAAATATATTTTATTGACATAAATACAAGTCATTACAGATTTATTTGTGATAGTAATATGTGAACATGTATATACAACAGAATGGTTAGTTTGGTAAAATCACATACAGAATTAAAATCTTAAGTGGGATTGCATAATAAAACACTGAATATTTTAAAAAATATAAATGCTGGCTACTTAAAATGGCATACTAAAAAATAGGTGTGGTACATGTATGCAGTAGATGTGTGAAAACAAAGACTACCAAATCTATTTCCAAATACACTGTAGTTAGAGACCTTTAGAATCAGTGTCAACATCACAGACTTCATCATCTTCAGGATTCTCCTCAATTGATATGTTACCAATACAAAGCACAGCCAGCAATAACTAAATTTCAAAAATAGAAAATCAGTCAACATTGAATCGCTAAGAAAACATGCACATTATTTACTGTTTGCAACCAATAACAAATTATTAACAAACCTGGAAAATCTGTTGTTGCTGTCCCCGATCAAGGCCAATATCTAGCATTGCCTCTTGAGTAATGTGCCAATTAGCTAAATCATCTTCTATATGAGTAAACATAATGAGCATCATATAAAATTAAAATACAACAGAAAGAGTTGTTCTGAACACAAAACATGAAAGCAAACACTGTAACCAAATCAGATTGTCCTAAGTTTTGGTAATTCAATTATTACTTGTGCTGCTATGCACAATCATGGTCATTTTTAATCTGTTTTATTCAGTGATTTAATCATTGTTATTGCGAGCGGAATGTGTGTGTAAAAATCAAGATTAGCAGCTGTTTGGTCTCAAATTAACAAATTAAAAAAATGTGAGCAATTTTCAGCCACTTGAATTTGTGGGTAACAGTGGCGAGATACAACTTCCTTCAAGTATGTGAAAATTTAAACAGAATAAATTAGTGTGAAGAGGGTTAATGCTCTGGTTTAAGAGATATTGAGCAAAACTGAGAAAAAATTGCCATCATTTTGCAATTTATTTCTGCAAAATGTGTCCTAGATTATTCCTGTGTACATCAGGCATTTTAATGCTCTAGCTATAAAGCAAGATTTGCCAGATATCAGGCATTTCAAACATGAACTTTCTGAGCACTGAGTGTACTACTCAGATAGCTCGCACATAACATTATATTTTATTTTTATACTCAAAAGTAAATCAGACTATTGTTTGGTTTTGCTGAACACATTTGGCTTTCAATTATCCATATGAGAGATCTGTGAATGGTGAATTTAGGCTAAATTATTGTAAAACATTCACAAATACAATGTATAGGAAGCAGCTGGAAAGTAATATTAGAACAAAGTAAGCTACACACCTTCATTCCTTCCAGTTTTGTCTGCTATAAGATAATGATTCACTGTGGGCGGCTCAACTCCAAAAATGTCTTGCCATGCTACTAGATTATATCCAGCGCCGGCTAGTATCTGAAATAGTCAAATCATGTCAATTGATTTATATAGCTGTGAGGAAACTTAGAGCAGTGTTTCTATAAAAGTCACTAAGGTGGAAGTGGGAACAAATTATCAACTCGATATCAAAGTCTTTACAGAATGTGGCTTTACATCACAGTCTGCACATTGTGACAATTTCACAACATGAAGAAGCTGGAGTTAAGGCTATGCCTTACACTATTTTAATGACTTGATTGACTTTAACACGTCAGATTCTGACATCTAAAGTCGATCCCGCAATGAAAGAATTAAAAATTTATAATGGTCATAGATACATAGGTATTCAAATGAAGCGGGAAGAGCTAACTAAGACACTTATGATGGACTTCAAAAAACTTTGTCTCCAAGGTTAATTTAAAAATATTTCAGCGTTAATATGGTTTAAGTGCAGTTTCTATTTGGCACTTGGTAAAGTGGCAGAGAGTACAACCCTTTAACCCTTGTGCTACAAAATTGTTTGCTTCTATTTTTCTTGAATTGAAGCTGGAATTGTTAATGCAATTTCCCACTTCAATTGACGAAAAATATTTATATTTATGACAAAATAGACATATTATTGGATTAACTGAGCATCTACCATAAACTTTTATCAAAATGAGTGACATTTCTATTAATCTAAAATATGCTTGAAACCGTATATATATACGGTTCCAGCAGCACAAGGGTTAACACTAATTTCATCAGATATATATTACACTACAAAAGAAGAGTCAGGATGAGCTAAACAATCATTATAAATTAGACCATGCAAAAACTGTAAATAATATGTACCGGGGTAGACATAAACCCAAAAGATAGTGGATGTTTAGCATCATTTTGTTATTGGTAATATTTTAGTGATATGGCACAAAGCCATTCTTACCAAGAGAATGAAAGCAAATAGAAGAAAAATATTAAAGAATATTTTTAATTAAATAAAGTTTAAGACCTTGCAAATTTGAGCATCCGTGTAATAGAATTAAAGCATTTAAATTAGTCTATGAGGTTTAGTTAAACAAGTCAATGCATACCAACCTGGTAGAAAATATGGAAGTTATACTCCGCTGCCCCCTGGTGAATAACTCGTGTTTTCTCTAGTAGGTATGTCTGTATTTTAGCGCCCTCTAGTTGACCTGATCTACACACATAAAATGAAAGTAAGGACTCAATATTTCAAGAATGTAATAAAAAAAAGTAAATCAGGACAAAAATAAAATGTGCATCTATGCCATCTAATAACAATGTGATAAATTCTATGTATACACCATCTTGTATTAGAAATCACTACTTTGACTGAATTTACTGTATTTAAAATAGACCTATTACAAAAAGCTATGCATGGTCTTCAGAAATGCTCATTGGATCAAAAACTCAATTCTCAAGTTTCGTGATGTTTGGACTAGCCCCTAAATTGGGATTATTGGCCTCCAGATTGCTGAAATACCACGAGCCAGCATATCTTAGTGAGTCTACAGAGTATGTAACAGGCCCAGGAACTTATCATTACATATGTTTTTTCTTTGTTTTAGATGAGTGCTCCCATTAGTTTAAGGCTGCACATCACCCCCCAAAAAAAAATTTGGGTTTTTTCATCGCCCACAATAAAATCTTATTAAATAGGTCAATTTTTTTTGTAGAATTGTCACCCTCATTAACTTTTCCAGAAATTTATCCTATGTCCTCAATTTAATTTGCTAGACTTAGATATTCACGACTCACAGTGAATGAAAATTAGATGAAAATTCTAAGTAGTTAACCCGTTTGTGACAAGTCCCAGAGATCTCTGCGATTTAGGGAGACTATTCAGTTAGAAGCCTTGGAGATCTCCGGATCTGATTGCATGAGATCAATATGATGTCATAAAATAATCTTGCTTCAGAAACAGCGCAGTAGCATAATAATCTCAAAGTCAACAGGGTAATACGTAAGGGTTGAAATAAGATTTTTTATCATTTCCCATCTATTATCACCTACATCGTGTAAGAAAGTATTACCTGTGAAACTGAAGCTGTATAAATTTGCCAAATCTGGAGCTATTCTTGTTGCGTGTGGTACATGCATTACCTACAGCAATGTGAAATCAATCAAAATCGACAAAATAAATGAATGAAATGTGTAATGAGATTAAATGAAAAATTATTAAGTAATATAACAAAACATATACAAACCAAACGCCTCTAGTATGGGATTGGAGTCAAGTATTCTCCTCTCTATGCGACCTCCTACACCAGGCGTACTGTAACAAATATAACCCAAAATACCTTCTATTCGAGAATATCAGGTGCAGGGATTAACGAAGGGGCAATGTGAAAAATAGAAACTCAGTTTAAGAGATTAGCATCAGGTGAGGTGTTAAAGAAATTGCAGGTTCAGCGTGGTTAATGGGCATGTTGCTACCCTCTTGATAGGTTTCAATTATACAGACTTTGCAATCTAGTCAGATCCGAGTTCACATTATTGAGTTGCTTATCTCAAGATATAATTCTTTAACCCAGGAAAAAATATCTGCTGTTTGTGCAAAATCGCAATAAATAGGTCATTTTGTGTGATAAATTTGCCATTTTGATTCTTTTCCAAGCAATTTTTGAAAATGTCCAAGAACTGGTCATTATCAACATGCACAACAAATTTGAGCAGGATACATGAAAAACTTTTGTTAGTTATTGCATTCACAAGGACATAAAATGTGAAAAATCGCACTAAATCTGTAATTTTGTGTGATAAATCAGCCATTTAAATGTTTTTTACAGGCATTTGAGAACTGGTTATTATCAACATGCAGAACAAATTTGAGTAGGATACATGAAAATTTTTATAAGTTATCTCATCCACGCCGAATTTCAATTCCAATAGTCTACCTTTAAATTAAAAGGTGGTCTAGGATGGGGACGCCACCAAACTTCAATTGCAAGTCCACCTTTCTAATAAAAAATTTAAATGTGGGATAAAAATGTTTCAAATTCTTTCAACTAGAAGATATGAAAACTTCCCTGGCAAATATTATGCTTACAATAATAGTGCGGGACAGAGGGTTAAAAAGCTAGATCAACATACTGTAGACTATAGATTTAAAACAGACTTTATTGTCCAGGTACCAATGAAAATAATAAAATAAACTCATCAGGCAGCTAGCGACAGCTCTTGGTCTGTGAACTCCACACACAATAAGAACTAAACCAAGCTTTATGTCTTGTATCTCATATGTCATCGCTCGGGAGATAAACCATAAAAAGGACCACTACCACATGCAGTCATGACCCTGGCCAGGGACCAGTGTATTAGATGTAGGTGTTAGTTAGACATACCTGTCTGATCCTTTCTTGCTCACAGTGACGAGGTATTTGATCAGGTGTTTGGCCGTCACAGTCTGAAAGTGCGATAATAATAGCAGTGAAACTTATTATGCAAGACCACTATTGTCTGAGACCAAAATATTAGGACATATCACCCCATAGCTTTAAGATGCAAGAGCTTCTGCTAAAGCTGATGTAAAAGACTCAAAGATATTGACTCTCCTGCACTACATCAGTACAGAAATTAACATGATAATTTTCATTGTTTTGTGTGGCAGTATATAGAAGGACCCTTCAAATGTTCCAAAGCTGGTATGTATTTGAGGCCATGGTGCTTTCAACATACATGGCTAATACTGGAGAAAATCGATAGAAACATCACACCAAACACTGATAAATGAGGTGAAAATTAACATTGTAAAAAGTCACTAAATCTTTTATGAAATTGTAATGTTGCCCCACCTTGCCAGCACCACTCTCACCGCTGACGATCACACTCTGGTTGATAGGTTCCACATCACCTTGTACTGAACGACGTGCTCGCTCTGCCACGCTGTATATATGTGGACTCTGACAACATTGATTTTAAATTGTTAAGGGAAGCAAGTCATTTGTACAAATACAAAAACTCATATAATTACTAATTCAGTCAGTGGAAAAAAACACATCGTTATAATAAATACAATGTATAAATATAAGTTTGAAAATAAAATGCAGACCACACAAAAATAAATGTAATTTATTTCGTAAATGAGCCAGGTAGTTAACGTGAGCTCATTGTGTCATTACACAAATTGCAAATAAAACAATCTGTTCTCTCATGAAACAAGAAAGCAGCTGAAGTAACTATCATTTTTTTGACACTTACAAAAATTGATGGAGATTGAAAAAACTAAGCTTACCTGTCTGTCTTGATTGTGATAAGCTAGGATGACATCTGAGGTGTATATGTGAGGTATATCTTTAAAAGGGTTAACAGCCACAGTAGTATTACCAGCTGCTGTGTACACATGACTACGCTGGCTGCGGCAACGTAAACAACACAAAACTGCAAGAGAGGAGAGTTAAAGCTGGAGTGAAAGGCCAAGATTCAGAACATTCAAATAAAAATCCATGAGTCAATTGTAATTACGAGAAACTCAAAGAGACAGACATGTGGTGTCAGTCGTCCAATGCAAAAACAGTAAACACCGTCCTTGCTTAAAAATTAGAATCAGAACAAACACAAAAGTAGCTCTCTGCAAAAATTTGTTGAATCTTATTCTTGTATAATACTGGACACTATATTGTATATTTATATTCTAGCTATCATACAATGCTTCAGTGAAAAAAATGGCCGCCCATTTCTTTCTGAGCAATTTAAAGTGTGAAAACTATCCATATTTGTTTATTTTGAGACCAAACAACTTGTGAAAATCATGATGACTAGACACTCATTTCATTCCGGGAATCCCAAAAAAACTAATTTGAAATGATTAGTCATTCATGCTTAGCGGTTTCAGTTAGTGATTCTTGGATTACGCATGAGAAATATAATATTTCAAAATAACATAATCTACCTGTATTTCAAAACGCATTTAGCAATGAAGTAAGTATTATTGGTAGACTATCACAAATAACTAACTAATGGTACATTATATGTGGCCCTGATAGCAGTTGTGCAGTCAGTACAATCCTATTTGAAACTTGACATAAAATTAGCATAATGCCAAAATGTAATTAACCATTTGCCTGCTAATCACGACAATAGTCATTTTTAATTAGTTTTATTAGCCGAATAAAACACTGTTATTGGGAATGAAATGACTGTTTAAACATCTATATTTGTAAATGTTTGGAGTCAAATTAAACAAATACGAGTTATTTTCAACCGATTCAGGTTGTGGAAAGCAGTAGCGAGACACAACCTCAAGTGGTTGAAAATTTAAATAAATTAACTTAGCAGGAAAAGGGTTAACGAGGTTAAGCGAAATTGGCCTGATGCCAAAAAATGTTTCCGGCATGAAAACTGCACATCTACAACAAAAAAACAATTGTTTGACATATTTTAAAGTCAGCAATGCAATGAAATGACAAGATTAACCCTTAAAGCGCTAAATTGTTTATGAAAACCTTGGACACCAAAGGGTTTTTTACAAATCATCACAACTGCATTAGTTAGCTTTTTCCCATTCATTTGAATACCTATGTTATGGGTCTATGACCACTATAAATATTTTTACTCTTACAGTGCCGGGATCGACATTAGTCGTCAGAATCTGACGTCTACAGACGTCAGATTCTGACAACTAAAGTCGATCCCCACACTATAAGGGTTAAGAGCAGTAATACCTGAAGCTTGATTAAGCGGGCTGAGCTGCCCCAAAACTTCCACTTCTGCCAAATCCTGCTCACTTCGTAAAAGTACATGTTTAGATGACACTTCCTTCTCCTTAACACACAAACACACAGAGAGAACAGATTATTAACACTCGAACAAATTATTAATATATTATCATCAGAATAATGCTGTATCAGGGTAACTCATACCTTCAAGTCAGGGAAATAATTTGTGCTTTGTTCTTAATTTAATATCAACATAACTGTAAGCATACTTACTAAGCACATAGTTTACACAAAACATATTTCCCGCCCCCAACGATTTTTTTTAAAACTTGAGAAGTTACATCAACAATTTTTAACAAAAACATTTTTCAAAAATATATTCCCTATTTAAAAAAATCTCGCTAAAAACAAATGGCCCCACAAATATTATAAAAACTGGGGAAGCTACTCTAACCATTTTTAGTAAAAAAATGCCCCCTCCAAAAAAAAAACTTTTTTATAACCTACCACTTCCAATAATTTTGAGTAAAATACAAATTGACTCTGACTTTACAAATAATGTTCTGTAAATTTGGAAGCGTTTATGATCTTGCACTTTTGGTTTATGGTGGCCATTTTAAATTTTGCCAGCCTTTTTGGAATTGGCATTTTGATTTAGTTTGGGTTTGGAACTATATGTATAGCCTAGGACTGAGACACAGTGGAAATATATCACAATACAAATTGTATTAACCACATGTAAAATTCAAATGGTATTACAAGATCAATTTTCCTCTAGCACTTGGGGGATCAATGTCCCTGACATTTAGGATAGCTGAAATTGTAAAAAGTATTAGAAGCAGAGACAATAAGGTGACCTTTCTGTTTAAAGCATTCTGAGGAATCACACTACAAAACAGCTCACTATTATTTAAGATAAGTTCAATTATATTTACACTATATTGTAAAATAATGAATTCTTCAAATCACGAGATCAATAAACTAAGGCATAACCCCAATTATTATGACGACTCAATAATGTAGTAATTAATTAGAATTAGGACCTATAGACAAAGATCACACTTTCACTTGCTATTCCGGGGATCAAGTGACATATGCCTACTAATATTTGATTAATTAAAATGATCCTTCGAGTGATACAACTATTATTACAAGGTGTTTACAACAGATTAGAGTAATGTTATATCGTCTACTTTAAGTGTTGTAAAACGCTGGCTGCTGGGGGAGGGGGGGGTGTATGGAGAAGCCTTGAGCAGTATTCTGATATGCGGGCTAAGGTACACAATGTTCAAATTACAGGCAGGCTGGGCTGGCACAGGCCAAGCATGCAGGCTGCCTGAACCAAGCAGGCAGCCTGGCTGGCTCGCTAGCTAGCCTGGCCAGGTAGGCAGGCAGGCAGGCTGGCTGGCTAGCAAGCAAGCAAACAAGCGAGCAAGCAAGCAAGCAGGCAGGCAGG
Source organism: Flabesymbios commensalis (assembly GCA_964017125.1). NCBI lineage: Eukaryota > Metazoa > Annelida > Polychaeta > Terebellida > Flabelligeridae > Flabesymbios > Flabesymbios commensalis. Next base: position 59,691,469 of record OZ024903.1, on the reverse strand, counting down.
CAGGCAACCAATCAGTGATCTTAAGATCGAATTAAGTTTCGCTGCAAATGTTTGTTAAACTGGGCCCAGATGGTGTTGACATGGATCAACATGTCTCAAAGTGATGACCACATTATAGAACGTGACATGGATGTGCGATAAGGACTAGGACCACGTCATAGAACGTCACAGAGTTCATTTCAAATCACTCTGCTAGACAATGTGACATCAATTTAAACGGTCACAAGTTGACCACCATGAGATTAGTCGTCCCGCCGCGGTGAAGCCTTCAGAACAGCTTCCTGGCTCATCTCTCATCCCAGCAAACACGACACATCTACCCGATGTTTGACCAATGTTGGGCCACCGTCGAAGACGGTGGGCCAGCATTGGTCAAACATTGGGTAGGTGTGTCGTATTTGCTGGGCATGTCTGCTCTCTCAGTCATAAGACAGATGAGCCACCCAGGTCAGCTGGTGGCGCATCCACATACATCATCAACAAGCCACTCTACTCTGATATGTCACATTCACTGGAAAATTAAATTTCACGAAGGAATAATCGCGTTCACACTGCTAAATTGCTGGCAACTCGTTTTATCTCCGTGATAGGTGCCTGCTGAGAATACATTGGAAAGTAGGGCATCACATTTTTGTCTGGTAAAAACATATAAAAAGTAACATTAAGTGTCACATGAATTTGAACTCATATATGTACGAACTCGTGTCAAAATCAAAACATTGATTGCGACTGTATGATAACATGGCTACTATAGACTGTCTGTATTATCAGGTGAACTTTGTTTTTCGATCACAGAAAACTCGGGAGAAATCTGCCTTGAAGCTTTTAGTTTGACATATCACACAGGAAAAATAACAGTATGTGCTTATGTACAAGCGAGGCTATCTACGCCGAACCAAGGATATGGTAAAAACATCCACTGTAGAATATCTCAGGACGTTCACCAGACATTTACCCTTTACAGCAGTAAAAAACAAAAAGATGCGAAAAATACGTCTCAAAAGCACCAATGGGTTCACATTTAGCTCTGGTGGATAATGGCTAATCTGAAACGGAAATGGTAGACGTGTTAATCAATACAAAACTCCACAACCCATCCATGAAAACACTGAGAGGTTAATTCTACTTTTAGAGCATTGCGTCTTCTGATACGTTCCAGACGGGATACATTCAACTTATATTGGCCCAGCTATTAACTAACATCGGGTTTGTCAACATAGAATGCCAGATCAACGCTGACGGCATCGCACCAGTGAATAACACGTTAACCACTAGAGGCTCTAGTGGTGCTCTGATATCCACTATAGTAGCATCTCTCTGAGTTTATTAGTCCTTGTAACCATTTGTTAATAGCAGAGTATTGGGAGTTGTGATCCCTCGAAAAAGTGAATCCCTGACACACATACCTTACGGTGGTGTAAAGCGGGTCTAGCGTCTACGCTCAGTAAAAACAAAGCATTTGTATAACATTTATACATTGTTGGACCAACGTCGAAGACGTTGTATAAATGTTATATAAATGTTTTGTGCTTGCTGGGACGAAGCTGCCCCAAAACTAAACAAACATTAGGATAAGCATAATGTTTTGTGTGTATTAGAAAACTTTGGTATTAGACATAAATATATTTTATCTCCAGTGATGTCGATTGAAATATAATTTTAGTAAGTTTAGTGAGATCTAGTGATCCACATAACATATCGACATCATTTGATTCGACACAATTAGGGTTGGAGGTGATTTTTGCGAGCCTCAACTCAAAAGTAGTGTACGGAGAGCCAGAACTTTCCTCCCATAAAGTAATATTGGTCTACAATGTAGCGTCCTCTCACTCCAATCAGGTGTACACAAATTCATGGTACTAGAGTTTTCGCGTACATTGTGTACACACTACGGATCCCAGTGCGTAAAGATGGCTGTACACACCGGTTCTAAGCTAAATTAACTGCGGAAGAGGACGCCAAAGGCCCTTATAAATTAAAAAATGTTTTCTAAATACATGTGGATTAAACAAGAATCGGAACATAAAAATAATTGTTCTGAAAAATAATTTTTCAAGATATACATATTTCCAATCGCTTTTTATGTGTATTCCGCAAGGGTGAGACATGATTTCCATTAGTGCAAAATTAAACAAATAAATGTATGACAGTTGACTGTCAATTGTGCAGTTCTCATCCAGCTCGTTAAATTTCATACCCACTGCGAGGCATTGCGATGAGTATGGTAATACAGGTGTTATAATAGGTTGAACTACAGGGCTATACATAACCTCAAATATTAAACGCTGTTATTCAAAATATAGCAGTGCAAATGAATGAATGAATGAATGAATGAATGAATGAATGAATGAATGAATGAATGAGTGAATGAATGAATGAATGAATGAATGAATGAATGAATGAATGAATGAATGAATGAATGAATGAATGAATGAATGAATGAGCGTAAGAATCAGACTTCAAACCAGACTTCGAACCAGAGAGAATCGTTAATTACATGTACATGTACTACAGTTTACAAACGTCAGTTCCGTGGGATGTTTCTTGATACCTGCTATGTGGAAAGTTATGTTAAAACTTTCATAGATGGCAGGACAAGGGATATATATTCTCTGGCAGGACCAATCCCACATTTAATCAGCCGTCGTGAGCTGTAAACCTGGCTGATGGCGGTGCAGACTCGTCTGGATTCTCTAATCTGTATGTTCATACACCTTCAAGCCAAATTAACTGGTGCCAACTGAGGACCAAAGCTGTGGATTTATAACTGTGCACGGTGGACTGGATGTGTGGCTTGTCAATCGATACGGAATAAGCCTACTAACATGTGGTCATAGTATCTGGTCAGATTCATACTGTGAAAGTCTAAAAAAAAACAATAATAAAAAAGCGTGGTGAATGTAAAGAAATACAGCGTCTTGATGTGAATGGTATAGATGCTTTGGAAAACCATCACCCTCTTCTGGCAATTCTTCATTCTCTTGTTTGGAAAACCGTTTGAATATTTTAATATACACGTGATATCGGCTGGGTACATATTTTAATACAACAGTACTAGAGAATGTTAATTAAAAAAATCATATCTATCAAGAATCCTGAGGCTATAGACTAGAGTACTCAGCGTTCTGTAAATAGAGAAACCCCTACATATCAAAAATGGCTATGTAACAGCTAAATCTAGAATGGATTTATGGCTATTCAATTACGTCACATCAGGCCTATGTAAGCCTGCACTGACAGCGCGGCAGTATCGCGAGGAGGCCACCATCGGAAAACCATCACCCTCTTCTGGCAATTCTTCATTCTCTTGTTTGGAAAACCGTTTGAATATTTTAATATACACGTGATATCGGCTGGGTACATATTTTAATACAACAGTACTAGAGAATGTTAATTAAAAAAATCATATCTATCAAGAATCCTGAGGCTATAGACTAGAGTACTCAGCGTTCTGTAAATAGAGAAACCCCTACATATCAAAAATGGCTATGTAACAGCTAAATCTAGAATGGATTTATGGCTATTCAATTACGTCACATCAGGCCTATGTAAGCCTGCACTGACAGCGCGGCAGTATCGCGAGGAGGCCACCATCGGCGTGATCACACAATAGCAGGTTATAGTCTCCAATTTGAAGAATCCAATTAAATAAATAGTCCTGACTTGTATTGATAGAAAACATAGTATGCCATATATGATTACAATCAACACATACAGTTAGTGTAGTATTTAATTTGTTTAAAAGCAAGTATAGATTATTCATATAAAAGTGGAGATTGTGGTACCCCAAGTGCGGTATATAAAATGAATAAATACAAAATTCTGGAGAGCGATTCACTTTAACTGTCCGTGAGAAGTGTTCACTGAAGACAAGTTCCACTATACTGTGTCTTGATCTCCAGGTATCGCGCAGTGAGCGAGGCCACTCTCGAAACTCGACTACAACCCTGCAAACACCAGGAAGAGATTCAACAAACACGAGACGTTAACCCAATGTTACCTTAATGTTGGCCCAACGTAGATACATAGGCCTAAATGTAATGTAAATGAATTCCGCATCACCTAAAACCTTCAGCAAATGCGTAATACATGTAGATTATCCAGTTATCAACTGATGAAAATCCGTTAATCGTGATAATAAAATATGTACGCTTGTATTTTTGTAAAAATGATTAATAGCCTAGTGCACTGAAAATGTAGGACAGTTTTCGTTTTAAAAACCTCGCAACATCATGATAACTTACTTCGAAATATTTGTACTCATTTGAGGGAAATCGTCACAGCCATTTCAACCTTAACCCTTTAAAAAGAAGAATTACCACAATATGTATACACACATCAGCTGAGACGTTAATGGAGTACTGTATCGGTTCAGAATCCTCTTTAAGAAAAGAGTATAAATCCCCTGTGGTGTAAAATAAGAGTTGAAAATGTGCAATTATTGTCACGCAACGGACTGACCTTCTCAATAAAACTAACATCTATAGTCACGACCACATTTTGTGTCATGGATCGTGAAATGTCAAAGGTTTGAGAAAGCACATTAATTAGTTATTTTCGGTTACAAAAAATCTTACAGAATTTAGTGTGGATATATGTAATATAAGGTCATATGATGACTTATCAGCTGTATAGTACACGGTTGTCGACAAACATCCTTGAAAAAACAGGGGATGAACCAAGTGGTACAGTGTCGGTAAAAGCTGAATACATGCCTGGGATGTAATTGTTGGTCTAGTATTGAACTACTCCTAGTAGGCGAACACATAACTCTTATTATATTTTTCTGAAATTGGACTAAAATTTGATTTGATGGTCATTGTGACATATACGTCAATTATACTTCGCAAAACTGAAGTTACTTCACCTTAGCGTGGCCACATAAGTGATATCAGCTTGATAAGCGAAAGCTACATTGGATCCGCTGTTGAGCGAAGGAAGCAGGGTACGCCGTTGATTATGGCCAGACTCTTAAGAGGCTGCAGCTTCTCATGGATGGTTGTTGAAGATTAGCTGTAGACTAATTGATTACGTGTCATGCTATACTGCATGCAAAAGAGAGGACAACTCCCTTAAGAGCTGCCAAGCTACCTATAGGTTAGGTAGATACTGAAACGCTCGGATAGCGATGAATTTCCAAGTGAGAGTAGTTCTTAAGATAAATTAATAACACAGGTGTGATAAATAAATCAACATTGCTTTAGGAATTATAGTCAATAAAAGCGTCCGTCTTTCTGTGTCATTTGACAAATTGAAAACTAGGTTTTGTCGTGAGAGCTAACATAACTGCTAACAATACCACTATCTATTTACCCAAACCCATTTAATCCTAATGATTCGAGGCGACGGCACTGAGGCCTAGGTGACGCCATGTAGAGTATATTAGACGGGTAATTTACCCCTGAGAAGCAAACCCATCCGTCATACGTCAAATTATCTGACAAAACACAGAAAAAGACAACAGTTTAAAGGACGAGCTTCATTTTCTTAATTGGTCGCAATGACGCAAGACAGAACAGAAAAAACTTCTTTCTACTCCCAGAATGCTATTGTTTCTCCGGTACCCTTCTATGATACAAACGTAGTGCCACTAATTTTAATCAATTACAAATAAAGTATTCAGATGGTGTGGTTTTTTATTAAAACACATTCAAATTGAAACAAAAAATATTTTTTAACAAAAAATGATGATATATTGGATGCATTTAAAATTATAAAATAAATAAATGTATTTATTTTTATTTATATGATATATCCTATTATATGATTATAGGGAGTAAGTATGTAGGGCCTAATGGTACGTGTGTCCTTAGGGATCCAACATCTTATTTGGGTTGATTCCTATTACAATTGTGCATTTTATGATTGGCAAAGAAGAAAGAACTATAACACAGTGTTAATTGACTGTGGCATGGGGAAAAACCAGAATCAACCCAATATTAGTGCGCAAAAACATGTCGTCCCCTTGGATATGAAAGGGTGTATCTGCTACTTTACAAAGTGGCAGATACACCCTTTTATATCCAAGGGGACGATGTGTTCACTGTGGTCACGTGCATAGACTTTGATGACAGACATTTGTATTTTTTTCACACGATTTATACTTTTCATAGTCAAACTGTGAGGACTTCTAGATTCTGCGACTAATGACACGGTGACGGTCTAATGAGACCGAGGAAATTGTAGACCCAGACCAACATATGTCATACACCATTGAGTGTGAGAATGTCCCGTTTAATTTAGCCTGTGGAGGGAGAGTCAATGCCCTGGAATTAGGCTCCAAGCAGAAGGATGGTGTTACAACAGCAATTAACGTTAAGTTATGTTTTACGCTACTTCATCAAAGATGACATTTGTACATGATTGATAACGAAAACATGAATTAACCAATGGATATATCTCACGTTATTCTCTAATTGTTCAGATGAAGGATACATGAACGTGTCTGGTGTAAAAAGTAGCCACAGAGAGTCATTAATAATGTCCTTTCCAAAAATGAGTGATGACAATGGAGAAGTTATTTTCAAAGAAAACAACAAATATGGCCATAAACAAGAGTACAATGACATTCCATCCGTACGTTTTATCATTTTAATTTTGCGAGGTTTTTGTGAGTTACCTTACCTTATATATAAATGCATTTGTGCACTTGTCAGGAGTGCACTTGTCAGGAAAAACGAACAATTATGAGTCAATGAAGTATTTTAAAAGTATATATTTTGCATAATTTCTTGTGCGTCATATGAAGAAATTTCCAAGGATATATATCACGGACAAAAAAAATAAAGGAGAAGGGATGACGGAAGACGCAGCGGACAAAGCTACGCTCTGGGACCGGGCGCGAATGAATGATGCGCGAAGTATAGTAGCAAAGACGTGGGAGGGGTACGTTGTAAATTGCCAGGTTTTTGCTGTATCGTTGGTCAGACAGCCTCTTCGTGCAGTAATCGAGGGTAAATGTTGAAGATTGATGTGACTGTGTGGTGAGGGGGACAATGACAGATCCCGAGCGGGACAGTAGCGGAACCGCTGCCGTTCCCGTCTGCCTTGATCGTGTCCACCGGACGCCAGATCATGCCCAGCAAACCCGGTCCATTCCCCCAATGTTTGACTAAAGTTGGGCCACGACCTACGACCCTGCCCCAACATTAAATAAACATCGGTTGAATGGCCAGTGTTTGCTGAGCATGGTAAATATTCACACAGCGCTGGGCTAATGTCTAAAACTCCGGCCCATGCAACAGCAAGCACCAAGACCCGCTGTAGGTTCCCCGTTGGTCCAGCGTCTGCGACGCTGGCCCAGCAGGGAACCCACAGCGGCTCAGCGGCTCGTGTTTGCTGTGATCAAACGTGATCGTTCTGTTGGCATCACGTCCACAGAGATGGATTATTGTCCACGTGGATATACGCGGGAGTCGTGCCGGGGCAGTGTGGACTGAGGATACGCCCGCCCAATTAGCCAAACAAGCCGCTAAATGGCGGCAGTTGTTGACTGCTCGTTATCTGCCAGTTGTACATCCTGCGCGCCGTCCTGACCGTGTCATCTCTTGTCCGGATCTGCCCTGCTGTGTCCACCGCTAAATGCGCGTGCATGACCCCCTGTCCAGCGCCCATCTTAACCCTTGCCACGCGGCCACATGGAGGATCAGTATTCTCAATAATTCATCAGATATCTACATTTCTCACGTCCTATCGTTCAAGGTAAAATTTAGCGGACACGATCACGATACGTACTGAAAAATGGTAATTATGAGGACGCAAAGTACATGCTGTTAGCCCTTAGAGCACTGAGCTAGGAAATTTACATTTTCAGTCACTTAAAGTTGTGTCTCGCTACCGCGAACCACAACTTCAAGTGACTGAAAATTTGTGTTATTTGTGAAATTTAAGTCCCAACATATATCAGTGTTTCAAGATTGAAAGCATATTTTATTTTTAACAACTGGTTATACAGGTGCTAATAAAAACGCAGAATGTCCACTGTAGTCGACATCAGTGTTCTGATGGTTAACAGTAAAACGTAAAAAAATAATACCATGTACATGTATCTAAGGTGAATGAGGAAGAAAAAAAACTAAAGAAATAAATAAAGGTTCCACGCCTCAAGTAAAATACCATAGTTTCTGGAAAAACTCGTGATACAAAAAATGGATGGGCATTATTATTGATAAAGCTATTACATGTGTACAACCTACAAATCAAAATCAAACTGGAAAAAAGGAGACTTGAATAACTTCATAGGGAAGGCGAAGCGAGAGAATATGATAAAGTGAACTCTCCGGAACTCCTTACATCACCATGTCAAAGAACCACCACATAAGTACTATATATTATTTATCTGGAAGTAGGTATCTATACGGAGCGTGTAGGTGTTCGCATTAATTTTTTCATGATCTGACTTAGGATAATTGTTTCTTGATCTGTTATGGGATATTACCACATCAGGGCGGTCGTTGCTTTTGAGATTATGTCATGTTCGGCCGGCTTTATGTTTCAGGTTTAAGAGACGTTACCGTCGCCCTTTTTATCATACCAGGTGGATAGGACCTCAGAGATGTTCAGTTAGGTCAACTGGCTTTCTCTATGGAGTCGAGAATGGTTTATTCAGGTGTAACATGGCATATATATGTGATATTAATTAGGTCTTATTATTGTGGGTGTCATGTCTACGGCATATCGTCTCAAAAAAAAAAATCAATGGCCATCATTTTTTTGTTATTATGTTATGTTTGTATCTTTTATTGTATATTTCACAAGTGGCTGTTAATAGATATTGCTTGTCAATGTCAATGTTTTCATGATATTAGAATGGTTGCAAATGGTTAGCATCTCAGTGATGTGGCCGTGGTAGGACCTAAAAATAGTCCAGCAATGGCGAATTTGCATTGGCTGAAACCTAGTAATAAATAGAGATACCCTTCAACAGTTGTTCCTGGGGCTACTCGACGCGAAAACAGCAGAGTAGAGCGAAAGTTCATGGTGTTTCAGTATTAAATTGAACAGTGCAACTCAATATTATCCGGTCGTCTAGGCATATCTGGAGATAAAACCCATAGGCATGCCCAGAAAATCTTATCAGGCGAGTGAAGCAACGCACTGTCAATAACTGTCCATGCCTTATCACTCCGACCTGACGTCATCATTTGTACATCTTTGTACAACATTGATTTTGGTGCCAATGTCAAGCAATAAGTTAAGAAAATTTTTACTTCTCATATGCTTTTTAAAATTGTTCTTTTTATTCATATAGCCTATTTAAGCTTAATGTCAGTTTGTGTATGACGATCCATGTGTAAATTATTCTAATAACAATATAATGTTTCACGAAGATCTATACGTTTTTTTGTGTATATGTCTAGCAATATTTTATGTAGCTATATAAGCCTTTTTTAAGCTAGAAAAATAATGTACATAGGTTTTTAAATGTAATCCCAAAGAAATGGATTTAATATGTTGTCATTATATTATGTATATTTAATTTTTTTTTTGTACAAAACCGACCTAGATCATTTTATATATCGGTAAATATTATACATCGGGTACATATAGCAATTACTGATTTTGTGTGTGTATACTTTAGGACAGGTCTATATAGTGGAAGGTGAGCTTTGATTCTCAAAAAAATAAAGGTTCTTATTTTAACAATTATTATTACACCGCTGCATATTAAATAATTAATACATCATATTAAAATAAAAGTTCATAAAGTTCGAAAAGTGGTAAACTTATTACTCAGTCATGTAACATCTCCAAGTGGTTAAAACACAAGGTAGCGAAATCAATATAAATAAATGAACTCATACCAATGTTTGTATAGTGTTCAAATTCAAGTAAGCAGTTACTGAAGTTTGCCTTTGAACGGCAGTATAAAGTGCAAAACAGACGAACGCGACGACAGCAAACAAACAGACGCGAAATTTGCAAAAATGCGAAAAAATCAAACAAGTTTGAAACTTTTCGCATTAGCCTTTGCGTTCGCTATCGCGTTGGTTTGATTTGGAAATGATAAAATAGTGTATTTGACATTTTTTACATTCACATTCGCGCTCGCGTTCGTGTGTTTTGCAGTTAAAATTTGATATTTTTTACATTCACATTCGCGCTCGCGTTGGTGTGTTTTGCACTTAAAGCGCAAACGCGAAAATTATCAAATACACTATTTTATCATTGCCAAAACACACCGACTCAGAGACGAGCGCGAAAGCAAAAAGTAGCAAACTGGTTTGATTTTTTTTCGCTTTCGCGCAGTTTTGCATAAGAATTGCAAGGAAATAAACATCAAATGTTGCGTCTGTTCGAGTGCTGTCCGAGTCCTGTCGAATTTTCGCTTTCGCGTACACCGTATCACAATTGATAATATTAATAATATTACTCTTATAGTACTTGGTTCTGAAATTAATAACATACAACACAGAAGAGTTTTATATAGTGCGCAAATATTATGGAAATTAAATATTTTTTATATTTTTTTATAAACTAATTATTTTACATCTGCCATTGTGACCTTCAGTTGTTGCAGCAGAATGACATCTGGGGGTAAATGTCGGTGAGGACAATCAGTATTAATGAGGAAAACGAGAGTACGCAGTGATCGGCATTTATCTCTTGACAAATACTGGCCGCATTCAGCAGCTGTCAGCAGGCAGCGTGAATAATTGATGCTGGTATTTGGCAGTGATTGTTATCTGTCATAGAGCGGCAGAACACAGGCAAGAATAAACATCTTCTCCTCATGGACACCTTCTGGATTCAAGCGGCAAAACACAGGCAAGAATAAACATCTTCTCCTTATGGACACCTTCTGCGCTCAAGCGGCAGAACACAGGCAAGAATAAACATCTTCTCCTTATGGACACCTTCTGGGTTCAAGCGGCAGAACACAGGCAAGGATAAACATCTTCTCCTCATGGACACCTTCTGCGTTCAAGCGGCAGAACACAGGCAAGAATAAACATCTTCTCCTTATGGACACCTTCTGGGTTCAAGCGGCAGAACACAGGCAAGAATAAACATCTTCTACACATGGAGACCTTCTGGGTTCAAGCGGCAGAACGCAGGCAAGAATAAACATCTGCTATTCATGGACACCTTCTGGGTTCAAGCGGCAGAACACAGGCAAGAATAAACGTCTTCTCCTCATGGACACCTTCTGGGTTCAAGCAGCAGAACACAGGCAAGAATAAACATCTTCTCCTTATGGACACCTTCTGGGTTCAAGCGGCAGAACACAGGCAAGAATAAACATCTGCTACTCATGGACACCTTCTGGGTTCAAGCGGCAGAACACAGGCAAGAATAAACATCTTCTCCTCATGGACACCTTCTGGGTTCAAGCGGCAGAACGAAGGCAGGAATAAACTTCATCTCCTCGTGGACACCTTCTGGGTTCAAGCGGCAGAACACAGGCAATAATAAACATCTTCTACTCATGGACACCTTCTGAATTCCAACGGCAGAACACAGGAAAGAATAAACATCTCCTTAACACAGCAGGGTTCCCAGCATTTCATGGAAAAAATTCCCTGATTTTCTCCTGATTTTTCCCTGATAAATTTTCAAACTTCCATGATGCGGGTATAGGTCAAATTCAACAAAGCCATCAAGCGATAGATAGAAAAGGAGGGATTTCACACCAAAAAGCCACCAAAGCCAATCATTATTATTCAGTGAATTATGTCACTTGGTAATGAAAAAAGCAACAGACTGATGTCACGATCACTTTCTCTTTTGGGCAAGTGAACGTGATAAAATTCCCTGATTTTCCCCTGAATTCAAACACTTTCCTCAAATTCCCTGACTTTTCGCGTTTTAGCTTATAATATAGATAATAGCCTTTCGGCGGATGAAAAATAGGATAGTTGCCCTAAGTACACAAATTATTCTTTGATTTGAAGAAAGAATTTCGAAAAAATAATTAGACCACCCTCATTATAGCCATTTAAAACTCATGAAATCCAAGATCGCATAGAGAACAGAGGATTGTAGTGGACGTAATATTAGATGTAATCCCGCCCAGAATGGCCTTCACTTGCTGGGTATTAGCACTACGACGGATGTAGATCGTTCTGATTTATAAGCACAAGCACGACTTGTCCTTGGCTACTGAAGGAAAGGCTGTAGAAATGCACTCAGTGGCGCATATTGCTCGCTCCAAGGGAATAGTGTTTCACGCGACTGCTGATGCCCTGCCACAACTGACTTGCATTAGGAGCGTAAATATTGCCCCACTCAGTGCCAGACGAAATCACTGTCTATACAGAATATTCTGACGTCATTTATTATGCACCTGTTACCCTTTAACGCTAGATATGTGGACTCGTTTCAGTTTTCTATCCCTACATCGATCACACAAGATCAAATGAAGCAATCGAATGTATAGTAACATACAATGTGCAATAATTAAACAGACAATTAGTTTTTGACTGCAGCTAAAATAATTATATAATTGTTATCATTTGATTCCAGTAGAAAGGGACGTTCTCTCATTTGTCAAAAAATCTGACTACACATTCAGGCGACAGGTGCGAGATCTTTACAACAGAACCTCCGTGTTAATAGCATGAATAGGGTTTCCATATGCGGACAAACGGTCACATATACAATCGGCTTGGTCGTCTGCTGATTCCCGGTGTGCTAAATGCACTACAAAATACACTTAATGTTGCTAGAATTTAAGTATAAATCCATTAATGTCGTGAAATAGTATAACTAGTATAAAAAAGTATAACTAGATATGTTTTCGCTATGAGGCGAAAACGAATGCATTCACTGCGTCAATTGACGCAATATCACTGAATTAATCGGAAAAAAATGATCGCCTTTTTCTCAAAAAACATTGAACCGTGACTAAAATCTTTCCATTTCGTGGTCAGGCAGGGACAAAATTACGAGTTGTTCGGACTAGCGGTTTTGAGATCACACGTTCACAGGGTCTGGAAAAGTTCAAAATGGCCGCAATTTTTGTGAAAATCACTGAGCCATGTCAAAAACCTTTTGATTTCGTGGTCAGGCATGTAAGTGACAACATGTATACAAATCACGAGTCATTCGGACCAGGGGTTCATGAGATAACGCGTCCACAAGGTTTCGTTTCGAAAAGTTTAAAATGACTACAATTTTTTTAGAAAATCACTGAGCCATGACAAAAAACTTCATTTAGAGGCCAGGGAGACAAGTGCCTACATACAAAAGCACGAGTCGTTCTGACCAGCATTCACAATGTTTCAAAATATTTAAAATGAACGTCATTTTTATGAAAATCACTGAGCCATCTGATCGTGGTCCACAAAAATAATTACGAGTGATTTGGACCAGATATCTCGTTCACTGAACATATACATGCATCCGGGGGATGAATAAAATATGATCGATGAATAATTTATGAACTCACGATGGTGGATTGTTTGCCTGTTTTCGACCACAATCCATCACTAGACTGCCGACGTTACCGAGAATAATATAAAAAGAGAGAATTAAAGTACGATCTGCTATGTCTCCTCAGAACTTAACCATTCCAATGAAATCGTCCTTTGAGTTCTTGATGATCATGGAAAGTAGAAGACAAACACTTATAAAAAATACTAAAGAGACAAATGATAAAGATACAAAAAAATAACGCTTGAGACTGAACGAATACGGCAATATTTTACATAATCATTTAAGCAGATCAAAAATGTATCATATTTTGTAAATTAAAATGACGTAAATCGTTATTAAATATGCTAGCTGTTGTTGGTCCCAATAAAATACTGTCTGACATTTTGACCGGCGTCGTATTGACCAGTTTCTAGTATAATATCAAAATACACAAGCTGCCAGCAGCGCCACAGTTAGCAGAGCCTTCATTCATACCTTTACTCACTTATAATTATTGTTTTGAAATCCTTTATAACTTAAAGACATGTGGTCCGATTTATTCACCGTTAATATTATTGCATCCCCTCGTGTGACAGTCCCCCGTTAATTAACTTGGGCATAATGTGAATAAAGGGCTACATACGGCATCCAAGATTGTCAACCAGCCTTTGATTGCGCCAGACCACAGCCAACAATGCAGCATTAGGTCAGAACAGTCACGCTCCCGTCATACGGATAGTAAACAAGAGCGCTGACGCTAACGATATCCCCCGCCATTAATTCAAGTCAATAATGGCCTCAAAGTCAAAGGTTAAAAAATAAGTCAAAGGTGATAACCCCCAAAAGGCACATCTACACCCCCTGAGGGATGTGTGTATGCAGTATGAAAACAATCCAGCAAACGCTTGGCGAGATATCGTCCGAAAACTGAACTTATCATCCGCAATCAATTAAAGTCAATAATCGCCTCAAAATCAAAGGTAAAAAACCAGGTCAAAGGTCATAACCCTCCAAAAGGCACATCCACACCCACTAAAGGATGTGTGTATGCAATATGAAAGCAATCCGGCTAACTGTTTCAGATATATCGCCCGGAAACGAAACACGGACGCACGGCCAGACATGGTGATGACAATATCCCCCGCCCCTACTTCGTGGGCGGGGGATAAAAATGACAATAACAGTGTAACTGGCAGACAATCCGGCTGACTGTTTCAGATATATCGCCCGGAAACGAAACACGGACGCACGGCCAGACATGGTGATGACAATATCCCCGCCCCTACTTCGTGGGCGGGGGATAAAAATGACAATAACAGTGTAACTGGCAGACGACAAACAAAGACTTGGTAGCAGACAAGACTATAATCCTACACCAGTGCACACATGTTGTACTCTCACGCCTGCATGGAATGGTAGCTTTAAAGGCCTATTCCCAAGTGCCTTAAACTTAAAAAGTTTCACAGTTTAAAATTGTCTTCTTTAGGCTTAAATCTATATTATCTTTCTCCACCCTCCATTTGAAAGAGATATGTAGCCGGTAAGTGTGTATTTCGCAATGTTCAAAAAATTTCGGACAACCATGTCTTCAATTATATGAGATTTTACTATAAAATCTGCCCGCTGGGGTCTAGATGAAGGGTCTGATGTTGATTTGTTTTTTTCTTTGTAAGGGTCAACACTGAGGAAAATCCCTTCCTTTTTGTCACTACACCAGCCACGAACATCCCATGAATATTACCTGCGTATTTTGGCGATGTTCACGATGTCCCGCAAAGATGTAAAACACGTCAATTGGCCGAGTTTAGAGGTGTGGACCCTTCGTGTTTGAAAATGTGAGACCCGATGGGAAATCACTGTTAAGTGGTGATTTCCCGATGACATTGTGATTAAACTAGCAACGTCTTTGACGATGTGATACATCTGAGACATTACATACATTAAACAAGAGCACACTCGATAATAGCCCGCCACCGAATTATGATAAAGAGAGTAAAGACGAATGTCATCACGTAAATAACAACCCAAGATATAAATGGTATGTTAAACCAGCCGCTTTTCAAGTTATCGCGCCCACAAGGTCAAATTATGGACGTAAAATAAATGTGAAAAATCGCAATAAGTCGACCATTTTGATTTTTTTACCGGCCATTATTGAGCTTGTCCAAGAACTGCTTATTAGTAACATGCATAACAAACTTGAAGAGGATACTTGTGAAAATGTTGAAGTTATCGCGCCTACAAGGTCAAATTATTGACGTAAAATGAGAAAAATCGCAATAAATCGGCCATTTTGAATTTTTTTTCAGCCATTATTTAACTTGTCCAAGAACTACTTATTAGTGACATGCATAACAAATTTGAAGAGGATATGTGAATAAGTCGGCCATTTTGAATTTTTTTTTAGCCATTATTGAACTTGTCCGAGAAGTGGTCATTAGTAACATGCAAAACAAATTTGGGAAGGAAACATGAAAAACTTTTCAAGTTATCGCGCCCACAAGTAAATGTTAACGCCGACGCCGACGCCGACGACGCCGAACTTCAATTGCAATAGCCCACCTTTTTTAATTAAAATTAAAAGGCGGGCTAAAAACGGGTGGATCTAAAAGACAAACATGCAATGACTGACATTTTGTCATAATTCGTCTTTTTCGAAACCTGATTACGTTGCCAACGGATGTTTCTAAAAGTTGTAATCTATCAGAATGTTGCCGTGACTCATTCAAGCACTCAAAAAGATATAACAGAGCTAAAACAAAAACATGCCATTTGCCTGGGTATGGGCCTTTAATTAGCAGGTAATTGCTTAAAAGTTATTCACGTCAAGTCATTTTCACATCACGGTCACATTTTAATGTGCGAAAAGATAATAAATAATGAAAATATAAAAAAATAATGAAAACTAGCTTGGCTTTTTGAGTTATTTAAAATACACTTAATGCGGCCTTGAATTTTATAATTGTTCAATTGTAATGTGAGCAAAATAATAATGCAGTGTTACAGTTACTATGTATAATTAATTATAATTTTAAAATAGCGATAAATAGCGATAACAATGCCAAATTGTTGGCCCACATGAATATATAGTTTTGATATCAGTCAGGCAACGGGTTGAAGCTGACTAAACTAGTAGAATATGTATATGCATTGATCATAACGGCTAAGCCTATTATGCCAAAGTTTTGATTTGGAAGCAAATTGTAGATTAAGCTTAATAACTGGTCAGATCTGCTGATTGGTGACAGTAACAACATTAGAAGATATATGATAATTTACTCTTCGGCTTCGTGATTTCAGTCTTCGTCATTATACTAGCTCGTATCGGTGGCCGTACTTAGCTCAATGAAATATCAGGGTCAATACTGAAAACACCAGGTACTATTGACTTTGTATAGACTTCTTGACGTCAACAATTATATCCATCTATCTTTATTTAAAAAATTATTTTCATCGCTTGACAAAAAAAGTTCAACCACAGTGCACAGTTCCTTGGAACGTGACTAAATAATGGAGATCTTGTAAATCGAGAAGGTTATGTATAAAGTGGATGAAAGATACCCTGTAGTTTTCATAAACACAAATATCAAACCAAATATAGTGAACTCTTTTTTAACCCGGATCATTATACACAGAAGTATGTTAGCAGTGGGGATATTCTTGAAAGACGGGCCAGCATCTCAGACTATGAAAGAACATAAAATTAATATTGGCTCAATATCTCCGGGTGTTTGAATGCCAAACAGGAAATAACAATAGTTAAGTTTGATAATCTTCGATCGCTGGATATTGTTGTTGTTGCCGCGATCACAATCTGTTGTCTTGGTCTCTATATTCACATCTATATATATTACCAATCTTATTCAATCGTATTTCCCCTTTAGGCAATATTTAACTAATATTCTGTGTGCAACCAATCTGCACGTAATTAGTCGCATTACGTAGAGCATAAATGTAAAAAAAAACAGGAAAGGCCTACAACATATATTTATCTCTTTCATTTATATTATAACATCTATAGCGATACACATGTAATTTGCAAAATTATGTATTTTTGATAAAATAAGACTTTTACAGCTTTTCTAACAATCTTTTAAAATTGTACAACATTCATTTGATTTCTATAAAGATAGTTCCCGATGGTTTCGAGCACAGACATAGTCAATTTGTTCACAATATTGCATTATCTTAATCTCTGAACAATGCACGCTGTACATAATTTTGTACAAATAGTTCACATGCCATGATTACATAAATAATTAAGAATACAGTGAGAAGCAGGTTTTAACATTAAAAAACATAGGCCTACAACAGGGAGCTCTATTATTCAACAATAATCATGACACGAGACAAATATTATATTAAAGGGACAGTTTACAATAATTAAAGCCAACAGAGCGGTTACAGCGCACACACGTAGCCCGACGCACATTGTAATTTTCTAATATACTTTGTAAAGCTGTTAAATTTCATCAGTTCAAAAAGTTATTCAAATTATCAAATAAATAAAATTGTCAGATTTTCCTAGATGCAGTTTTATTATTGTTATCTGGTAACATGACAAATCGGTATCATCAGGAAGTCGATAAAATAATCTGAGATTCAGAGGTTTCAAAGCTGAATATGTGTGATGAAAAGTACAAATGGTAAGGGGGACACATCTCATAGATCAGAACACTAGAAGAGGATGGTTGACCGTTTCACGTGAAGCGTTGTGAACTGATGTGGATCCACCTTTTCATTGCACGTGGCTATTTGCTATTTGACATGTATAATCAGCATAGTGTTGTCATTTAATTTTGTTACTTACCCTTTATAATATCCAGTTTACTGAAACATCAGTAAATGCAGCATTTCTTAGCTGTGTGCGTACACATGTTAAAGGTGATCTATAACCCCTTATATAGTATGAATAAATTTGTGACAAATAAATTAAAGTTGCCACAAGATGGGGCACAAGTGTTTCCTTATATGGGGTGATTGGCTATCATGTGACCCTCTGAGGGTCACATGATAGCCAATCACCCCATATAAGGACATAATTATTCATACCATATAAGGGGTGATAGATCACCTTTAATAAACCTGGCTACGCCTCTGGTAAAACTTACACCTAATTCCCTCACGACGTATACATAATAAGTGACCATAATGACACGACACAGTACCCTTCTGATGTCTAGCAAAGAGTCAGTCTCACGAACATCCATTATAAATGATATATTATTGGTGAATGTGTAAACCATTGCACTTAGCACCTCAATCCAAATTCACATACTTAAAATTAGAATAAAATCCCTACCGGTTCAGCTTTCTCTAGCTGACCGATAATCTTGCGCGCAATCAGTCTGATAATTTGAAATGTTTACGGCATGAATTGTAATACACATACCCGATGCAACAGTGTGCATATCACTTGTGTACACAAAGCAATGGTAGCGTCATTTTGTCATAACACAAGACAAGACCAACCAATCTCTATCACAGATATAGGACATATAATTTTTTTTTTATACTATTATCAAAATAGTCCCAGAAATGTTAACAACATTCATGAAAATTAACCAGATTATCGTGTTAATCTCGACTCCCACACAGCAATGCAACACAGATTAGGCCCCATAGTGGTAATCTCGACGCCCATACCGCAATTGCAGCAGCACACCTTTGAAACAAAAAGTCCAGGAGCTCCCGCTCCGAATTAGAATTTGATTCAAGCAATTTTGTATAGGGTTATTAATGTAGTCCTAGTCTAGGTCAAAAATCAAGACGCAAGACAACTAGGTCTAAGAAGCCCAGTCTAAGAGTAAGATAAGAACTAGACAGTCTGTCAGAGATTGCAAACCTCCATTGAAATTAATGATCCTAATCAGTATCCCAGTAATGGTCTACCTATCTGGCACGGTTTACCCGATATCAGGCCAATCGAGTTAACTAATAGCTGATTTACGGTCATTTTGAATTCGATATAAATTAGTTAAAAACTTAGGGTGCATCCTCCCCCGAAACCTCAAATTTTGTTTTATAGTAATGGACTAAAATCTAACACAGTTTGCAAAATATTGGGCATGTGAAAGTAAATAATGGCCGATAGGGGGCCATTTTGAATCTGATTGAGTCAGAATTTTTCAAGATGCATCTTAGTTGAAATCTCACATTTCATTCTATAGTAATCGTCTAGCTATCTAGCACGGTTTACCAAATATCGGCCATGTGAAAGTGAATAATGGCCTAAAGGCGGCCATTTTGAATTTGATCAAGTCAAAATTTTCCAAGATGCATCCTCAGCTGAAATCTCACATTTCATTCTATAGTAATGGTCTAGCCATCTAGCACGGTTTACCAAATATCGCCCATGTGAAAGTGAATAATGGCCGATAGGAGGCCATTTTGAATTTGATCAAGTCAAAATTTTTCAAGATGCATCCTCTCCTGAAATCTCACATTTTGTTTTATAGTAATAGTCTAGCCATCTAGTACGGTTACCAAAAACCGGCTATGTGAAAGTGAATAATGGCCGATAGGCGGCCATTTTGAATTTGATCGAGTCAATTTTTTTCAAGATGCATCCTCTCTTGTAATCGCACATTTTGTTTTATAGTAATGGTCCAGCTATGTAACACGGTTTACCAAATATCAGCAATGTAAAAGTAAATAGTGGCCGATAAGGGGCCATTTTGAATTCGATTGAGTTGAAAGTTTTTAAACTCTCGAAACGTCACATTTTGTTTTATAGTAATGGTCTAGCTATCTAGCACGGCTTACCTGATAATTATCAGGCCTATCGAGGTGAATAATGCTGATTGTCGGCCATTTTGAATTTGTAAGTTAAAAATTTTCAAGGTGCATCCTCCCCCGAAAACTCACAATTTGTTTTATAGTAATCAGGTAATGGTCTAGCCATCTAGCACGGTTTACCAAATATCAGCCATGTGAAAATGAATAATGGCCGAAAAGGCGGCCATTTTAAATTTGATCAAGTCAAATTTTTTCAACATGCATCCTCATCTGAAATCTCACATTTCGTTTTACAGTAATGGTCCAGCCATCTAGCACGGTTGACCAAATAACGGCAATGTGAAAGTGAATAATGGCCGATAAGCAGCCATTTTGAATTTTATCGAGTCGAATTTTTTCAAGATGCATCCTCTCCTGAAATCACACATTTTGTTTTATGGTAATGGTCTAGCCATCTAGCACGGTTTACCAAATAACGGTCATGTCAAAGTGAATAATGGCCGATTGGCGGCCATTTTGAACTTGGACGAGTTGAATTTTTTTCAAGATGCATCCTCACCTGAAACTTTACAATTTATTTGATATTAATGGTGTAGCTATCTTGAGCGGTTTTCATGATATTCCGCAATATCAGGCCTGTCGAGGTGAATAATGGCCGATAGGCGGCCATTTTTAATTTTATCGACTTGAAATTTTTCAAGATGCATCCTCTCCTGAAACCTCACAATTTGTTTTATAGTAATGGTGTAGATATCTTGAGCGGTTTTCATGATATTCCACAATATCAGGCCTGTCGAGGTGAATAATGGCTGATAGGCGGCCATTTTGAATTTTATCAACTTGAAATTTTTCAAGATGCATCCTCTCCTGAAACCTCACAATTTGTTTTATAGTAATGGTGTAGCTATCTTGAGCGGTTTTCATGATATTCCGCAAAGTCGGATTTACCGATGTTATAAATTAGGTCAAAGTGCTGGGTCAACTTCAAGGTCAAGGTCCAAAAACCTGAAAAAGCACAACTAGGGACCTTAGAGAACATGTATGTGCAATATGACTGTCATCGGCCCATTACTTTTCGAGATCTGAATAATTTATGAACTCACGATGGTGGATTGTTTGCCTGTTTTCGACCACAATCCATCACTAGACTGCCGACGTTACCGAGAATAATATAAAAAGAGAGAATTAAAGTACGATCTGCTATGTCTCCTCAGAACTTAACCATTCCAATGAAATCGTCCTTTGAGTTCTTGATGATCATGGAAAGTAGAAGACAAACACTTATAAAAAATACTAAAGAGACAAATGATAAAGATACAAAAAAATAACGCTTGAGACTGAACGAATACGGCAATATTTTACATAATCATTTAAGCAGATCAAAAATGTATCATATTTTGTAAATTAAAATGACGTAAATCGTTATTAAATATGCTAGCTGTTGTTGGTCCCAATAAAATACTGTCTGACATTTTGACCGGCGTCGTATTGACCAGTTTCTAGTATAATATCAAAATACACAAGCTGCCAGCAGCGCCACAGTTAGCAGAGCCTTCATTCATACCTTTACTCACTTATAATTATTGTTTTGAAATCCTTTATAACTTAAAGACATGTGGTCCGATTTATTCACCGTTAATATTATTGCATCCCCTCGTGTGACAGTCCCCCGTTAATTAACTTGGGCATAATGTGAATAAAGGGCTACATACGGCATCCAAGATTGTCAACCAGCCTTTGATTGCGCCAGACCACAGCCAACAATGCAGCATTAGGTCAGAACAGTCACGCTCCCGTCATACGGATAGTAAACAAGAGCGCTGACGCTAACGATATCCCCCGCCATTAATTCAAGTCAATAATGGCCTCAAAGTCAAAGGTTAAAAAATAAGTCAAAGGTGATAACCCCCAAAAGGCACATCTACACCCCCTGAGGGATGTGTGTATGCAGTATGAAAACAATCCAGCAAACGCTTGGCGAGATATCGTCCGAAAACTGAACTTATCATCCGCAATCAATTAAAGTCAATAATCGCCTCAAAATCAAAGGTAAAAAACCAGGTCAAAGGTCATAACCCTCCAAAAGGCACATCCACACCCACTAAAGGATGTGTGTATGCAATATGAAAGCAATCCGGCTAACTGTTTCAGATATATCGCCCGGAAACGAAACACGGACGCACGGCCAGACATGGTGATGACAATATCCCCCGCCCCTACTTCGTGGGCGGGGGATAAAAATGACAATAACAGTGTAACTGGCAGACAATCCGGCTGACTGTTTCAGATATATCGCCCGGAAACGAAACACGGACGCACGGCCAGACATGGTGATGACAATATCCCCGCCCCTACTTCGTGGGCGGGGGATAAAAATGACAATAACAGTGTAACTGGCAGACGACAAACAAAGACTTGGTAGCAGACAAGACTATAATCCTACACCAGTGCACACATGTTGTACTCTCACGCCTGCATGGAATGGTAGCTTTAAAGGCCTATTCCCAAGTGCCTTAAACTTAAAAAGTTTCACAGTTTAAAATTGTCTTCTTTAGGCTTAAATCTATATTATCTTTCTCCACCCTCCATTTGAAAGAGATATGTAGCCGGTAAGTGTGTATTTCGCAATGTTCAAAAAATTTCGGACAACCATGTCTTCAATTATATGAGATTTTACTATAAAATCTGCCCGCTGGGGTCTAGATGAAGGGTCTGATGTTGATTTGTTTTTTTCTTTGTAAGGGTCAACACTGAGGAAAATCCCTTCCTTTTTGTCACTACACCAGCCACGAACATCCCATGAATATTACCTGCGTATTTTGGCGATGTTCACGATGTCCCGCAAAGATGTAAAACACGTCAATTGGCCGAGTTTAGAGGTGTGGACACTTCGTGTTTGAAAATGTGAGACCCGATGGGAAATCACTGTTAAGTGGTGATTTCCCGATGACATTGTGATTAAACTAGCAACGTCTTTGACGATGTGATACATCTGAGACATTACATACATTAAACAAGAGCACACTCGATAATAGCCCGCCACCGAATTATGATAAAGAGAGTAAAGACGAATGTCATCACGTAAATAACAACCCAAGATATAAATGGTATGTTAAACCAGCCGCTTTTCAAGTTATCGCGCCCACAAGGTCAAATTATGGACGTAAAATAAATGTGAAAAATCGCAATAAGTCGACCATTTTGATTTTTTTACCGGCCATTATTGAGCTTGTCCAAGAACTGCTTATTAGTAACATGCATAACAAACTTGAAGAGGATACTTGTGAAAATGTTGAAGTTATCGCGCCTACAAGGTCAAATTATTGACGTAAAATGAGAAAAATCGCAATAAATCGGCCATTTTGAATTTTTTTTCAGCCATTATTTAACTTGTCCAAGAACTACTTATTAGTGACATGCATAACAAATTTGAAGAGGATATGTGAATAAGTCGGCCATTTTGAATTTTTTTTTAGCCATTATTGAACTTGTCCGAGAAGTGGTCATTAGTAACATGCAAAACAAATTTGGGAAGGAAACATGAAAAACTTTTCAAGTTATCGCGCCCACAAGTAAATGTTAACGCCGACGCCGACGCCGACGACGCCGAACTTCAATTGCAATAGCCCACCTTTTTTAATTAAAATTAAAAGGCGGGCTAAAAACGGGTGGATCTAAAAGACAAACATGCAATGACTGACATTTTGTCATAATTCGTCTTTTTCGAAACCTGATTACGTTGCCAACGGATGTTTCTAAAAGTTGTAATCTATCAGAATGTTGCCGTGACTCATTCAAGCACTCAAAAAGATATAACAGAGCTAAAACAAAAACATGCCATTTGCCTGGGTATGGGCCTTTAATTAGCAGGTAATTGCTTAAAAGTTATTCACGTCAAGTCATTTTCACATCACGGTCACATTTTAATGTGCGAAAAGATAATAAATAATGAAAATATAAAAAAATAATGAAAACTAGCTTGGCTTTTTGAGTTATTTAAAATACACTTAATGCGGCCTTGAATTTTATAATTGTTCAATTGTAATGTGAGCAAAATAATAATGCAGTGTTACAGTTACTATGTATAATTAATTATAATTTTAAAATAGCGATAAATAGCGATAACAATGCCAAATTGTTGGCCCACATGAATATATAGTTTTGATATCAGTCAGGCAACGGGTTGAAGCTGACTAAACTAGTAGAATATGTATATGCATTGATCATAACGGCTAAGCCTATTATGCCAAAGTTTTGATTTGGAAGCAAATTGTAGATTAAGCTTAATAACTGGTCAGATCTGCTGATTGGTGACAGTAACAACATTAGAAGATATATGATAATTTACTCTTCGGCTTCGTGATTTCAGTCTTCGTCATTATACTAGCTCGTATCGGTGGCCGTACTTAGCTCAATGAAATATCAGGGTCAATACTGAAAACACCAGGTACTATTGACTTTGTATAGACTTCTTGACGTCAACAATTATATCCATCTATCTTTATTTAAAAAATTATTTTCATCGCTTGACAAAAAAAGTTCAACCACAGTGCACAGTTCCTTGGAACGTGACTAAATAATGGAGATCTTGTAAATCGAGAAGGTTATGTATAAAGTGGATGAAAGATACCCTGTAGTTTTCATAAACACAAATATCAAACCAAATATAGTGAACTCTTTTTTAACCCGGATCATTATACACAGAAGTATGTTAGCAGTGGGGATATTCTTGAAAGACGGGCCAGCATCTCAGACTATGAAAGAACATAAAATTAATATTGGCTCAATATCTCCGGGTGTTTGAATGCCAAACAGGAAATAACAATAGTTAAGTTTGATAATCTTCGATCGCTGGATATTGTTGTTGTTGCCGCGATCACAATCTGTTGTCTTGGTCTCTATATTCACATCTATATATATTACCAATCTTATTCAATCGTATTTCCCCTTTAGGCAATATTTAACTAATATTCTGTGTGCAACCAATCTGCACGTAATTAGTCGCATTACGTAGAGCATAAATGTAAAAAAAAACAGGAAAGGCCTACAACATATATTTATCTCTTTCATTTATATTATAACATCTATAGCGATACACATGTAATTTGCAAAATTATGTATTTTTGATAAAATAAGACTTTTACAGCTTTTCTAACAATCTTTTAAAATTGTACAACATTCATTTGATTTCTATAAAGATAGTTCCCGATGGTTTCGAGCACAGACATAGTCAATTTGTTCACAATATTGCATTATCTTAATCTCTGAACAATGCACGCTGTACATAATTTTGTACAAATAGTTCACATGCCATGATTACATAAATAATTAAGAATACAGTGAGAAGCAGGTTTTAACATTAAAAAACATAGGCCTACAACAGGGAGCTCTATTATTCAACAATAATCATGACACGAGACAAATATTATATTAAAGGGACAGTTTACAATAATTAAAGCCAACAGAGCGGTTACAGCGCACACACGTAGCCCGACGCACATTGTAATTTTCTAATATACTTTGTAAAGCTGTTAAATTTCATCAGTTCAAAAAGTTATTCAAATTATCAAATAAATAAAATTGTCAGATTTTCCTAGATGCAGTTTTATTATTGTTATCTGGTAACATGACAAATCGGTATCATCAGGAAGTCGATAAAATAATCTGAGATTCAGAGGTTTCAAAGCTGAATATGTGTGATGAAAAGTACAAATGGTAAGGGGGACACATCTCATAGATCAGAACACTAGAAGAGGATGGTTGACCGTTTCACGTGAAGCGTTGTGAACTGATGTGGATCCACCTTTTCATTGCACGTGGCTATTTGCTATTTGACATGTATAATCAGCATAGTGTTGTCATTTAATTTTGTTACTTACCCTTTATAATATCCAGTTTACTGAAACATCAGTAAATGCAGCATTTCTTAGCTGTGTGCGTACACATGTTAAAGGTGATCTATAACCCCTTATATAGTATGAATAAATTTGTGACAAATAAATTAAAGTTGCCACAAGATGGGGCACAAGTGTTTCCTTATATGGGGTGATTGGCTATCATGTGACCCTCTGAGGGTCACATGATAGCCAATCACCCCATATAAGGACATAATTATTCATACCATATAAGGGGTGATAGATCACCTTTAATAAACCTGGCTACGCCTCTGGTAAAACTTACACCTAATTCCCTCACGACGTATACATAATAAGTGACCATAATGACACGACACAGTACCCTTCTGATGTCTAGCAAAGAGTCAGTCTCACGAACATCCATTATAAATGATATATTATTGGTGAATGTGTAAACCATTGCACTTAGCACCTCAATCCAAATTCACATACTTAAAATTAGAATAAAATCCCTACCGGTTCAGCTTTCTCTAGCTGACCGATAATCTTGCGCGCAATCAGTCTGATAATTTGAAATGTTTACGGCATGAATTGTAATACACATACCCGATGCAACAGTGTGCATATCACTTGTGTACACAAAGCAATGGTAGCGTCATTTTGTCATAACACAAGACAAGACCAACCAATCTCTATCACAGATATAGGACATATAATTTTTTTTTTATACTATTATCAAAATAGTCCCAGAAATGTTAACAACATTCATGAAAATTAACCAGATTATCGTGTTAATCTCGACTCCCACACAGCAATGCAACACAGATTAGGCCCCATAGTGGTAATCTCGACGCCCATACCGCAATTGCAGCAGCACACCTTTGAAACAAAAAGTCCAGGAGCTCCCGCTCCGAATTAGAATTTGATTCAAGCAATTTTGTATAGGGTTATTAATGTAGTCCTAGTCTAGGTCAAAAATCAAGACGCAAGACAACTAGGTCTAAGAAGCCCAGTCTAAGAGTAAGATAAGAACTAGACAGTCTGTCAGAGATTGCAAACCTCCATTGAAATTAATGATCCTAATCAGTATCCCAGTAATGGTCTACCTATCTGGCACGGTTTACCCGATATCAGGCCAATCGAGTTAACTAATAGCTGATTTACGGTCATTTTGAATTCGATATAAATTAGTTAAAAACTTAGGGTGCATCCTCCCCCGAAACCTCAAATTTTGTTTTATAGTAATGGACTAAAATCTAACACAGTTTGCAAAATATTGGGCATGTGAAAGTAAATAATGGCCGATAGGGGGCCATTTTGAATCTGATTGAGTCAGAATTTTTCAAGATGCATCTTAGTTGAAATCTCACATTTCATTCTATAGTAATCGTCTAGCTATCTAGCACGGTTTACCAAATATCGGCCATGTGAAAGTGAATAATGGCCTAAAGGCGGCCATTTTGAATTTGATCAAGTCAAAATTTTCCAAGATGCATCCTCAGCTGAAATCTCACATTTCATTCTATAGTAATGGTCTAGCCATCTAGCACGGTTTACCAAATATCGCCCATGTGAAAGTGAATAATGGCCGATAGGAGGCCATTTTGAATTTGATCAAGTCAAAATTTTTCAAGATGCATCCTCTCCTGAAATCTCACATTTTGTTTTATAGTAATAGTCTAGCCATCTAGTACGGTTACCAAAAACCGGCTATGTGAAAGTGAATAATGGCCGATAGGCGGCCATTTTGAATTTGATCGAGTCAATTTTTTTCAAGATGCATCCTCTCTTGTAATCGCACATTTTGTTTTATAGTAATGGTCCAGCTATGTAACACGGTTTACCAAATATCAGCAATGTAAAAGTAAATAGTGGCCGATAAGGGGCCATTTTGAATTCGATTGAGTTGAAAGTTTTTAAACTCTCGAAACGTCACATTTTGTTTTATAGTAATGGTCTAGCTATCTAGCACGGCTTACCTGATAATTATCAGGCCTATCGAGGTGAATAATGCTGATTGTCGGCCATTTTGAATTTGTAAGTTAAAAATTTTCAAGGTGCATCCTCCCCCGAAAACTCACAATTTGTTTTATAGTAATCAGGTAATGGTCTAGCCATCTAGCACGGTTTACCAAATATCAGCCATGTGAAAATGAATAATGGCCGAAAAGGCGGCCATTTTAAATTTGATCAAGTCAAATTTTTTCAACATGCATCCTCATCTGAAATCTCACATTTCGTTTTACAGTAATGGTCCAGCCATCTAGCACGGTTGACCAAATAACGGCAATGTGAAAGTGAATAATGGCCGATAAGCAGCCATTTTGAATTTTATCGAGTCGAATTTTTTCAAGATGCATCCTCTCCTGAAATCACACATTTTGTTTTATGGTAATGGTCTAGCCATCTAGCACGGTTTACCAAATAACGGTCATGTCAAAGTGAATAATGGCCGATTGGCGGCCATTTTGAACTTGGACGAGTTGAATTTTTTTCAAGATGCATCCTCACCTGAAACTTTACAATTTATTTGATATTAATGGTGTAGCTATCTTGAGCGGTTTTCATGATATTCCGCAATATCAGGCCTGTCGAGGTGAATAATGGCCGATAGGCGGCCATTTTTAATTTTATCGACTTGAAATTTTTCAAGATGCATCCTCTCCTGAAACCTCACAATTTGTTTTATAGTAATGGTGTAGATATCTTGAGCGGTTTTCATGATATTCCACAATATCAGGCCTGTCGAGGTGAATAATGGCTGATAGGCGGCCATTTTGAATTTTATCAACTTGAAATTTTTCAAGATGCATCCTCTCCTGAAACCTCACAATTTGTTTTATAGTAATGGTGTAGCTATCTTGAGCGGTTTTCATGATATTCCGCAAAGTCGGATTTACCGATGTTATAAATTAGGTCAAAGTGCTGGGTCAACTTCAAGGTCAAGGTCCAAAAACCTGAAAAAGCACAACTAGGGACCTTAGAGAACATGTATGTGCAATATGACTGTCATCGGCCCATTACTTTTCGAGATCTGCTCCGGAAACGAAGTGCGCGTCAAAACGTCTAAATAGGTCATAGTTCTGAACCAGAAGTAGGTCAAAGTTCCAATACCCCAAAAGGCACAACTAGACCCCCTAGGGGTGTTGTGCGTAAAATTTGAAGACAATCGGACAAGTACTTTCAGAGATATGCTCCGGAAACGAATTGTTTACGGACGGCCCAACGGCCCAACGCCGTAACATCATCATTTTCTCCTCTGCGACCTTGCGTATTGAATTCAGATTAAAAATATTTTAACCTGTCCATTATCCACCTGGAATTAACCCACATACCAAAAATTGTTATCCTAGCTTATTTTCTTACAAAGTTATAGGCAAAAGAAGAGGCCAAAAAAAAACGGAGGTAGAATCCATAGCTCCCTCCGTCTCACCTACGGTGACGGCGGGAGCTAATTAAAATGCGGGTTGAAGAAGAGCCAATTACATCCTACTATTCCACGCCGAATTCAACGTTGCATGAGTTTTTATAAACAAAATTAATGGGATATGTTGATAAAGGCGACAAAAACAGATCATCAAATTTTAAATTAAAACGATTATTTTTGTGTAAATAATCAATGTCACCGCATTGGCGTCATTTAACTCTTCCGCAAACTGAGGTATTGAATAGTGTTGAGAAATCGAATATAAGGAGAATTTAAGTTCAAAGTCAGTAAGATACATGTACGCACATTTATCAAAATGAAAAGCACATGAATAGTTAGTTGTATTTTGGAAGAAAATTGTTGGTAATTTGCTAATTGCTGATTCTGTCAGACTGAGAGGGTGATTATTCCTACTAAGAAAAATACATTAGTTTCCAGGTTAGTTTAGATATAGATTTATTATGTTGGAAGGCAGCCTTGTAATAATAATAATAAAGAGTGGCACTTCCCTAATTTACAGGACAAGGCCTACATGTATTATATCGTATATAAAAATTGGCAGTATTGTACCAGTGAATATATGAAAACAGGGAGTCATGTTAAGGGTAGCTTTTAATAATCATGGATTTATTTCACTTAATGCCCAGTAAGTTAGTTCTAAACATTTAATTAACTTTATAACATTAAAAGGGGAAATGTTTTTGAAACATCTCTAGCCCTATAGTAGAAATCGTTATTCTGCGGCTTTGATCTGCTGCCACCGCGGGTGAAGTAGCTTATCTCATGACCTGCGTGGGCGATAATCAGGAGAAAACTCTATAAGACTCCTACCCCCAAACAGCTAAATCTGATTCTCCTAGGGGTTTAGTGCTGCTTCTTGTGAAACTGATTGCCGGGCACACCGTGGAAATCTGAGAGAACCTTGAAATCAATCCTTCTGTTTGATAACACACACCGTTGGGTTTGTGTGCGTGCCAACAAAAAAATAGATATTCGTCAGAAGTGAAACACCACTGGGCCAAAGCTGGCGATGTCGGCCTGTTATGAAGCCAGAACTGGCTGGACATCTCATGATATTGTTTGGAAGGCATTGATTTGTTGGGAAGAGTGCTTGGAGCAGAATGTCATGTCACTGTGAGCTATCACGCCGCATTTCAGTCATAACAGTATCACAATCGTTAGTAATCCCCCAAACATAACATCCGCAACATGCACTCCCCTCGGATATGAAAGGGTGTATCTGCCACTTGTCAAAGTGGCAGATACACCCTTTCATGTCCAAGGGGACGATTTACTCAACTGTTACAAGTGTCGACTACACGTGTCCGGACCTGGAGGCAAGTCTACATGTCATAAAAGTCTGCCTCTCCAGATCTGCTGTCGGCGGTGGGGAAGGGGGCACGAATTGGCGCCACCTATCGATAGGGGCACACACTGCCGATACATCGGCCACTTCCGACGACCGCTAGATGGATCAAATAATGATTTCTGTTAATACTTCCGAGTTCCGTGTTTGCCAGCTTTATAATTAGGCTTTCTTTCTTGCGTGAATGATGTTTGCATGACCTTAATGGATGATAGACAAATACTAAAAGGATCCTAAAAATTTCATCAAGTAAATAATTAAGGCTCAGGACGATATTCTCCATCAGAAAGACGTATATAGGCCATTTGGTGTACGGTTAGTCGAGCTCGCGAGATGTTGACCAATCAGAAGCTGAATATATTGCTCGATTGTTTCTCAAGACAGTAATCTTCATTGGTTTGACCTACATATTAGACTTGTAATAGGGATCTCAACCAATCACAAAAAAACTGGGTTCACATCCAATCATACACGACACCTTGACACAATGTTGGTTTGATGTTGGTCCATCGTCTGCGACGCTGGACCAACATTAAACCAGCATTGTTTCAAAGTGTTTGCCGACTGCCATCCCACGTTCACCCCCCCCCCTCCCCCCACCCACCCACCCACACAACCCACCTACACTATTATTTCGAGACTTCCAAGAAAATACGAAACGCGCAACCGCTGTTGTTTCATCGATGGGCAAGTGTCGTTGACAACAGTTGAAACACCAATGGCTCAATGTCACGTGTTTGCTAGGTAATTGGTACGTCCAAAAAGGAAATGAGATGTTAATCCTTTACCCGCTATCCAGCTAGTTTTCTTATTTAAATGAAAATTCCGTATATTTGTTTAATTTGAGAACAGAAAAAAATGCATTAGAAAAAGTCTCTTCTTTTTCTGACATGGGTGTTACTGTTGATTACTTCTTGACACATAATGTACATAATTATACAGAACGTAGTTGATAAATGTAATAACTGGCATGATTAGGCGCGCAGTTTGCTACATAGCGCCTGCGTCAGTCACTTTAACAGTTCAAAGCTGTACAAAATAAGGCCGACTAAGATGAATAGGCCTACTCTTCTCCACTCTGGTCACCTTTTTATCAGTCTGTTAAGCACTAAAGTGAGCGTTAAACTACGCTTATCTTCCCCCTTCATGTGCGGTGTCGCTATCTGCCTAACACTGAGCATTTTTAAATGCCATCACATTTTGTTAAATCGAAAAATGGCTGCTGCAGTGTTTTATGAAAATTTGTGTATTGCTCGGCAGTTTGGGAGTAGAATTTGTTATCCCCTTCTTTTTTAGATAATCTTGGTGTACCGAATTCGAATCTGCCGGATAACATTAAATCTATTTTGTATCCTTTACCTTCAAACTACAAAAAAATGGCCGTTACTGACGACTGAATATTTTGGGGAAGTCAGCAAGGAGACCAATACAAATTTCCGTTAGAGAATTTTTAAATTAAAATTAACACTTTTTGTGACTGAATATTTTAAGCAGAAATTCAAAATGGACGTATCCTTCACCTTCAAATGAGCAAACTGTAACGGGAGTGCACAAAGTATGGTTTCTGCATGATTTGCAGCCAAGACAATCGCATCTGCTGTCTTTTAACCCTTTAAGCCCTCACGATGCATTAAAGCATCATTCTAAATCACTGTAAACAGACTTGATTTTCCTACAACTAAGGATAAAAATTTCATTGAAACCGTTTAACCAATACATGGCAATTTTCTTTAATTTTTCACCCACTCCCAAGTCATCTTCATCCACTACAAGTCGACGGCAGCAATTCGCGGCTTGTAGTGGATGAGATAACAATGATTAATTCGGGCTTGAACGGGTTAGTCGTATGACCTCTATTTATCTTTGTATGCCAGAAAAATGTTTTCCATATCAACAACATACAGCTATACAAGTACAGGCACAGGCAGTTACTATTTGTAAATTTAAACATTCACTCGTTTGAGTCTTCTGCTGACTGAGGCGGTTACGTCGTCCTGCGTACGCATGTATGGTAGTGAGCCCACGCATATGGAGTTCTATGAACGGAGGATTAATATGTGTGTAGTTATTATGAAGCGAAAACGTGACTGCATTGATCACGTTCCCGGTTGCTTAATACGGAGCAGGTAGTGTACTAGTTGGTAAAGTCAGACCGCGATACGATTGTTTTAGGTAAAAATCGTAACGCTTGATTGATCAATTTATTGTATTTTCACACACTTGGGAAGGCCTCTTGTGTTTGGCAACCGCGACAATCACAGGGATATGGGACTGTCAAATGGCAGTCAAAACAAAATTAATGTCAGGACCCCTCAGCTTTAGCTTCAGTCCGGCAACATCAACATGAACAATTCGTCCCCTTGGATATGAAAGGGTGTATCTGCCTCTTTATGAAGTGGCAGATATACCTTTTCATATACAAAGAGACAAATTATACATTTCTGTTTCTCTGACCAGGTTGGTGACCTTGAAATCAGGTAAAGGTCACCGCATAAATGGTTACTATTACATAGGTGGTACAAACATTTGAAGGCATCAATAAGATGGAATGGAGAACATAGCAATGAATTTTCAGTGACCAGGGGTACTCGACAAGGCAGTGTTTTATCTCCGTATTTGTTCAATATCTTTTTAAATGATTTTTGTGTGATTTGAAAAAATCTGTGTTTGGAGCCCGGATAGAAAACTGTAAGTTTGAATCGTTTGCGTATGCAGATGATATTACATTATTTTCTCCTACTGTTGCTGGTCTACAAGGCCTGATAGATATATGTACTGAATATGCTGTGAAGTGGAGATTTAAATTTGGTATATCTAAATCAAAATGTATGGTAGCTGGTCATAGTTTATTGAAGACTAAACCACATTGGCAACTTTATAATAATATGAGTATGGAAAACGTTGATGCCTTGGAAACACTCGGTGTTGTGATGAGTAATGATGGCACTGCCGATATAAATGTACAGAAAAGATATTACAGCTTAGATAACACAGGGATGCCATATCCAGGTTTACCAGTCGATATAAAAATGTACTTGTATAAGTCTGTTTGTTTACCTACTTTACTTTTTGGAATGGAAATTATGTTTTTGTCAGACAAATTAATAAAGAAACTTGAATCTTTTCAGGGCTCCCTAATGAAGCGTTCATTGGGCTTGAGTAAATTTAGCCACCACTTGAAACTTCTGGAAGCTCTTAATATACCAAAAGTGTCTGATTCAATAAATAACATGACGATTTCTCTATGGAAAAGATTTTTAATGTGGACTCTCCTGTACGCGATCTATGTACTTGTTTCCTTTCTAAATATGTTTTGAATGGAAAATGTATCCCAGATACACTGATGGGTAGAGTGGTCAAATTAGGCTTCTCCCCAACGCGGGCTGCTCTATCCTACACTAAACCCATTTTACACTTGAAACCGCTGGACGGTATTGTGGACTCCCTAAGAAGTGTTATTTCTAGTCCAAATATTCTTAGTAGAGGCTCAAGTAGTCATACATTGTTAAAATTATTAACAAAAGCATAAATTGTATATTTTATTGTTTTGATGTACTATTTTATGAATCATACTAGTATGGACTTTTACAATGTTATTGCATGTTCAATTTTATATGTATTTCCTCATGTAATGAGGGTTGAATAAATAAATAAATAAATTAAGTTTGACATTAACATTAGTGTACTGGACATGTGGCTAAAACATGAAGGCTCAAAGTCAATGAGTTATTAATTTATCGCGCATACAAGCCGAATTCGTTTCTTTGACCTATTCACCTTGAAATTAGCCTATTGAATCAAGGCGTTGTGAAGTTATCAAGTTTACAATGATACCCATGATCTTATTTCCGTGACCAGGTGACATTGAAAATTGGTAAAAGTCACCGGGTATCGCACCTGACCTTAAAGTCAAGGATCAAAGTGAAGGTGTGACGAGCTTATTGTGCTTCAAAGCACCTGTACCACCTTTAAATTTTATCGCGCTTAAAAAATGGCAGTGCTGATTCTAAACTATCAAACCGATTTTTTTACTGGTGGCGAATCCCTTGATCTTCAACTAGCCATGCGAGAAGGTACATCACAGCGGTTTTGTTACAATTATTGATCACGTCATTTAAAATTAAATTTTAATGATTACACAACTACATTTAAAATATTAACAATCTAAACAAAAAGTAAGATTTTCTTTAACGCTTTGCAGTTAATGAAACAGGAAGGACACGGGTCAAATCAACAAAAAATATCAATTTTGAATTTTTTTGACCTCACTGTCCTTTTCGCGTGGCGGGTCACATATTATCGTGATTGTTGAATTTGAGGGTCAATATTTAGGGCCAGTTTGTACAAAAAAATGGAATATATAAAAAAATGGGCATATTTTCACTACCTGATCCTTGTTCTGCATAGATAGGATAATTTTGAAATTGTGTTGGGAAATATTCAGCACAGTATCACCTGGCCGAAGAACAAACGTAACTAACACCTAGTCAAAATATTGACTCAGTGGTGGAGCAGCCTCTCACAACGTTGTTAGAACATTGGACAGATATTTTGTTGGGCTTTTAAGAACTCTATAACCTCCCTGCACGGAATCCCACCCTCCTTGGCGAGCAGACACACACACGGCAGATTGCATTCATGTTTTACAAGCGGTAGAGGTTTCCAACCATGAAGCACATTCTGCATGATGCTCCTGTAAGCTTCTGCTGCTGCCACCCCCAGAGCCAGCGACCAGAGCAAGAGCTGCCTGTGACAATCTGCAAAGGCAGTAAGCTTTAGCATGCAGCTGTCTGGCTGGCTGGCTGGCAGGCATGCTGGTTGACTGGCAGTCTCTTGAGCTGCAGCAGCCACCAAGAACCCAGTAGTAGCAGTAGCCTGTCAACTCAGCTTCTCTATATCATACCAGGCGTCACGCGCGACAGTACTGATCGCACGGAATAGATCGTAACACAGAGCGGTCCATGTTGCAATTAAATAACTGGGCCAGCAGCCTGTTTACTGTATGCAATACGGCCAATTAGATTATGCGGGCTCTGCCACGCCAACTATACCATCTTCAGTGGAGGTCGTAGAAGGAGACTGATAATAGTCCTCCATGTGGAGCAGTGCTATCACAATTTGACTGCTCTTGATCACTAGAACTAGAAGAGAGATGCTGCAGGACATAGGGATCTGCAGGAGTACTTGATTGTGTGCATCTACTAGACGTAGTAGTGTGGAGTATGTTCCCCTCCTGTTGCTGCTGAGTGTTTCTTTACCATAGACCAGCTCCATGGCATGATGGCTCGCGGATATGGCCTGATAAATACCGTGTCACTGGTTTTGTAACTCTAGAAATTGATCTGGATAGGCAGACTGCTCTATAGCGGTCACAGACTGCCTGATTGCGTGACCACGCCATGCTAACGACCACTACAGCTGGTGAAGGCAATACAGGCGACCATAACGCCAAGTAGGCAGTCCATAGAGAGGCAGAACGCGAGAGAAGTGAATGGCAAACGAGAAGATGGCTGATGTGGACAGGTGACGCTGAGACAGTAACAACATACATACATACATAGCTACTGACAACAACCAGTGTAACATAAAACATTACACATCACGTGTAACACATACGTACATCTATCTATATTGAACATCAGTGTCCTGCAAGAACACACCATTTTATAATCTATGCAACATCAAATAAGAAATGGATTGCTGAAATAACACGAGCAGAGCCAACAGATCACGATATATCCCTAAACAAGCAGCAAAAAATAAAGATGTTGTGATGCTTGATTCTTTTACCTGCCATTTGCGCCTTGTCATTTTTCAATGAATAAGCATTCAGAAATAGTGAGAGAAAAAGTGGACATAATTACAGTACCAGCAATGCCGACTGGTATGTTGTAGCTAGAAAAGCATTACTCACTAAATGTAATAGTGTACAAGGATACATTGTGTGACAAGAGCGGATTAACAAGCAGGCGGCCACCAGGCATAAGATATGTCTTCTGTCACAGCTAGTGATCCAGCCGGTAAGGCTGTCATCACGCCTAGCTGTAACAAACCATCACACAGTGTCAACGTCGTCTCCAATAACCTTTTATTAAATAAAAGCCAGACCACATCAGGTGTCATGTCCGCTGACAAGCCACCTGAGAGTGGAGACATGTCAGGTATTGGTGACAATAATAGTGTGGATGCCTCCGGCAGCCCATCACGGTCAGAATGTGTGATTAATAACACTCAGGTGACGTCAGGTAAAGCGCACAAAACACCAGCTAACAATATCATGCCATCTCAACCACAGAATAATACAACACAAGCTGATGCTGACCAAACGAACTGCTTATCTGGTGAAGTGGCACAGGAGTGTTGTGGGTTATCAGTGGATAGCTCACAGGCTGTACCGTCCGCCAATATCACAGAAAACAACAAGTGTGGATTGCTCAAGCAATCACAGACTACACCAGGTAATGTCAATGTTAAAGAACAGAACACTACAGAGAGAGCGGATACACAGCATAGTGAAGTGTCGTCAAGTCGTAAACCTGAAGTGTCAAAATGTGACATAGTGACACACACCATTAAAAATCCTTCCAATGTGTGCTCGGTGAAAGTAGAGAAAACAAGCTCTACGTCACATAGTGTCACATCTGTTAGTAAAGATATTACAGAAGGTGTCACGGAAACAACAAAAACCATAGTGAAAGATACGGACAGTATCAAAGTGACATCTGTCACTACAAACGGTCCTAACTTATGTTCTGCAAAGAAAACTGTAGTGGTTTCTGGTGGGGATAGTAAAGGACCGACGCCTTCCACTTCTTCCACAGCACGTCCTGTCGGTCGGACTGTACGCTCTGGCAGTCTGGCGATCATGCCTAGAACAGAACAGTACCAGAAACATCCTCTGCTACAGAATCGCTCTGATTCAGGGATGTCTGAGATAGAACTGTTTCTAAAAGAGAAGTCCGGGTTTGTCAAACGCGACCCTGAGCCACCCAGAATGCGCCTGGAACCTCGAGGAGCTCAGATAGAACGTCACGCTCTACTGGTTAAAACATCATCAGGAATGTCAGAACTAGAACAATACTTATTAGAGAAAGACCGCGAGGCATTATATTCCAGTTCAAGAGGAAGTGTTAGTGGTCCTCAGGCGTTACTACAACCACGTTATGAACAATACGAAAAGAACATGTTGTTAGAAAGAGATGAATCTGGTAAGTCGCCTCTTGATCTTTATTTAGAGGAAAAGGAGATCGAATTTCGGGGCAAATGTAGTGCCAACCACGTATGTAAAAACATTAAATGTACCAATTGCAGAACATCCACCTCAAATGCATCTGACATTATCACTCCTAAAAGCTCTATTAAACGAGTACATTTTAAACAGCAGAGCCTGGAAACTGAAAGAGGTGCCAGTGAGATTAACAAATGCAGACAGAAGGGGCGGCGCAATAGATCCCAATCATTGGGTGATGTAGTGGAGGACACTGGGGCAGATAAACGACGTGGCTGGAAAATGAGGAGTCTACGCTCATTTAAAAGAAAGGAAGACAAATGTTTTAATCAGCCACGGATAGTGAAAAACATTGTTACTAAGGTGGAAGAAAAACCTGAGAACGCAACTGAAATCAAGGTTGAGAAAAAAGAGAATAAAAACGATGAGGGTGATAAGAATACGATAAATGACAAAAGTAAAACTGTTAAAAAAACTAAAAATAAAGCAAAACGGACCAACAAAAAGACTTGTGTGATTTCGTAGCACTGACATAGGTATATAACTTCACAATATCATGCTACGAAAAATTACTCATGGCTTTGTTATTAAATGAAATGCCTTGCTACGTACAACACGCTATAGGTGATGGCCAAGTACAAAATATGGGTATGATGTGAGCAATGAGCCAGATAAAAGAATACGAGAATGGAGTCTGGTACGAGAATTGAGCCAGGTACATATACAGTGTGCTTACGTGTATAAGCAATGACGAATCAAGGTGTGTGTTACTTGATAATGACTGATGAGTGATGACTGATAATCGTCATAGATACAAACAAAGCTTACATATGTTATGGGTACTACGTTGTGGGCAGTTGGGGTCTGTATGTGCCATTGTGGGGACTGACCATGAGATAGATAGATGGCTTAGGCATGAGGAGCAGGCGTGACTATGCCATTTCACACGGCTAATGTTACATACATAATATATGAGCACAGAGTCGCAGGACAGGTAGACATATGTCAGCTTCTAATTAGAGATGTAAGGTATCATGACAGTGACTGCCTATATGTCACAATAGATGGTTAATCTTACGCCATGCGTGGAATCCAGTAACTACGGCAACCAGACATGTGCTATCTAGCCTTCAGGATGTATTGTGAGCGGCACTGGTATTTGTATGTAGGCGAGTAGACCAAGGGTATCACGGGGCGTCTAGCTAAGAGGGTGAATGTGGGCTGCTGCAGGGATGAACTTAGAAGAGAGAGCCTGTATTGATCAACATCTCATAGGCCCATAGACTAACTATTGATTTTACTTCATCACACTTTAGCCAGCAAGACAGTGTCATGCTCTCATGGCGCCTCTCAATAATGACAAGCCTGAAGCCAATCCACCTAGTGCCACTCCTAGCCTCTCCAACACCCTCTACTCTGCTTACATGCCTTGACCTTGCAATTATGCAGACATCTGGGGCAGTCGCCTGTTTTGTTCCTCCAGAGATTGTCGGCAATGTCGTCCGGCCGGTCGATTCAGGTGACAAAACCCAAAGGTTCCGTCTCCCCCTGGAGCAATCATGAAACACAATAAATACAAGACCAATCTGTGTAGTAGAAGCTCGTGAGTCCCCAGAATAAGCCACCTGCTTTGTTCCTGATCCCAATTGTCCTGCTGATTGGAAAATAACACAACAAGAAAGAAACCATGCAAATGTTGACTAGCTCTGTGCCTGCCACCATGTCTCCTAAACAATCAGGTCTCCAGAATGCACTTTTCTAGACATAATGGTGTAACGTCACTTAGTGAACACTAAGGCAGCACCTTGACGGGCCGCCATTAATGTGATCGCCTAGAGACACATAATCTTCAAGTGGAACTTCAACTTTGCTCAACAATTGTTTGTTTCTGGATAACACATTTTGTGAAGTGATAATGTGTGTGTTCTGATTTGTATTGACTCGGAGAGTAAACTGAACCCTTGTCAATGCTAATCATGACACTAACCATTCTAACAAACTAACATTTCCAGCTAATCATTGTAAGAAAGGTCTGTAAAATCATCAAGATTGGATTTATTTAGGTTCAAACTTCAAATACGTAAGTTGTTGGCACCAGAATGTATCAAGTTTAAAGATTACATTTTATAATTACAGGTTATATTGGCTAATAATTGCCTTAGCTGCAATAATTTGAAAAATATAAAATTAAAAATAATTAACCACCAAGATCATGACTACATATTTGTCATGATCTTGGTGGTGTGTGTTAACAAAAAAAATTAAAATAAAAAGATTTTTCGAGTCTTCAAAGCAAATATCAGACAGGTTTTAAATTAAAAAATGGTTTCTCTAAAACATATTCAAGTTTCAATTTTCCATGACTGAATGTAATTGACTCTGTATATTATCTTCAAAGCATATTAATGCAAACTACAACTATACAGAACATTTTTTCACCAACATTTAACACACAATCATTAAGACTTTACACTAATACACGTCAGGTCAAATCTAATAACATGCAACTAAAATATTTTGTTGTAGATCACTTGTCGAATTATTCAATTTGACTCTCTGTTATTTTCTTATCTAGGAAGCTAAAATTAAAATAAATTTGTGGTTGCGACCTAAATCATGTTGAAAGTAACACCAGTATTATGCGATGGGATACCAAAATATAACATTTTCTGCTATAATTCTATTTGGTATTTAACCCGTACAGCGCGGGGACCGACTTTAGTCGTCAGATTCTGACGTCTGTAGACGTCAGATTCTGACGACTAAAGTCGATCCCCACACTGTAAGAGTAAAATATTTCTAATGGCCGTAGACCCTTAACATATGTATTCAAATGAAGCGGAAAGAGCTAACTAAGACATTTATGATGCTTTCAAATTGAAAAAACCCTTTGGTTGCGATGGTTTTTTACAAATTAATTCAGCGCTCTGGTATTTAAAGTGTGCGTCTGCGGTGAACCAGGAAACGCGCCAGATTGTGAGCAACTATAAACATAAACTGACATTTCTCTGCAACCCGCGAGGTGTTTTCTGAGGATCACCTATCCTAATTAAATAGTTTTTTTTTAAGAAATTGAAGTTGATACTGCGATGTATTACTATATTGATTGGAATGGGATCTGCAAAAGATGGTGCCCAGCATGGTATACAGAACTGTACATGTATAAATATCCATACTAGCCATACAAGATATCTCGAAAAAAACATACAAAATTGTATAAAGAATCTAACGTAATTTTACTATAAATGGTTGTGGTTTTCTTTTCATACACCCGGTGATAGGGGGGTTTAAGTAAATTATATCTTTAAATAATGTGTTGCAGGCAACATATTGAAAAGATCTAATACTATTTGTGTCATGTATTTGATGTAAAAAACAATAATAATCAATTTAATGTATAATAATGTATCTACTGTAGCTAAAAAGTTAGATGTAACATTTTTATTCGCAATGCCATATTATCTATTGTTAAAATGTTCTAAATAAATTAACTAATGGCTTCAAGTTGATCTCAGAATTGCCAGTATTCAGTAGGAGTTTAATCCCTCAGACTCTTGTGTTTTATTCGGCCCAGTTCAGCCTATATGTGCATTAAAGTGACCTACATGCCGATTCGTTGATATTGTGTCCGTCAATCTGTGTATCTGGTAAAAAACACAAGCATAGCACAAGCACACAATTCAGACATCTGATACAAACTACATCATGGTATCCCCATCGCGTGCTGTTATTTATCAGCCAATATAACAGCGATATCACCGATATGTTCGATAGTCCCAATATTAAAACAATATTGGGTAAAATCGTTTTCGCTATCAGAAAATTCTGATAATTATAGCGATAAAGTATCCATAAAAGCCGGCATTTTTTTTACCGAGAAATCGCGAGCCAGCTTCTGAATTTTTTTTTTATATTTTAAAGACACTGGCATTCTACACATGTATACGTTTAATGAGATTTGGTAGCCTGACTCTAAGTCATTCTGACATTAACCTACGTGGAATACCTACATATTGAATCAGTTAAACATAGCAGTTCATTGACACAAACTTGCCAGTCAAATCAGAAACCTATCAGATATTCGATAGAGATAGATCATAATTTGGCTTGACAGCCCATCATACGAGGGCTGCTGTGCTAAATTAGACCGACCTGAGTGACACAAATAATAGAGTGCAATGAGCCATCGATTATGTCAAATAAGTGAAGAAAAAGGCGTCCGTTGACCTTTCTAGCAAGCTGGTTTAGGGAGTGTTTTCTGGAGAGATCCTATGCTACGGAGAGTTGTCATAATCTCAGTTCACGGGGTTGGCTTTGCCGCCTGCCATGCGCGCGTCAATAACACTTGTATAACACTCCTAACCCCGAGATACCAGAATGGCTGTGAATTATTAATCACGCCAGTTTTGCGCGATCACAACTGGCGCTAATGAATCACGTCAACATGCGTGTATGAAAAATACGAATTTTAATGTAATCATAAAGTGTTGGTAAATACAGCTAAATGTTCGTGAATGATCACATAGGTCTCAGCGTTTAAAGGGCAAGGTGAGAACGGTCAATAGTCCGCAGGCCATAAACTAATAACACCCAGTCTCCACGATCAACTCTGTTAACAGTGGTTAGCGCCTCTGTATTTACCAAGCTGTTGATCATAAAGAGTATTACTCAATTTACATTTCTCATTGGCAAACACCGAAAGTACATGTACTACATTTTGGGGATTGCTTTTTACTCAGGCGTTGTTTAGTTTCACATTTTCTAACAGCTGTAAATGACGTTGCATTAATGTGGTGTTTTTTCATTGATGGTATTAGGTTCTATTCTTCGGCTCGTTCAATTTTGTTGTCATTTTGCAGCTATTATTGAAATAATTCAACTTAAAATGAAAAGTGGA
This sequence comes from Flabesymbios commensalis, assembly GCA_964017125.1. Taxonomy (NCBI): domain Eukaryota; kingdom Metazoa; phylum Annelida; class Polychaeta; order Terebellida; family Flabelligeridae; genus Flabesymbios; species Flabesymbios commensalis. The sequence continues at coordinate 59,648,602 of OZ024903.1, read as the reverse complement.
TAGATAATGTCTGCAACATTTCACTTAAGTTTTTATTATGATAAAAATGTAATATAAAAGCAGAATAAGCTGATCCGCTGACACATAGTTATATTGAGATATATCACACGGGGATTAAAATCATTACATTTCACTCTTTTTACTAACCGGAACATCATTTTTTTTTAAATTATAAGGAATATTATGCCCCTCTTCCTTTTTTACTAGCGTGTCAGCTTTTATTCCCATCAGATACACGAAAAGAACACATGAAAATGTTTTAAAAGCCCGATAAGTACCATAGCAGAGATAGGGTTCGAATGAGATGCGGACAAATCATAGCTTGATGGCAATCGATGCCAAGTTTTACGAGTCACCGACGACAATTAACCGCAGGTCAAACAGAACTGATGAGCTTCTGTTACAACAGTCGCCCGCTCTATGCGAGACGTGGGGGCAATGTAGGTTTAATGTTGGTCCAGCGTCTGCGACGCTGGACCAACATTAAACCAACATTGATTAAACGCCTTGTGTCTCTCACATCTCAAGTCACTCTCTGCTGAAACTGATCCCCTTCAACCACACATGAGACAGGCATACGCTATAGAGTTAGAAACGCCTCTTCCAGCTCTACCTCATGCACAAACCCAGTATTTCGATATTATAAAGACCTGTAATATGGATCCATCATCTAATTAATCAGCTTTAATTGGGAAGCTTCTGCTATTCGCATTACTTCTCCAGCTAGAAAAAAACAGTAATATACATCGGTAGTATTAGCGTGGTCAAGTTTGATCGAAGCTATAAAGCAGAACATAAACCCAATGCCAGATTTATTGGTGAATAAAATCACTTATAGTATTAAGAACCGTCTACATTGGTACTATGTAGAAGACACAAAGTATAATTCTTGGCAGTTTGGATCCTCTGAACAAGGTAACTGTTTTATTGAGATAGCTGCAATCAGCATGTCAGATCCAGAGTACCACCGGAGACATTTTATTGGTCCTTGATAAATTGTCCCAATCAGTGTGTTTGTGTAGATTATTGTGGACGGGCTGGCCCGCCTAACCTGGTCATCCCGTCTTCATTGGACCCGCAATATCAAGATTAGTGAATGAACGAGCGAGCGGGGTTGTGAGTGAGTGAGTGAGTGAGTGAGTGAGTGAGTGAGTGAGTGAGTGAGTGAGTGGGTGGGTGGGTGGGTGAGTGAGTGAGTGAGTGAGTGAGTGAGTGAGTGAGTGAGTGAGTGAGTGAGTGAGTGAGTGAGTGAGTGAGTGAGTGAGTGAGTGAGTGAGTGAGTGAGTGAGTGAGTGAGTGAGTGAGTAACCCCTCACTATAGGCCTACATATGCAGGAGATACACTGAAATCAAAGTATTAGTTTTCTGTAAATTCTTTCGGATTAAATAAACTAGAACTTAAGAAATATTAAGATAATTTGCGTAGGTGCACAAACCATAATTTACGCTATATAGCTGCGTGACTAAATAATAGCTGATAATATAACGGGAAGAGTTTAAATAAACGTATCTGGCCTATGGATTATAATAGCCATTAATAATTGATAGGACGAAGATAAATAGATTGTCATCGTTTGTACATTTGTAGCTTATAAAATCATAAGAGATGGGGAAAACGGCGGTAAATAGACTCTTACTGTCTCACTCGCTGATAACTATCTATAAATATCGACCGATCATTGGATTTTTCCGCCAGTCAATGAGCAAGATCACCCACCATAACACGACAATGTCGCGACAATGTAGGCTCAGTCTAGACTGGAAATTCTAAAATCGATAAACAAGTATTACTGTTTTTTTCGCACTATCTTCGTATTAGAGTAGATATATGCAAGCATTTAAAGAAAAAAATTCAATATTATTATTTTTGACACAATTTCTAACTTGAATTTATGTGTAGCGACACCGAGACTCAACTTGAGTGAGAAATTATTTAAACTTAAGTGAGTGAAAATTATTTTAATTATCTCACACAAAAGTTAATCAAGCTTCAATTGGAACAATCATTACATTAATATAATACTAGCATTGACCTGTGCAAATTGCATGGGTTGAATCAATGTTAGGCTAATGTTGGGTGACTGTTTACGATACTTCTCCAACATTAAGCCAAAATTATGATCAAATGCCTCGTAATTTTTGTCTCGCAACGTAAAGCACCTGCTACCTGCTTCCTCCCAGCAAACATGTGATCTGACACAATGCTGGGTTCGGGTTGGGTCAGTGCCGCAGACGGTGGGCCAACAATAAATTAGCATTGGGTCGACGTCTTGTGTTGGCTTGCGTTCTCTCACACATGCGCGCATATGATTGGCTGGCGCATATGTGCCAACCGGCGACTGAAAACTAGGTCGGTCAATGGAGGGGTATTTCTCATGCACAATTTGAAATGATTGGTGTCAGTGTGTGGTGGGAGACAAAACACTGAGAATGAGTGTATGAACGTTGTTGAACACTAAAATTGTATTACAAGATACTATAGATAAACATAGGATCTGAGGTGTGATGCTACGGCGGTAGCATCACACCTCAGATCTTGTGTCGTTTTTAAGCGACACAAGCAGGCTAGAATCATCAAAAAATCACTATTTTTTATTTTGACTCCTTTATATTAACACAATAATGTCAAAATGTCCATAGACTGGAATTGGGTAAGTTTTTTAAATTTTGTGTTGCGCATTTGCCAGTTGAGTGAGAAATAAGGACGAAATTTATTTTCAGACATGCATGTCCAAAATAAGAAATACGGGAATTACTGATAAATGGGGTCTTCGGCACACTTGCTATACGTTGCCACAGCAGCCCAAAATTTAAGACTTCCACAATTCTAGTCTATGGAAATGTTCACATTTTATGGGTCTTTTTATGGCCAAATTAAGAAGCCAAAATAAAAATACTGATTTTCGATGCTTTTAGACTGATTGTGTTGCTTTAATTCAAAGTCAAAATAACAGTTCTGAGTGTGGATTGTTTATTTCTAAAGCAAGAACTGTTCATTTTGGAAATAATATGTATACTTTTTACCCACTTGGAAGCTGTGGGTCGTGGTAGTGAGACACAACTTCACGTGGGTGAAAATTAAATTATACAAGTTGGATCTGAAAAGGGTTAATGGCATAGTCAGTGTGCTGACAGGTATCGTAGGCCTGCTATGAAAAAATATGTCATGTACCACTTCACAAAATACTAAGCCCTACTTCATATAGTAAGATATTGGACGGTGTACGGGATTTCATTGGAAGTATAATAGTTAATTACTTCATAATAAAACATTCGAGGTGCTATCTAATAAGCCTGTGTTGTAATTCAGCGGTGGATATGGCAACACCATCGGATCCACAGCGCCAACCCTGATAACGTGACACGTTTAAAAAAAAGCTGTTGCTTACTGTTGTGACAACGTCTCTTGACGTCTCGTCATATCCGTGACCTGCGTCGAATACGAAAAAATCTGTCCGTATACTGTAGCTCTTGCCAAACAAATCGCAGTGGCACTGCAATAGCAAGTTCGATTATTGTAACTCTTTCACAAAATTCCAGAAAAAGACATCGTTAGATTACATCGCGTTCAGAGCTGCCTTGTTGAGTGGTAACCAAAGCCCCACGTTTTAGTCGTTGTGTTCCTACACTAAAACAACTACAGTGGCTTCCTGTAAATTTCGTAATCATTTCGAAATATGCACTATAATGTTTCGAACCCTAAAAGACAACCAATCTGCAAATCTCGCTTACTTGCTCGGTCTAAATGCTCAAAATATCTGCGCTCCACAAATTCAAATACTGTAGATCTGGCATTATTCACGCATTCAAATTTTCGTTAATTTGTGCTTTTGTGATTTTTCTCGAAGTGTTAAAATTCACGATTTTTCAATTTTAAAAATTGCGCTAACTCAGCCGTGAAATCTCCTCATCTTACTTGTTCGATCGAAATGCTCGAAATATCTACGCTCCACAAATTCTAATACTAGTATATTATTTTGCTCCCCGCATAAAAACTAAAACTGAGTCAATAGCGTTCTCTATAGCCGCCAGGCCCTGTGCCAATACAAAATGCCCAAACAATGTTAACATTCCGGAAATTACTTAAATCTCACCTTTTTGATATCGCTTTTCCGCACTAGCTCCTTGGTGGCGCTGCTCCATGTTGACGAACCTGCTTTGCCCTAGATTATGACACATAATCATGATAAAGATATGTGCGCCTCTTAGCTCGGTCCGCTGAGGATTTAGGCGATATAGACGTTTTATTGATTGATTGATTAATTGATTGATTGATTAACGGATCGATTAATGGATTGATTGATTGGCTATCACGATGATGTCAAGGTGAAGACATACCTGGAGCACCACGTGGTATTGGTAGACTAAAGAAAGAGGCGTATGACATTGAATAATGTCTGTATCATTGGCTAGTTGGGATATTTTGGTATCTTACGCATTCTGCCATCTACATTGACTTATATATACACTATCAAAAGCGACGTTGTAATTATTACCAAGAAACTGAGATTCAGTTGTTTCTATTTAAAGGGACTAGCCAACAGTGTAGTTTTAGTCAAATTCAAACCTTGCCAGGTGCATCAATAGTCATTAAATTTTAATTTCTAATGTTTAAATACTTCAGTTTAACGATATCTTCACAATAAAAAATAAAATTAAGCAAATGTTATTGCATACATCTAGGGCAACTTTAGATTCTTTGACTAAAACTAGGTGGTGGGCTAGTGCCTTTAATGCTAAATAAATGTTTCGCTGTAAAAGGTTGGGTGAAATATTTGGCAGTTGTCCACATCTGCTGGCGACCAGTGGCCAGGACAACCCTAACAGTCTAAGTTTACAGCCTTGCCAATCCTCTTCCTTCACGGCGCTGCTGCTTCTCTTCCCTCCTGCTCCTCCCAGGCGATTTAGGAGCATTTAGGAGGGAGAATCGGGCCTAAGCACCCAGTCGACAGCCTGTTTGCCCAGATCAATGGGGATCCGAAATTTGGGTCTAAATGGCACTACAGGGCCAGCTTAGCTGTTCTCTGGTTAACGCCTACTACTGCCACACGGCAAATTATGCATAAAATCTCATTCAGTCTCAAAGCGAGGCGTAAATCAGTATACATGCTACCATCAGTGATTTAATACATCGTCAAATTAGAACGCTCCGGATGTATGCAAGCGCGTGGTTGTAAGTCAGTAACTCGATATACTTAACACAAACTGTGGCCAAATCATGGCTACGGGACAATTTATACCGAATCATAAACCGTTATCTTTAATTGTGAACATATTACAGCTCTATCTCTAGCAACTTTCAAATGGGTGGTGGTATTATAGCGGCAGGCCTATATAATCATACAACAATCTACATTGATCTTTGTCATGTAATACCGACCACGCCGATTTAAAACTAAATTACATCTTTTATATCCCTATCCTCACTGTACTCTTACTTTGGGCCCTTAGAACTACGTTGTAATATCGGTCACATTCAAGTGGCATAAACATATTTATTCAAGATGTTCAGGTCGACGCCCTGCAGTGTTTTGAAAAGCCATCAGTAGATCTAAAGTACTTAACATTGATTTAGTTAAGCTATGTTAAATTATGTTGATGATTGACAAATATTTATTGAGCGACTAGTAATTCAGCCCATGTACAAAAAACTGCAATCCCGCGTACATTATGGGTGCTTTAATGTGTTTAATCTAACACTAACAGTACGCTGGGTATTTTGCATTATATCAATGTGGAAAACGGTGCATAGTAATTATTGTCCAACGTAGTTTTGAATGTCAGATGTAATTAGGGTAGATATTCTACTAATTACAGTAATATGGGAAATGGTTGACATGTTTGAAGGGAGCGATTGAGATGAGTGGTTTTATGGAGGAGGCTTTCCCACTGTTTCCTGAATCGTTAATACGGAGTGACCTTGTGGAGACCTGTTTCCTCTTCTTTGGCTTGTTTTCTATCTAACCTGAGAACCAACACAGTAAACCGTTCAGTGTAGACCACCTGCCCTGTGTGACTGGCCAGAAACAACAGGCGTTCACACAATATTATTTCAATGTTGGGCCATCGTCTTACGTGAACTAAGATTGAGCAAAGGTTTTGGGTGGAAATCCTTGTGTTTGCTCATGGCCGGCTGGCTGGCCGGCCGGCTGGCTGGCTGGCTGGCTTGCTCGATGGCTTGCTGGCTGGCTGGCAGTCTGAAGGCAGGTGGCCTGCCAGTCTAGATGCCTGTGAGCGGCAAGACATTTTGCTAAGTGGAAACTGACCTATGGAGAGTGGTATTGATTACCAGATCCCTGATATCCCAGCAAACACAGACGCTGAACCAATGTTGGTTCAATGTTGGGTAAGCGTCGCAGGCGATGGAGCAGCGTTAAAGCGACATTGGGTGACGGTCTCGTTTTTGCTGGGGTGCTTAGTCACATGTGATATTGACAGCGACCATCACTGCTTCACCCAAAACCATTAATTCTGCAATCAGTGAATGATCATAATCTCTTCGCATTATGATGAATGATTTTACAACTGAATTGAGTCGGGATTTATGCAATGCAGGAAAAATCTGGAATATATGTTCTGAAGATATTATTATATATCTATAAATCCGAAAATATAACATCATTTTTTGACAAAGCTTAAAATCACTTTAATATCGTAAGTTGATTTACCGGTTCATATGCCCTTATTGCTACATATTACAGTCTCCTTTAATGCACACACAGGCTGAGTCAGGAGAATTAAATGACTAAGTGTACAAATAAATACTACTACCCCCGCTTAAATGATTCAAATATAAAAACTGGCACATGACAGGTATACATATCCATACGTATGTACATGTTAGCATGTCATCTGATCAACTTTAACAGTCTGATGCTGCCGAAGTATCCAGACAACAAGTATGCAGACAACATTTTAAAAACATTTTTGATACTTTTTTCAATTTCTAAATAAACATCAACCAGTAATTAGACGAGCAATGAGAAGATAGATGTGAATTCATAATCTCTGAACCTCCAAAATGTTTTTGTTAACCCCTTCAGCTCAGTTTCTATACGTCAGAATCTGACGTCTGTAGACCTGCGCTGAGAGACCCACAACATAGATATTCAAATTCAGGGACCCATCTCAGTAAAAATATTAAACCTTTAAGTGCTAATCTCATGTATAGCCGTTTTCAGTCTCGTTATTCGTACTTCAAATCAGACAATTTGAAGTAGAAATGATCATAACATTAAATTTGCAATATTAGCATATATTTGATTCAAATTGTACAGATGTGTGAGTAATTTCTTTCCGCAATTGTGGGTAGCGAGACACAATTTTAAGTGGGTGTCAAAATTTAAATTCTATAACTTAGTGCTTGGGGTTAAACTAAGATTATCTTAACCCTGTGCCTGCTACACCCGTATACATACGGTTTAGACAGATTTTAAACCAAATAATATGTCACTGAAAATGGATAATAAAGTTTGTGGTAGATGATGAGTTACTCAAATAATTTAATTTAGAAGATGTATATTTTCAAAAATATAAATATTTTTCGTCATTTGGAGCTGGAAATTGCGTTAGCAATATTCCAGCTTCAAGTGACGAAAAATGCAATTGAAACAATTCAGCAAGGCAAGGGTTAACATTCTCTCATTCCCATTAGGAATGACAATGAGAGCAATTCAGGATAATCTTAATTCTAAGATTTTTAGTCGGATGGGCTCCAGAACATTTTTTCTGACCCAGCAATATAAGACATATATGTTCGCTATCTCATATATCATACAGCATGTACAGTTTTCTAATGACTGAGCAAATAACTGTATACTACCGGTATATTTTGTGATGAGGAGTATGCGATCAACCACACAGAAAGGCATGAAGTTTTTTTTAATTATAATTTTTAGTAAATTTGAAATATAATTTTTATTTCAGATTTGATGAAATCTTGTTCAGTCATATAAATTAACAGGTTGGCAACCAATCGCGGATTTATTCAAGATTGATTACATCATGAGATAACTATGACATAATTTAATCTGGTCTCAGAATGAGTGCAGCAGCAATTTAATCTGGTAGTCTGACAACGGATTAAAATTAATATGACATCGCAAATAATTGCAACATTGCTGCATGGCGGATGACATATTGTTGACACTATGCTTCTTTTTGAAAGTGGCTGCACAGATGCTCATCATGCAGTTAAGCATTTTAAATAAATCAGAATCATATGAGACAACTAAAAAAAAAATTATTTGTGAAATATTTAGTGAAGTAGACATAATTTACACATTTGTAATTAAAATGTATAATTCAAGTGTCAAAGTAATTTCACTGGATCTCGTTTATCACGGTATAAGACTAAGTTGAAGGAAGATTCTCTTACACTTTTAGCAGTTCCTGTACTGTACAGAACCACATCTTTGTATAAACATATGGGATACCATTTTTTGTACAACATGTCTATAAATCACTGCTAAAGTGATGGTTTAATTAGAAAAATCTGTTAAAATATGCTTTTTTAAATGAGTTATATATTTGAAAAATTTTGTTGAGGTTTATTGAAATCACTCTACGTTTATATATTGTGCTTTATGTCAAAATACCTCAGTAAAAATTTGTAATTATGGGCTTTTCTTCGCAGCATATTTGCAATATGTTTAAATGTGGTAAGAAACAGACATTGTCACATATATAGTCTTATGTGAAAACTACTTTTCGATAATTCATCCAGTTGGGCACTGCTATAATGATGATTATATATGTATACACAAACAGAATTTGTAAAACTCACTTGATAGTATTGCCATGTGAGTGCATGCAGGGAAATAATGGTTGTGCCAAATAACTGTTTTCCAAATAATATTGATACCCTTGAACTGTGGAGTGGTCAGTACACTTCCCCTTCCCATGTTCATTTCTAATCCAAGGACCAACTTTTAAATAAAATCTAATCACCAGGTTTACACCTAATCAATAAGGTGCACTTCAAGGTGAAATTTTTTAGTCAAAGGTAAACTTGCTGGCCATTGGATGATTCAGGTTTATTTCTAGCTTTCTGACAGACGGCAAGCTAATTAACATGTCAACTTAAACAAATACTGCCTGTATCTACTGTTAACTAGTTTTGTGGTATATATTTACCTGGTGTACTGGATTATGTGTTATTCACTGTGCTCGGAATTTTGACCTAATTATGCTTCATACAGGGAAGACCTCTAAACTTATTAACCCTGATCCTGCTTAATTTAATGTTAATTTATTTTAACTTTTCCCACTTGAAGTTGTGTCTTGCAACCCACAGCTTTAAGTGGGTGAAAATTGGTCATATTTGTTTAATTTGAGATCAGACATTTGCAAATATTGAAAATTAAACATAACAGCCATTTCATTCTCAATATCCGTAATTTGGCAAATAAAACAAATTAAAAACGACCACCGGGTATAGACATGGTTAGCAGTGTAAGGGTGATTAGAGAGAAACAACGCATCAGTTGTATATTTGTATTGCTCCAACCAGAAAATAAATATGTTCATATGTGCTCCCTTGAAAAACTGAGCAAATATTTATCAATGAATAGAGGGAGTTTTATCCAACTGCATTTAAGCTGATTGAAGCAGAAACGAAAAATGACTACATGCATGATTGCACAGATTAGGAATGGATTAGTGTATGGGAATGAGCTTGAACCAGTCACCAATCGCTTTTTTTTTCAAAACAATAATTCTTAGTAAAGCTAGGAACATGTATGTTGATGGTAAAACACAAAATCCTTTTCAAACAGTACATGGGTTGCCATTTGATAGAATCTCATGATAAGATCCTAATGTCTTAAAATACATAGAAACTAAAGGTGAAGAGTTAAAAATAAATATATTTTCTTATGGAATATTTTATTGTACTCCACATACAACAATTTATCTCCCACTTATAATAACTGGATCTATCTCAGCAAAAATAAGGTTGGAAATGCATTAAAGGGAATATATATAATAGTCAACATAAAATATAAAAATATAAAGCAGCTTATCATAGGCCTGTATCAAATATGCAATTAAAACTTAGAACTTGAAATTTTGCTGATTTCACAAACAATTTTCTGAGAAGAATATTCTGTGCACACAGGCTGTGAGTTACATATTGTTTATGGAAATGACCATAAAAGACCTTAAACCTCTCACAATTGCTGGTCAGTATATATATACTGGATAGTAAAATATAATATATTAAAATCTAATATGAAGAAAACTTAGTAGAATCATCAGCAAAAACAACAATTTTAACACCCTCCTTACCAGGGAACAATCTTCGTCAATTACACTTTCAAGTTGTCATGATTTTAGTTTTATTAATATTTCTTATCAATTATTCAACCATGGTTATTAGGAAAGAAAAGTATACTTTCAACCACTTGAAGATGTAGATCCCATAGTGAGACACAACTTCAAATGAATGAAAATTTGAATCTCCTAACATAGTTGAATTTGTTGTTAAATATACAGTTACAGGTGGTGGGTCATCACAAGATAATGTATGCACATAAATGTACATAATTTACATGGGACATATGTTACAGAAAATGACAGTATTTCAAATGGTTGTACAAAATTAATCTCAGCTGTAAAACATGATAATGATGTATGATTTTGTACCTTTGCCAATACCAAGTTGTTTGAATGACTAAGTATTATTATCTGTGTTCATACAGCCTGTACATGTGACTATAATGATGAATCTGTTGTGAAATTTTTAATGTCTGTGAAATCTACATATTATTTGCCAAATGTAAACTGTTTCTTATCATGTTTGAGTATCCAGAGTATTGTTAACAATATTAAATATCTTTCTTGTTGACAGGTGTTATTTTTTAACCCCAAGATATATATGGTGGAGGGATGTAATAAAAAAGCGTGCACAGATCACAATTATATTCAAGTTTAATACCACTGTAGCAGAACACACTCTATACCATTGTTCTATGGTGAACATATCAGGCCATCATAATATACATCTTAGTTTACAATGTCATGCTGTTAAAATCCCATGAATGTGGTAGAAAAAGGTTTTATTTCAGTGTAACAGAAAATCCATGACACCGCTGAGAAAAAAAATGTAGAATGTTAAAAATTTCATGTGTCTGATTTTTGTATACCAGTAATTACATTTTGTATGAGGCTGTCCATTATATCGACTTCTTTAATTAACACGAAAATTTGAAAAACATAAAATTGTATTTGGACAGGGCTTAAAAAATTATATTGATTGAAAGATGAGAAGACCATTTGTTTATTTTGGCAGGGTCATTTTGGCAAAAGAAAATATCAAAACAATCAAGCAGAAACATAAGTGCAGATAAATTATACACGTGTCTTCACCATGACCAATGAAATAAATCAAAAAGCCTAAAAATCAGAGGTCATCTAGTCTATAGATCTATTTTTAACTGTTATTTCATTTTTTTGGTAAGATGGAGCATCGACCTTGAAAGAAGTATGTAAATAATTAGGCTTACATGTATCATCGTCTGCGGGGTGGTAGTATCTACGGAGCTATTATTAGTTCATAACTGTTGTGTGAGGCCACAACAGCCACAAAATTGATCTTACAGTGAATTTTAGACAACATTACAATAGGTAGAAAACCGTATAGATTCAGTATTGTGGGGAGCCTCTGTGACCGAGAGGGGTGTGCTCGGCCTCAGACCACCAGGGATCGAATTTCTGGAGGGCAGGGTCATCATATTCATCTCGCCATCCTTAGGAGGTTATGCTGGCCCAGTTTAGCCTATAATGTGCATTCATTCAATCCGGTCACAGCTCATAACTTCGAAAAGGCACATCTACACCCCCTAAGAGACGTGTGTGTAATATGAAAGCAAAGACGGCAGGAAGATACTGCCGGACATCCAAGATGACGCTAAAATCCCCCGCCCCTAACAAGTTGGGTGGGGGATAAAAACTAGACAAATGTCTGAACAATTTCCAATGTGGCTAAAAGTATTTGGACCTCTTTCCTGTTGGATGTGGCAGGAGATAAACAAGAAACAATTTTCTGTCATGAGTCCACAGTTGGTGACATTTATATATGTGGGAATATGTATGAAATCTTTCAATTATTGGTTTGTGGATAGGCTTGAGTAAAATCACCTTAGGCATGTCTCTGTTCTTCTTCTAGATACCGGTACCATATTTACTGTAATCTAATTAACACCCTGGCCATTAATTAGAATACCTCCTGACATTACAGGGGGGGGGGGCACTTAGATTTAGAGTAATTTTTTAATGATCAAATAGTGCACTGTACATGTATGATCGTGGGTTTTATTTTCAAATCAGGGGGTAGGCATTTATTAAAATATTGGTTTTTATTGGAATAAATACGGTTGATCCCAGCCGGTGCCTTCAACTGTATTTTCCATCAAATGTAGCTTTTTGTGTGTCGCTAAACATGGCTAAACAAAATTATGTCCCTTTATCCACGAGCCACACCCTGGCTAATTGGCTAATTCCATTTTTAATTCTAGCGCACACCCAGAGTTAGTACATCAATTACTATATCTTTTCAAAAAATATTATTTTTTCCATATATGTTTGGATGCACATCATAAAACTTCAAGTACCTAATTGAATTGCTGGAAACTTGATAGATATACATGTACCCAGCAAACACGAAGTGTTGATCCAATGTTGTGGTAATGATGGGACAACATCTTGGAAAGCAGGCCAACATTACCACGATATTAGGTCAATGCTCCGTGTTTCCTGGGTACATTGAAGATAATTTAAGTGATCTGGTTCAAAGTGAAGCAAAATTTTTTAGTATGCATTTCAAGGCCATGCTAAAAAATGCATCTGCTACACCAAAAGGATATTGTAATATGTTGGAATCTCTGATATTATTTGTTCTGTGATTTTATTGATAAAACATTTTTTACTCGGTTTGCCCTAAAACACAGCACTCGGTTTGAGCCTCTAGAGTTCACCACCATTCACCTAGCATGCAAGGTTTTAGAAACATTGAGAATTTGTTTTGGACACCACATGTTTGGCTATTTCGTATATTTTATATCTGCATAGGTTATCCTTCCTAGCGCATTTTGTTTAACACCAGACATAAAAAATACATTTGCAAAACTCAAAATTTTCACTTTTGTCACCCAAAGGCAGCCTAATTTTTCATGAAGTTATTTTGAGGCAAATAAAAAATGGCCTGTAGAATGAAAATGATCATTTTTTAGCCTTTATTTTTCCCATTGGTTTACTCACTGTTTGATTGCTGAGGTAAACTTTTAGTAGGTTTAGTGAGCTGATATCACTCACAATTGCAGATTCCCAACCATGTTCTGAAGACGGCACATATACAGACAATCCCTGCAAACAGCAATAATTTTGCATGATATTTTGCATAATTTTTCATGATCAATTTGTGAATCATTATATTTTGCATCATTTTGAATGATATTCATAAAAACAAATTAGCTTCAACTCACAATTAATCACTATAGATATAAAATGAAATTAATATAAATACTGGCAATTTTTAACATTTACACAAATATGTACAATCTAACAAACTTCGCCTTCATGACAACTAATCATGTGGAGCGCTGCAACTATGCCTGAATGTTCAGCAATTCTTTGTCACATAGCACTAGTTCTTGAACATGTACATAATTTAGAAATCACACATTTTTCAGCGAGTTTTTAAATCTCAACTACCGTATTTATTTGAATAAATGCTTGGGGTGTTAATTAGAAAAAAACCTAAAATTACAGCCCTGGGGTTGGGCTCTTATTAGAGTATTTTTTAATGATCATATAATGTACATGATTGTGGGTTTTATTTTCAAATCAGGGGGGGTGGGCATTTATTAAAATATGGGTGTTTATTAAAATAAATACTGTATATTTTCAAAACTCACTGAACCAATAGCAGAACAGCTGAAAACATTAAAAAGTGATTAAAATAAATCCATGATGAGAAGTATCTAATTAGCTTAATTTTTTGTTAATATCTTGTTACAGATCTTTCTAATTATTCTACCTTAATATTTTTAGTCATATTATATACCCAGAACTTTCTTTTTATTCTCTTTGGAAAATTTCCCAAACTATTTCATCATCAATTTTCAAATGGGGGCTTATAAATTGGCCAAGCAAAAATGTGTTCTGCCCGACAACTAATGCAATGCAATGGCCAAACATATTAGTGCCACAGCCCAACTGTCTGGTGCAAATTCAAATTTTGACACCATGTTCATTTTGCTCCAACCTAAGTTGCTATGATTTCTCTAAGTAACCAATAGCATCATGATCAAAGTACAGAGATGTGAAAGGTAAAAGATGCCAGTTATGATGCAATACATTTTTTATTTTTCCAAATTGTCTACCGTATTTATTCTAACTAGATTTGCCTGAGGCACAAATCTTGCGTGTCCACCCTCCCCACATAGATTTGCAGCCAAAATGCATCAATTTATACAGAGAAATAGAGTACTATCACCAATTTTTAATCTAAATGTGATATCAGAATCACACCATTTGAATCTAATCAACATATGGCCAGGGTGAGGTGCTTCATTGGAACAAATCAGTGAAGCGGTTTAAGCGGGTCAGCCATCTTTGATTTTGCTGAAAAAATTCAAAAAGAAAAACAATTCTCCAGACAAATTCCTCAGGACCAGTGAACATACCCAAAAGATTTTAGCTGTATAGCTATATTACAAATTTAGATAATTAGTAAAATGAGCAAAAGTGAAATATTCGTAAAAAAATCGAAGTTTTTTTATTACATGTATTATCAATATCTGCAATCACATACAAAAATAATTGGGACACAATGTCCATGGGTAAGGTCTTTTCAGTTCAAGCTCTAGAGAGTAACATTGGATTTTGGCGGCCATCTTAGATTTTGTTCAAGAAACTGGAAAACGCAAACAAAAATTTATCAGGCAAATTGCCTGGGCCAATATGCATTCGGCAAATATTTTGAAATAATCTCAGCCGGGGTGATGATAGCCAGAATGAGCAAACCTGAAATATCCCCTGATATTCTGAAATGCAAAATCAGAATCACACCAAAAACTAATCAGCACATGTCCACGGTAAGGCTTTTCTTTCAAATCAAACATGAAATAACTCCATGAAGCGGTTCAAGCTCTAGAGAGTGACATAAGATTTTGGCGGCCAGCTTTGATTTTGTTAAAGAAACTGAAAAACACCCTAAAAAAGTTCACCGGGCAAATTCCCCAGGGCCAATATGCATACTGCAAATATTCAGAAATTATCCAAGCAGCGTTTTTCGAGTGACAACAGAAACAATTTGCGGCGGCGGCGGAGGCGGTGGCGGACGGCCTCAGCAAAAACATAAGTCTCCAGAATCACATAGTGGCTTTAATTAATAAAATTGCCCATATTTCCAATAAAACACCCATCCCATCCCCCCCCCCCGGCTCTCGACAAGCCACTAAAATTTCACGCCACAAAATTGTTTGAAATATTGTAAATAATGATTTTTCTATTCAGAACACTGGGTAGCAGTGGTCTGGCAGGCCACTAGAATGTTCCGACCCAAAAAATTTTCTGACGGGACCACTACTATTTGGGTGCTACAGAAAGTTATTTTTTAACTCTGAATGGTCTACCTATCCAGCAAAATTTGCTATACATATTACACATTTTAAAGTCAATGATGGGCACAAGACATTTTTTAATTAGTTCAAGATGAAATTTTTCAAATATATTTTAGCTGATATTCGGCCATTTTGAATTTGCTCGAATTGAAATTTTTCAGGGCATATTCCTATCTGAAACCGCACATTTTGTTTTATAGTAATAGTCTATATGTAGCTATCTGGCACGGTTTGCCAGATATTATTCAGGCATATCAAAGTTAACTTTAGCCAATGGTCGGCCATTTAAGTAGGTCAAGTTCATAAACCCCATAGTCACATCTACACACCCAGGGCTCGACACTAACGGTTGCCCGAAGCAGCCAATTTTCCAGGGCTATTTTGCCACCCCTTCGGAAAATTAATATAATCCTCTGGTTTTCAATAAAAACTAGAAAGAGATGTTCGGAAACGAACACGATAGCAGGCAGGCTCCGTTATCGCTTGACCAATATTTTAAAATTGCTGGATCCCAAAAGTTAATCAGATCATTGGCTGACATTGCTGTGCATATTTGCCAAATAAGAAGATCTCCTAGAAACTTTTTCCTGAAACGCGCTAACAAGTATTTCCTTGTTAGTGGCCCTAGCAATTAAAGGGTTGATTATATGGGGATGAAAATGTCACAAAAAATCCCCCAGTGGTATATGATGGCTATGTGAAGTATGAGGAAGCAGAAATTTATAGATCAGCTATCATTCAAGATTTCCGAGATAATTAAAAAAAATAATAAAAAATGGTTGACTGGCGGCCATTTTAGCTTTTTTAGTGTGAAATTTGTCATGGGTTATCCTTGTGTGAGACATTACATTTTGTTTTATATTCATGGTCCAGTCATTTTGCATTTCCGCTAAACGGCCATTTTGAAATTGTTTGATCCCAAAAGTTAATCAAGTCATTGGCTGACATAGTTGAACATATTTGCCAAAATAAAAGAAGATCTGCTGGCAACTTTTTCCTGAAATGCGCTAACGAGCATTTCTTCGTTAGTGGCCATAGTAATTAAAGGGTTGATGATATGGGGATCAAAATGTCGCCAAAACAATTCCCCAGTGGTATGTGATGGCTATGTGAAGTATGAGGAAGCAGAAGTTGATAGATTAGTAGCTATCTTGAAAACAAATAACTGCGGCAGAGGCGGCGGACTGTGTGGAATACAGTAAGCAGCCTGCCTCGGCGAGGGCTGCTTAATAACTTTTATCATAGGTTAGACTATATTGTGGAGAACATTTTATGTCTAAGACTATTCACAATTTATTACACGTTTTTTCTACATTCAACAAATTTGAACTCAGGAATGGTATTTATCCATTTTATTGACCTATTTTTCTTTTATGGTATTTGAAGCGTCCCTATCACATAAAAAAATGTAATTGATGAAATTCAAATATTGAGCCTGTTGAGCACTTTAAAGTGACTGGGGATATTTAGCTCGTCCCACACCAGGGCTATTTTGCCACCCCTTCAAAATGGCCGCCAGAGCCTCGTTTTCGGCTCGGCCACTAGACTCACTGACCCCTAAAAGCTATATAAATATTTACATAACAGATTTGATTCTAATTTAGGAAAATTCATGAAAAATAATTACTTCTTCACGGAGTATTTTATGTTTATGGTACATTTACCTGATCTATGCAATATGATAAATGGATTGATAAAAATGTCTACTGACTGTTCAGTTGATTTGATTTTCATTTGATTAGCTGCTTAATTATATTATTTTTAACTAAAACATAATTTATATGGCAAACTATTTTTATTCGGATTCTGACAAATGGTTTTAATTCTCAAAATATGATTAAAATTAGCTACAGTGGCAAAATAGCCCCGGTTGCCAGCCCTGCTATTTTACCACCATACATTTTTATTTAAAAGTCCTATCAATGGAGCCTAAATACAAACTATACTAAGTACATTTATGCAAATACCTTACACAATCACCCTCATTCGTGACACTTTATATTTCCTAGTTACAAAAAACAGGTTCAATACAGCGATACAAAATATGTAAATAGGGTGGCAAAATAGCCCTGGTTTACGGTACTAATAACAGGTAATTGGAAGCTACTCAGGTAGACCTGTGCTAAGGCCTGGTCTACACCTTTCCCAATAAGTACAAAATTTCATCGGACAGTAGGTCCTTTAAATGTGAACTTTTACCAGACCAAAAAAAATTTCACCAGACAATAGGTGGTAAATGAATGATTCTCACCTTGTGAACACAAAAACTGACGAAAAAATGACCGGATTGTACAAGTGCTGTAGGTCCGATGTAGTTTGGCTTTTGGATGACCCACCAGCGTTTTACAGGACATGTCCGGTCGGTCCGACGTTATTGGGAAAGACTTGACCTGTAGTCTATCAGCCTATATCTAATTCAAGTTAAAAATCACTAGTTACTAATAACATGTATTCATTCAACAGAATTTTTTTTTCAGGATTACTGTTTGTGTTGATTGACCAAAAAGACAAAAATTTATTTTACCGATGTTCCAGAATGCAGCTGAACCATCTCTGCAAATTCCGGAAAAAAATGGCGAAAAACGGGATAACGCCCTTCTCACAAACACTGGTTGAATACTGATTAAATATTGGAAAAATATGGGTGGCTTGCGAGATTAATGCGAATAAAACTTGAGGAAATAAAAGAATATCATTTTGGGAACAAAGCACAACATCTTTTAAATGTAAAATATGGCAATGAGAAACATTGATAGAACTTTGTTTTCCAAAGTTGACTAAACGAATGCCGACGGCAATGTCCATCGTAAAAATCGGTTCGGCGGTACGCCTGCACTTAAAAGGCCCTGTAAGCGCATAACCATGCACAAATTTATAATTTATAATCCATATTTGGGGCCATCGTTTATGTCCAATTTACTGGCCACCAATATTACACACTTTCTATCTTGGCCTTACATTGTGAGGTATGACGATGTATGTAAACAAAGGCACATGTATGGGAACCGAGTATACTCGGTTCTGGCTGTGCATGTACATTATGACGGGACCCGAATATAATTCGGTTTTAACTATGGCCGATGGTCAGCCATTTAAGTTGGTCATAAACATCATGTCACAAAGTATCTGGAATTTTCTCTAAAAAATATATAGCTATTGAATCACTCAGTAAACAACATCTCAAATTTTTTAGGAGCTTCTCAAATAAGTTTTTTCAAACTGTCAACAGATTTGAATTAAGCAAATTGAACAAAATATATATAAACTGTCCGGACACAAGATACAAGCAACATGATAGCTCCCAAATGATGTATATTTACCTTTTGGAACAAGCATTGTCTTGACAAAGCATGTATTTTATCATTTTGTGCAAGTAGATTTCTTTTATCCTCCTGCAATTAAAAAGGAAAATTATAATTAATGTTTGGCTGTGTGGTAGACTACAATAAAATATGTGAAAGTATTTTTTTTAAGTATAAATTTGTAGTGCAATCTTTAAAAAATCAGTACATGTATTCATGAGGTCAAAAATTTATCAAAAATTTTACAACAGCTTTAATTAGGGAAAATTATCACTGGTTAATAACTATCTAAGCGCAGGACACAACTCTATTGGAGGCTTCTTGTTTTCCAAGGGTACTGATGCTCACAACATCCCATGGGCAAACAGCAAGTCACAGGAAAGAAACATTCTGGTATACATCTGCAACGCATGGCTTTTTTAAGCATTTACACAAAGGCTCAAACACATAATGATGTACATGTAGCATCAACCAAAAGGCACATACACACTGACTCCAGCTACTTTTTTAATTTTCTCAAAATTATAATGCTGGCAAAATTCAGTTTGCGAAGCAAGTCTCACTTTGTAGAACTTTTTTTAAGATTTTTTGCCAGCCTTCCCAGCAAACATGACTAATTTATAAATGTTGTTTTAACCCTTACACTGCTGCATAAAATTTGCAGCATGTATGGTTTCACACTAAATAATATCTGGCACGTTTTTTCTTTAAAAAAACAACTGATGAACAACTGATACTAAAAGCCATAACTGTAATATACTTTTAACTCTTTCTTTACCGACTTCCCCCTGATAAAACTACTCTAAAAAACCGACTTCTTTTTAAAGTAGGACCCCTTAAGTAGCCCCTGGGCACCATGCAGGATATAGCTATGCGCATGCGCACATTGTACACATTAAAAATGCAAGAGAACATTGCGTCCATGCCACTGACCATTCTGGTTGGCAATTTTCAACCATGCATGTCATGAAATATCTCCTTTGTAATAATGTATGTACACATGTGAAATTTGCATAAATGCGAAATTGGTAAAGGAAGAGTTAATTTGGCGGGTATAAATTTTCTCGCAAAACCGATTTTTGGCCTCTTCGCAGTCTTTTAAATTAGCGCAAAATTAATTTTTGGGGTTTTTTGGGATTTTTTTGGCCTGGAGACATGTAAGCCTAATTATTATCTTGCCGTAACGACTGTTATCAACCTTCCCGACTAGTAATCACTATGCCGCAGCGTCGTAAGTAAACATAATGGCATGGTCACTAATTAACTGGAGGGGGACGACCATTGAGGCTAATCCCCTTGACAGTGACAAGGTGGGCTCATTAACTCTATCAATCCAACAGGTTATCATTTATTTATTATCCTGCTGCTGATTTACTACATGTGTTGTTTCTGTGACATATAATTTTTGGCTTTATTTTTTTTTAAAAAAGCTCATCGTATCTGTTTGATAGTGAGAATTTAAAAATAGCTATATTAGTGGTGTGCACATATTTGTGTAATGTTTACATATATCTAAGGGTATCTAGTGTCATTTAGCTCAAATCCTTAGAAAAACAAATGCCAAGAAAAACGTCGACAGCCCTCCTAACAACATAGAGTCTGTCCCTGGTGAACACAAGGCGTTGATCCAGTCTTGGAGCAATGCTAGCCCACTTTCTTCGACGCTGGGCCAGTATCATGCCAGCACTCGTGTTTTAATCAACATTGACATCAAGACATCTATCATCATTCTGACCTATCATCATCTCTGATACCACATGCCGATTTTGCCGTAAGCATGCATGGTGATTAACCTGATGTATCAGACATTACCACGCTTTTATATTTTATATTACTTTTATATTCGACATATATATCCAGGACACACAAGCATGTTTATAAGCTTACAGTTGGTATAACAACAAAATTGTTCGAAATAAGCAGCTTCTGTTAAAACATGGCGCCATACAGAGATGCAGCGATGGTTTACCTGAGCAACATCTGTGTGCAGAATGATCTATCATTGAACCCATTCATGCAGCCATCGAATAAATCACACAGAAAACATACACACTGTATTATCAAGGGCTTTGTACAAGCAGGTTTAAAATAAAATGGGACTAAAATTATTAGTATTATGTTTTTTGTCAAAATGAAAATATAATTCCCTGGACCTAAACTTTCGCAAGTTAGCGTGACAATCACATGATTAGATTACATAACCACGACTAACTGCACTGCGACAGTCACACCCTTTAAAACCCAGTCCCAAGGTCCACTAAATACTAATGTGGTGAATTATATTTGGCGGGAATATGATTTCTCGCACACGGTGCTTGCGCGGAATGCGCGAAAATTAATTCCACGCGAAATAAAAGTATATTAAAGTATATTATAAAATTAGCCAGTTAGCCATCTTTAAAGCACAAATAGAAAGACACCACAAAACAAAAGTGATTTTTTTTTAATAAAAAAAAAGAAAGAAAAATTATTGGGTGAATATGGTCGCCCACAGCAGGCTTCGCTTGGTTTATTTTGAGCGACATAGCAGTGTAAGGGTGAATGTTGGCCCACCATGTGCAATGCTGGTACAACAGCAAACAAACATTGTCTCAATATACAGTAGACTCCTGCCAATGCAGTCAAGTACTTGGCAGAAACAAATGTCACAATCATGGCTTCATGGATGTCATTTGGGCACTGACTCATTTTATTATCCAGGAGCCTGTTTCAGGTCTTAAGTGCACTAAAAAAACTAGAAAGAGTTGTTCGGAAACGAACACGAAAGCAGCCCTCCATTATCGCTTGACCACTATTTTAAAATTGTTTGCTCCCAAAAGTTAATCAGGTCGGAAATTCATAGATCAGCTATCATGCACGATTTCCGAGATAGTGAGAAAAAATAAATCAATAAATTAAAAAAAAATGGCCGACTGGCATCCATTTTGGATTTTTTAGTGTGAAATTTGTCATGGGTTAACCTTGTGTGAGACATAACATATTGTTTTATATTCATGGTCCAGTCATTTTGCATTTCTTGAGTTAAGTAAATATTACAAAATTCAAAATGGCCGCTAAACGGCCATTTTGAAATTGTTTGATCCCAAAAGTTAATCAGGTCATAGGCTAACATAGCTGAACACATTTGCCAAAAGAAAGAAGATCTGATGACAACTTTTTCCTGAAATGCTCTAACGAGCATTTCTTTGTTCGTGGCCATAGTAATTAAAGGGTTGATGATATGGAGATCAAAAAGTCAAATCTTGAAAACAAATAACTGCGGCGGCGGCGACGGACCGTGTGGAATACAGTAAGCAGCCTGCCTCGGCGAGGGCTGCTTACTGTAGTGCTCTTAAACCTAGTACAGGTAAGTGCATTTCAATATTTTAAATATGCATTTCAGTTGCATGCACTTAAAAGATTTTGTAATTACATTTAGGGCCTATAGGAGATACAACGTCTCCCCAATGTCTTTGACGTTGATCCAGCATTGTTTAAATGTTATACAACTATTTTGTGTTTACTGGGATCTAGGCCTATGTGGTCTCACCACCCTAAATGAGCCGAAATCCAAGGGGGGTGGCTACTGATAACAGAGTCCCTACCCAAATTGCTGCTTTAAATGGTTGTGTCCGCGTCTGGTGAATTAAGAAAAATACAGGAATGTTGTAATTCTGTGGATAAAATGTAAGCACACACTGTTTTCGCTATCTGTGATATGAGGTATAACTGTTATGTGAGATTTTCGGATGGACACAGGAGGTGAGAAGGATTTGTGTCTATTCTGGGAATGGGCACAAGAATATTAAGGGAGATCTGGGCAAACTGGACCCTTTACCACATATGAGGGCCTAGCTCAAAATCTAATTGGCTGGCATATCATTCTCGAAGCTGTTTTTCAAAAAGGACAGCTTATGCCTTATTATGGTGTGTGTGTCACATTGAAGTGTAGCTAGGGACGGAAGTGGTGAGATAGGCATTATATATATAGCACTCTGTGGCCCAGTTCCTTTTCATCCATATAAAAATTAAAATTTACTGTTCCGGGCATTTTAAAACTGCTACAAGACATCAAAATACATAAGGCTCCGGGGCAAGATAAAATTGTTCCCAGATTGTTGCACGATTTCACCCACATTTTGGCTGAACCATTAGTCGAAATTTTTAATAAATCTCTTGAAACATCTGACGTACCCCATAACTGACTGGCAGACAGCAAATGTTGCTTTTATCTTTAAAAAAAGATAACGTTACAAGCCCTCGAACAATAGACCATTGTTTCCCTAACGTGTATATGTTGCAAAATTATGGAGCATGTAATAGCATCAAACTTAATGAAACACTTAGAATCTGAAAAAATACTTTATGAATGGCAACACAGATTCAGAATCAAACGCTCCACAGCTCTAGACGCAGCTACTAAACCTGGTACATGAGCTTTCAGATAATTTAGACAGCAAAAAACAAGTTGACATAGCTGTCCTTGACTTTAGCAAAGCATTTGATAAAGTTTCGCATAAGCATCTCCCAATCAAATTAGCCTACTACGGTATCAGAGGTAGCACTTTGGCATGGATAAATTCTTGTCAAGGTTGTCCTTGAGGGGATTGCTTCTGGAACCGTTGATGTCACATCAGGCGTACCACAAGGGTCGGTCCTTGGACCGATACAGTTCTTGATTTTTATAAATGATCTACCCCAATCTCCCTCTTCGAAAGTCAGACTTTTTGCTGATGATGCGATTTTATATTTTGAGGTGACTTCTGCGGATGACTGTCAGATGCTGCAGAGTGAGTTAAATAAGCTGAAAGAATGGGAAGTAAGTGGCTGATGAGTTTTAACCCAAGCAAATGTGAAGTGTTGACAGTCACCCGCAAAAAGCAACCTACCTTATTTACCTACAGCATGCATGGTCAAATTTTAAACAAAATATCTTGGAGTAACAATAACTTCTGACCTGAATTGGAACAAGTATATTAATCAGAAAGCGGGCAAGGCAAACCAGATGCTGGGCTTTGTAAAGAGAAACATTAAGACAAAAGTTGAAAGCATATAAAGCACAGTTTGTTCGTCCCCACCTAGAGTACTGTGCTAGTGTGTGGGATCCACATACTCAAAGTGCAATACAAAAGATGGAGATGGTGCAGAGGCGGGCAGCCAGATGTGTGCTGAGACGGTACTACAACACCGGTAGGATCTCAGATATGCTAGAACAGCTACAGTGGCCTACACTAGCCCAGCGATGGTGTTGTCTCCGCCTTACTATGTTATATAAAATCAATAACAGTATTGTCACAATAGATCCTACTCCCTATCTGAAACCAATACGCACCACAACCAGAACGAATTCACTGTCTTTTCTCCCCTACAGATGTAACACTGAATCATTTAAACATTCATATTTCTCAAGAATAATACCAGTTTGGAACCCTTGACACAATAGTCTTATCCCTATCTCAAAATGCTTTCAATGCTACAGTTGCTAAATATGTCTGCAGTTTCCCCTCACAATCTTTTGAATTTAAACTGTTTTTAACAGGCGCGGTGTTGGCAAGCTACTTTTTCCCCTTTGTTTATTTTTGTTAGTAGCTCTGCCCATAAACCGGTTATGTACCAGTACTCAGACCAGTCATATGATAAGACAAAATATTTACAACCAAGCCTTTGGGTACCAAACCTTTAAACAAAATTTGCAAGCGCACACTTACACCCAGAGTAACAAGCCTTCCAACTGAAAGTTATACTCTGCTACGCAAAAAAGAGAAGAAGAAGAATGTCCCTGGGCCCTAGTTGAGAGTGAGATATGGTCTCACCACCCTAAATCATAAATGAGTCGAAATCCAAGGGGGGTGGCTACTGACTAGAGAATCCCTACCCAAATTACTGCTTTAACCCTTTAAGCCCTCACAATGCATTAAAGCAACATCTTACATTCATGAAAACATACTTAATTTTCTTACGAGCAAAGGTTTTAGAACGAAAATTTCCATGAAACTGGTTTACCAATACCTAGTAATTTTCTTCAATTTTTTAACCACATGAAGTCATCTTTATTCACTACAAGGCGATAATTGCGGCAGCAATTCGCGGCTTGTAGTGGATGAGATGACAATGATAAATTCAGGCTCGAAAGAGTTAAATGGTTGTTCCCGCTTCTAGTAAATTTAAAAAAATACAGGAATGTTGTAATTATGTGGATAAATTGTAAGCACACACTGTTTCCGCTATAGATCTGTGATATGAGGTATAACTGTTAGGGGAGAGGCGAGTTAGTTGAGCCACTTTTTACAATATTTTCTCTGGTGTTTTCCCAGTTGATCACAGAATGGTTGGGATAATTTTAAAACATGGCTATATATTACATATATATATCCAACATCAATGAAAGATGAAAAGAACAATTAAAAAAAAGTTTCGGATGCACAACTGAGAGTGGTGAAAGTGACTCAATTAACCCGCTGTATGGGGTAAGTTGTGCCGAGCAAGGGGGTAGGTTGATCACCTATGGTAAAAATTCACAATTGACAAATGTACATGCCAAAATGTTATTTTTTGTCCAGAAAATGCAAAAATAAAAAAATTAACACTTCTGTACATCACATAAGGGTCAAATTTGTTGACAAATCTCTTTCCAAGTCCCAAGTAATACAATCGGAATTATAGCCTGTATTGATGCGTGGATCATTGTTTTCTTGTATTTCTTAAGAAGATACTATTATTATGTGTCTTTATTACATTGACATTTTATATAATGTCATTTGTTACACTATATCACATTCTATAATAATATATTATATTCCCACTGGGGTATGATGAGCCATGTCAAGTGGGGCTAGTTGATCCACATTTTGTAATGATGAGCCATGTCGAGTGGGCTTAGTTGATCCACATTTTGTAATAAGGTAATAATGTATTTACCTACTGGGGTAAGATGAGCCATGAATGGGGTTAATTGAGCCGGTTGATCAACTTACCCCATCTTATTTGGCTCAACTTACCCCAAAACAGCCATATTGTATAAAATGTAAAATTTAGTGACATTTCAATGATCCATGTTGAGTGTTACATTGACGTAGGCTATCTTTATGTATTTGACTGCCTAACCCTATAGCAAAAATTTACAGAATTCCTATTGCTTCCGTAATATTAAAATGCAAACACTATAATATCTGAATTCTACTGACTACAGCAGAAAATGCATTTTTGAACCACAAAACTCCCTACCTGCAAAATTATCTGTGCTCACAACGTGGCCATGTAAGTAATATCACAGTTAAAGCTGCATAATTGTTTTGTTTATTTCGCTAAAAATAACCTAAAACGAACAAAACAATTATTGCTATTGTTTTAAAGGCCTTATAAATGCACTAAAACTGGGTAAATGTAGCGGAATTAGTTCACCATGTGGTACACCATCAAGTATTATTAAGTAGTGATTCGGTGTGTGTACAATAATCATGTAATAACGGTAAGGTTATGGGCCAATATAATGTTACATTGGCCAGCACGAAACCACCCCCTTAATAGTAAACACATACGTTGAACTGAATCGGCATAATGTTGGGCCAGTACCGCAGACGATGGGCAGGCATTATTCTGCCATTGGATAAATGCTTCGTGTTAGCTAACATACAAAGCCCACATAACCAGCCGCAGATCTAGATGTCAGATACTGGGTCAAATCGGTTAACTGGTTACAGTAAAGTCTGATGTTTTTAAATATTATTTTATTTTACCGCATATCGCGATTTATATCACTGTATGTGATGATTTACGATAAAATAAAATAAAGTCTGATATTGTCTAGTAGCATTTTAATTATATTTTGAAATGTCCATGAAATACCTAATAAAAAAAAAAGCAATGTTTTTCAAGAAAATCACAATAATTCAAAAAGCAAAAACGATGATTTACATCACAGAATTTGATGTAAATTCTGAGTACAATTTCTCACGGTCTGGGGAGAGCGTCTTAATGGCGGGCCAAAGGCTCAGATGCTGGCCCACACATAAAAGCACCATACTGAAATAGAGTTCTATTTTTCCAGTGAGTGACATTCTACATACTGGTACCGATATTAAACATGACATAACTTTTAGATATGTCTTACTGCTATGAGACAATACACGTTGTACTGTGAAATGTATCTATGATCACTTAAAAAAAAACAATAATTTTAAGTCTTCTTCTCTTTTTTTTATGATGACCGTTATATGCCACTTGGTATTTTTAATGTCTTGATTATATAGACAGTATGTCTTACTTTGATGTGAGCAGGTTTGTTGTGGTGGGGCAACAATATTAAAAAACAACAAACTTAATCCCTAATAACTCAGTAACCGGAGCAGTAAAATAAAAAATAAAACACCATTCTCCATGGATTAATCGTTTGAATAAAATAAACAAAACAGTTATGCAGCTTTAATCACCAGGTGGTGTTAAAACTTTCTTAAAATCCCACGTGTAGAAATGCTACGGGGTGGATCAACTAACCCTGTGGCTTAACTAACCCGACTCTCCCCTATGTGAGATTTTCTAATGGACACATGGGGTGAGAAGGATTTGTGTCTTTTCTGGGAATGGGCGTAAGAATATTCAGAGAGATCTGGGCAAATTGGACCTTTATCTGTTTATACACATATGGGGGCCTATATAGTTGCAGTCAACTTCCACCAGCGTTGGGTGTTTTTCGCTGATTTCTCAGTCAATTCTAAATCAATTTCCATGAAATTTTGCAAGCACTCTTTTCAACTATTCCGGCGCCTACCCTGAAATTTCGTGAAATTTGAATGAGTATTTCAAAAGTTAGACCATTTGACATGTAGTGGAATTTCGTGATTAAAGCTGATAGCGTTCAATGGGTTTATAAAGGAGCGTCACAATTCGCAAAAACTACATGTCAAATGGTCTAACTTTTAAACTACATAATATTTTTCCCTGAAATTTTCAGGGCAGGTGCCGTAAGAGTAGAAACTAACGCTTGTTAAATTTCATGAGAATCGGAAGAAAATTGCTTGAGCACTGAGCGAAAAGCATGCAACGCGAAAGTGACAGATTTAAAGTGACTTTTACTATATATATCATACGCCCAATATTGCGAACCACATTTTCTGCCATTTAAAAAATATTTGGTGACTAAATTTTATTTTTTCAACTCCATTCAACCTGCCAAGTTATACGGCGCCTATTTCTGCCGTTTTTTCGGCAAAAAATACTTTACATCGTCTGATCCTTTCTTTTTCATGTATGATGACAGGTGCAAGTCATTCATCATTAGAGCGGTGGGCGATATCAAGTGCATTTCGGGAAAAACGTTATACATAAGAAAGAAAGGATTTCCAAAGTTAATATCATTTTCAAACAAAAATTATACCTGGATATCGCCGGACATGTTAGTGAGTTGAATAAAAGTAAAAAAAAAAAAAATTCAGCTAGTAAATATTTTTTAAATGGCGAAAAACGTGGTTCGCAACATTGGGCGTACGACCTATAGGTCAAAATCTAAATGGTGAGCATACCATTTTCGCAGCTGTTTTTCCATAAAGGACAGCATGTGTCTTATTTAATTATGGTGTGTCACATTGGAGGGTGGCTAGGGACGAAAGTGGTGAAATCGGCCCTTAGAATGTTGGCATTATTATGATGATTATTTCAATTCAATGCTGGCAATGGTAATCCGAACGGAATGGAACTGGGCACTGCCACTGGCATTTGGCCCATTTTGGGGTGGTGAGACCTTAGCCTAGGGCTAGGGCCTAGGGCAGGCTCAACAACACTCAACAATTTATCATGATTTTTCTTTTTTTATATTTATTTAACTGTGCATTAGACCTATGTTTTTTTTATAATATTTTATATCGTATTGACTTTGTGATGGAGAAAATCAATAAATAAATACACTATTATGCGGCGTATGCATATAATGATATATTATCGCCCATCAACTGTGAGTGTGATCAAGTTATCAGACCGCGACAGACGGTGACAACGCCGTGACTGCGTGAGTGACAGTCTGTGTCCAAAAAAATGTTCGCATTCAACGCTTGCAATGGTAATCCGAACGGAATGGGACTGGGCACTGCCACTGGCATTTGGCCCATTTTGGGGTGGTGAGACCTTAGCCTAGGGCTAGGGCCTAGCCCTAGGGCAGGCTTAACAACACTCAACAATTTATCATGATTTTTCTTTTTTTATATTTATTTAACTGTGCATTAGACCTATGTTTTTTTTTATAATATTTTATATCGTATTGACTTTGTGATGGAGAAAATCAATAAATAAATACACTATTATGCGGCGTATGCATAGAATGATATATTATCGCCCATCAACTGTGAGTGTGATCAAGTTATCAGACCGCGACAGACGGTGACAACGCCGTGACTGCGTGAGTGACAGTCTCTGTCCAAAAAAATGTTCGCATTTAAGAAGTGGGCTGTGACATCAGATATATTTAAATCAATTAAGGTAAAAATAAACATAGTCCACGACAACCTTTGTTGTCTCATTAAATACCAAATTATTATTCTCTGTTGATTTTAAAACATCATCACACATGGGCGCCGCCATTTTTGTCTTGAAATACCCTCTCTGTTTTGATTGGCTTTGCCGTTGTCCAATCACTATAATACTTTTATTGACACTACAAATGTCAGTGTTATAAAAATAAAAAGTAGTCTATGGTATCAAATAATATTCATCATAAAAAATGCATAGAAGTATATGGTTATGAAAATATACCTTTTACACATTAGACAAAAAATATGTATAGATTTTATGTAGACCTAGGCCTATAATAAAAAATACATCTCCTTTCATTTCAGTAGGAGCATTTATAAGCACATTTTGAAGTGATCAGTATTCCCCACAGGAATATTGATCAAAATTCTTTAACATCACAAAAAAAAATTCGGAGAAGTCTAGTTTAAACAGATATATATTTTAAATTTGATTCAGGCTTGTACTTATGTCAGGAATGCAAACTTGTACTAAATGGAATATGTTAAAGAACAATATATATTACAGCATTTACATCTGTTTCATATCTAACTTCACACAATTAATATTTAGCCCCATGCCTTAACAATAAATTTCGCTAATGAAAGCAATACATTCATATTTTGCGAGGTGAGGATTGAGATAAATTTTTCCTTATTTGCCTGAGTCAGGAAATTTGGTATATCTCTCGTAATTTCATCAAATAAAATGTTACGGTTTTCTGAATGAGACACACATTCTGTAAGAAAATGATATTCATCACCCACTTTTCCAGGACACGCAGCACAAAATCGCTGATTGGCTGGTGTTAAAGGCCGGGTATATCTACCGGTTTCAATTTCTAAGTGATGGGAACTAAGGCGTAGCCTTGAAATTGCATAGCGAAATTTTGGAATGTTAAAGAAAAGATAGGGTTCTGGCATGAATGTGTATTTAATTTCTTTATAAAGTCTAAGCTTAGAATTCTTAACAGAATTATTGATCTCATCTAGCCAATGCTGTCTGAATATAGATTCAAGATGATGACGTATATATTTAGAAATAGTTTTTTTTGCAGGAACATCTGTCCACAGTTCTGCAAGTTCAGCCTTTTCCATAATATCTTTTACTTGAGATACCCATGTTTTATGACCAATGTGATGCAGGCCCTCTAGGACTGTATACATTTGCTTAACAATATTATCTTTCGGTAGATTTACAATTCTTATCCAATATTTAATTGTTTTACATATTATTTTTTGATCTATTGGATATTCTCCTAAATCACCATAAACACACAAGTTTGCTGTTGACTGTTTAACTTTAAGAATGGATTTCATATTCTTCATTTGAAAGACATTTAGTTTGGTTCTAAGAGTTTGATTTATCAGTGGAAACCATATCTCACATCCATATAAGATAATGGGTAATACTAGAGAATTAAACAATTTCATTGCTACTATGGGTGGTACTTGACCTAAACATTTGCAAAATTTTAGTACTTTGAAAGAAGCTTTAAGAGCACTAGAGAGAGATCCATCCAAGTGTTTGTTAAAAAGACAAGATTCACTGCTAAAAATAGCACCTAAATATTTGTATTGCTTGGTTACTTCAATAACCTGATGGTTAAAATGAAAAATATGTGGTTGATTTGAGGCTTTCTTAGATCCAAAAATCATCACTTTAGTCTTTAGAATATTAACAATCATTTGCCAGTCAGAACAATACTGTAACAGTTGATCCAATTGTGTCTGAAGACCCTCAGGTGTGTTTGACATTAGAATGAGGTCATCTGCCCACAAGAGGTGTAATAAAAGTAGTTCATTACTTATTACAATCCCACATTTCTTGTTTAAGTAATCACCAATGTCATCGAGAAAACCTTTAAACATGTCTGGACTATTTGGTCCACCCTGATTAACTCCGAGAGTGTCATGTAACAACTCAGATAGTAAACCGCCAGTACATATTTTAGACTTTGTTTTGTTATACATGTCATACAATAGCCTAATAAGATTTCCATCAATTTGCTTTTTTACTAATTTATAGAATAACATGTTTCGATTCACAGTATCAAAGGCCCTCTTAAAATCTACGAAAGCAACATACAATGGCACTTTTGCTGAAAGATAAAACCTGAAAATGACTGGTCTATCATACAAATCTGTATGATGTATTGTATAAACCGAGGCCAGGCTTTTATTAGTCTGTTTAGTGTTATAGACAAAAAAATCGGCTTATATTTTTTGCAGCACGTTGGATCTTACTTTAAAAAGAAAAGTCTTCAATTACATCACGTATTATACTGTTTATCGTTCTCTATCTGACAGCATTACAGTAAATGAACACGGTCAATGGACACCTATATACCCGCCCTCAGAAAAACTTGTATTACATGTTTTTTGACGATTCCTCAGTCAATTATCAACCAATTTTGATGAAAGTTTGCAAGGACATTTTCGTCTCACGCGACGACTACCGTGAAATTTTCACAAAAAAAATATTATATAGTCTAGACTAGTTCAAAAGTTAGACCATTTGACATGTAGTAAATTTGTAATTACGACGTCCCTCTATAAATCCAATAAACTGGTTAAATTAAAGTTTGTTTTTAACCCTGAATTGCATTACATGCCAGATGGTCTAACTTTTCAGCTATACAATATATGGTTTCCGATGAAAATTTTACGGCATACTCGCCGGATTTCTCAGTCAATTCTCAACCAATTTTCATAAATTTTACACACACTATTTTCCATTCATGTCGTGACTACCCTGAAAGTTTCGCGGAGTTTTGATAAAAACACGAAACGTTGAACCAATATCGGGTAAATTCTGGGCCAGCGTCGTAGACTATGGACCAACCATAGAGAGGACTAACGTCACTGCGTGTTGGGTACCTGGAATCCCAAGGTACCAGTATGTCTGGTGATCGTCTTTTGTTTGCTCTTCGAGCCTTTCATTCCTATCTAAATAGAAAACAAAGGATAGCTCGACTCAAGTGCTGCAACCAGTTATTGTCTGGCCCTCGTTATTGTACTCGAAATAAAACTCCTCCACTCGTTTTATTTTACGTACAAGACTCGGGCCGTACAAAAACTACTACCTAAAGTAAAACATAGGCCCTATACCACTGCTAACAGTGTATTGGTCTTCGATCTCATGGGCCAGATCCTTCCACCACTAATTCACTGCATATTCAAAAACACGCCTATTGGCGGAGTGCAACGCTTCTCGGCACCAAATTGACAACTTTTTCAGACATTTTTCACATTATCGACCGAAAATAAGTCAAAATGTTCAATTTATGTCAAATAAAGGTGTGCACGGAACAGTATATCTTACGAACCTCCACACATGGAATTTGTGGATCATGCATTTTTTATCATAATTATCGGCTATTGAATGACAATTGCAACCAGATATCAGAGTGGAAAATCGACCAAACGCTAATTTAATTACTGTATACATATAGTTATCTGGTGAGTGGCAGCATTCATTGACTGCTGGCATCGATAGAGGCGGCAGACGTTCTTCACTTTCCTGTCTTTGAAAAATCAATTTTCATTGAAAATGTAAATAAGATATTTTTACATTTATTCTTATTACACTCATTAGACTGAGATACATCCCCCCCCCATCAGTACACAATTTCCAACGTATGCTTTTAAATGGTCGGTTTTGATAGGTTTCGGCCAGTATCGGTCGGTTTCGTGGAAAAGATCTACCAGACAGACAGACAGACATAATAATATATTTTATTGACAGAAAGGAAGTCATGAAACTGCTGAAGAGTATTCTAAGGATGATCTGACCAGGGAGAAATAGGCAGTCTCCCTTAGTTAAGGGGGACATGCCTTCAGGTTCCTCCGAAGGAAGCCCAGAGTGGAATTTGCTTTACTTGTAATTTTGTTAATGTGGGCCTCCCATTCAAGGGTCTCGCTAAGGCAAACACCAAGATATGGTGTTGATGGGACGTGCGCTTGTGTTTCGTCTTTAAGGGTGTAATCAAATTCCAGGTTTTTTTATTTTGGCCTGGACACCCTCAGGACCGAGCATTTCAAGGGGTTGAAACACATCCCCCATCGATCTGCCCAGTCCTGTAACGCAGCTGCTCCTGATCTGCTCGACATTTTATCAGGCGATACAGGAGGCAGTCATCTGCAAAGAGACGAACCTGCGTGGAAGGGAGGTCAATAATCTAGGTCAAAAAGAGTAGGGGTCTGAGAACAGTACCCTGGGGGCTGGGGCACACCGGACCTCACGCAAGCTGATTCTGAAGAGCAGCCATCAACTACTACTTTTTGTGTTCTATTGGTCGGGAGATTTTGAATCCAATTAAGAGTTGTTCCCCGAATTCCATAGTGGGCGAGTTTGTGCAAGAAGCGTTGTTGGGGACAACGTCAAAGGCCTTATATTCAAGACAACAACATGTGTTTGTGTCTTGCTTTCAAAATTTTGAATTAATTCATCAGTTGTAATCAAAAGCTGGCTTTCGCATGAGTGTTTTGATCGAAAGCCATGCTGTACAGGTATTAAAAAATTGTTTTAAAATAAATGAGACATAATTTGTTTACAAATGATGTGTTCGAGTAATTTGGCACAAACACATGTGAGGGATATCGCCTGTAGTTTGCCAGAGAGTGCCGATCCTCTTTTTTGAAGACTGGGGCAACATTAGCCTCTAGCTAGTCATCTGGTAATTTGCCCGTCTGTAGAGATTGGTCGAAAATAATTATAAGAAAGGGAGATATTTCGTTGGCAGCATTCTTCAGAATCAAGTTCGGGAGCTCGTCCGGTCCAGATGCATTTCCGCCGTTTAAACCCTCGAGTAGGCCTAATTTAGTTACACTTTGAACAGTAATTTCGAATTAAGCCATTTCAGTATTCGGTGGTCCTGGTAATTTAGGTATATTCGTGGTGTCTTCCGAGGTAAAAACAGAGCAAAATGGGTTGTTTAGTATTTCAGCCTTACGTCTGCTATATGAATGCAGCTGGCCGTTTACCTTCAAGGGAGAGACACCATTTCCATCCTGATGTTTAGATTTAATATAACGCCAGAGTGATTTTGAATTTTTTTGTTCTAAAGATTCAGAAAGTTTGTTTTTCAAAAAAGACCACCTGACAGACCTGATGGCACGCTGGTCTGCCGTTTACATAATTTATATTTTGCCCAAAGCTCAGCTTTATTCGTATGCTTGGCTTTGTTATATAAAGATGTTTTTTTCCGAAAAGATTCAATGAGTGATCTGGATAGCCAAGGTAGATTTTCCCGAAGGGAAGTCATTTTAGTTGGTATACATTTGTACAGGCATTGATTTAGGATGGATTTAACTTTCAACCAATTTTCATTAACAGAACGGCTGGGACTGTTTTCTGAAAAAATCATGTGACAATATACATGATATGACATACATAACTAAAATCAAGTAGCATTGCCATAATAAACACTGGATATTTCGATAATAAAAAAGACAAATTAATGCATAAAATAATATTAAAAGGCATTGCCAAGATAACAAAGGGCCGGTGTGGCTGGCCAGCAGTTCCCACGTCCAGTGCTTCCCCCTGGGGTCGGTACCCATGCGTGTCACCCTTGGTTACGGCAATGTTTACTTCCTGTCTTATACTGGGCTGGTTGTAGACTGGGCCTAATAATTTTCTAATTTCGACGTCCCTCTATAGTCTATAAGAACCCATTAAACTGGTTAAATTAAATTCCGCTTTAAGCCCTGAATTGCATTACTGAAACATGCCAGATGGTCTAGGCCCTAACTTTTGAACTGTTTTATATTTTTCAACTAAAATTTCAAAGTATTTGGGGGATGACTGGCAAATAGTCCTCGCTAAATTTCATGAATATCTGTTGAGAATTGACTAAGAAATCGGCGAAAACATGCGCTACAACTACAAGTTAATTTGTCTTTCAGTTTCACTAGACCTATATCTTAATAATTTAATGACAATTAATCTTGGCCTTACCTTTCATCTAGTACTAGTCTAACAGTAGTCTCTAATTCTACCCTTCTAACTGAGAGATTCGATCAAACTCCCTGACTGGGCAGGGTGCTTTAGGCACACATTATTACACTACATTACTACACTATTAGTCACTCGCCGTGCAAATACAATTAGAACAGAGCGTTCTCTCCTCTTGGCTGTATATTCCCCCTTTCCGATCCCCAAAAAATGAATTGAAAAATGTGAGTGTTCCCCTTTCAATATGACATAAATGTGAAAAAAAAAATTTAAAAAAAACAACATTTTTTTAAAACCTAGCTAACCTATATCATACACTCGCTGGGTTTAGTGTCCCCCCCCCCTCAATATGACATGAATTTTGAAATAAATGAATTTAAAATTTAACCTAGCTAGCCTATATCATACACTGTCTGGGCTGAGTGTTCCCCTCTCAATATGACATGAATTTTGAAATAAAATGGAATAAAAAAAATTTTTCAAGTTTTCAAACCTAGCTAGCCTATATCATACACTGCCTGGGCTGAGTGTTCCCCTTCAATATGACATGAATTTTGAAATGAAATGAATTTAAAAAAAGCACTTTCTAAGTTTTTTAAACCTAGCTAGCCTATATCATACACTGTCTGGGCTGAGTGTTCCCCCTTCAATATGACATGAATTTTGAAATAAAATCAATTAAAGAAAACACATTTTTTTAAAACCTAGCTAACCTATATAATACACTCGCTGGGTTTAGTGTCCCCCCCCCTCAATATGACATAAATTTTGAAATACATGAATTTAAAATTTAACCTAGCTAGCCTATTCATACACTGTCTGGGCTGAGTGTTCCCCTCTCAATATGACATGAACTTTGAAATAAAATAGAATAAATTTTTTTTTCAAGTTTTCAAACCTAGCTAGCCTATATCATACATTGCCTGGGCTGAGTGTTCCCCCTCAATATGACATGAATTTTGAAATAAAATGAAATTAAAAAAAGGCATTTTTTTAATTTTTAATCCTAGTCTATATCATACAGTTTGATGTGACATGAATTTTTAAATAATAATAGTAAAAAAATAAACCTAGTTAGTTTGTATCATACACTAGCTGGGCTATAACATACCTATAACACAGTCTATAACATACCTGGGCTGAGTGTTCCCCCTCAATATGACATAATTTGGTTGGTTTTCAAGATATTTTGATGTGTGATACATCATTGGAATCACTTAGGCACCTAGTATTAGCCTATTTTTGTCATATTTTATTATCTGCAAAAAAACATATATAAAAAGGGATTTAAATAATTTGCCAAAATTGGTAAATCTTTTAACAATTATAGCTTTGCCTATTTTCAAGATATTATCAAGCCCGATATACCATCGGAATCGCTTACCCATCTAGTATTTGCTATTATTGTCATTAAGTGATTATTTAAAAAAAACTTTTATAAAAAGTGTTTTAAGTAGATAAAAACTTCAATATTTCGGGCACAGCGTCGGGATGCATATCAGATTATAGTGGCCGGAAAATGCTTTCCAGTGATATAATTATTTTTACTGTACTTTGAATACTTTTTCTGTTATCATTTAAAACCAAGTTACAGTGGGGTTTTCAATGCGAAATATTTATTTAT
Source organism: Flabesymbios commensalis (assembly GCA_964017125.1). NCBI lineage: Eukaryota > Metazoa > Annelida > Polychaeta > Terebellida > Flabelligeridae > Flabesymbios > Flabesymbios commensalis. The sequence goes on along the minus strand of OZ024903.1, from coordinate 59,611,619 downwards.
ATGCGGTGCAGTTAACACCTAGCACACCCTTGGCTTTACAATGTGCATTACACAACTAAATAACCCTTGTCAGTGGGTAAGTGAGGTGTGAAAAACCAGCACAATACGAATTATTATCTCTGTCAATTTTTAATATGTAAACATGTAATAGATATCTCCAGAAAGCTTATTGAATACTGAACACAATGATATAAATAATATGAAGATAGCAAGTAAACTCACAAAGTTACTTATTTAAAAAGGTAGGCGGGATATAACAGTGGTAGCGTGGCTGAGACAGACAGTTAGCGAGATCTCTATCAGACATTAATGCTGGGCTGAGTGTTCCCCATCAATATGACATGAATTTTAAAATCAAAAAAAAAAAAAAAAAATTAAGCTAGCTAGTCTTTATCATGCACTAGCTGGGCTGAGTGTTCCCCCTCTCAATATCACATGAGTTTTAAAATAAAATAATTAAAAAATAAAATTAAAACCTAGGTTGTCTATGTCATACAATAGCTGGGCTGAGTGTTCCCCCTTAGTAAGACATTAATTTAGAAATAGAATTAAAAAAGAAAAAATAGCTGGGCCGAGTGTCCCCCCCTAGTATGACATGACTCAAATAAATTTAAAAAAAATTAAGCTAGCTAGTCTATATCATACACTCGCTGGGCTGAGTGTTCCCCCTTAGTAGCCGCCTATGCATGAATTGTGAAATAAAATGAATTAAACAATGAGCTGGGCCGAGTGTTCCCCCCTGGTATGACATGCATTTTCCTGGTATAACATGAATTTTGAAATAAAATGAATTTAAAAACAGCTAGTCTGTATGACATACTAGCTGGGCTGAGTGTTCCCCCCTCAATATGATTTGAATTTTGAAATAAAATGCATTAATTTTTTTTTTTAAACTAGTCCAATAGGATTGGGCAGAAAATCATTTAAACATTTCGTTTCCAATTAGGGATAAAAACTACCATTTTATGTATTATATATTATACATTCTATATTGTGGTCAATAGGCAGGGGGGATATATATCTTAGCCAAGGCAGGGGAATATATATCCTAGCCAGAGGGGAACACTCAGCACAGCTGAAGGCGTAGGGGGAGGTGTGAACACTCAGCACTCAGCACAGCAAAGCATGACAGGTGGGGAACTGTGAGCCTGGGAGGGAACTCTCAGAATATGAGTGACAGATACCAGCCGTTCCGCTCATGGTCGCGCATGCGCAGATGGGCGGAAGGGGAACTCTCAGCACGGGGGAACCCTCAGAATACGACACCGGGTCTATAATCTTGTTTCCTGCACCAAAACCAGAGATGAAATAGCTAGGGGAGGACGGGGCATGTTCGAACCCTTAAGACATAATGCATACCTGTTCACTAGATATTTACCTAAATCACTCATTATTTCATACATATAGTGCTTCCACATGTATGATGCCCCACTAAAATTTATAGTTAGGTGTCTTGTATATTTTAAAAAATATAGCGCAAAATGTGATTACAACCAGAATGGTCGGACATGCCCCGCCTCCGAGGCATGTCCGACCAGTACCGTTCGAACATGCCCCGGTTATTAAAGTGCAATACAACAATGACAATAATTGACAATTCTTTGTATTTTATTATTGCATTTTGCACAAATAGCAACAGTGTGACGTTGCCCTTCACAAAGTAGCAGCACATTGTCAGTCTCCCATAACGTTGCCAGCAGTGGGCAATGGAAGTTTGTCCATCAGGCCACCGGCGCACCACTAGCAGCATTTATCACGGTTATCCACTAACCGCCGGGTTACCAGACAAAACAGCATGTGTTGTATGAAAAAGTGTATTAATGTGTGGCTGAGTGAGTCCCAGCATGTAAGGGTGAGTGTGGACATGTGTGAATAAGATAAACTATGCTGCAATTATGACCATTGGTTGTGAGGCTACTTCGGGGCATGTTCACACCCTTTCCGGGGCATGTCCGAACGCGTTTGAACGTGCCCCGTAATGCCATTTCAGCTTCAACCCCAATTATTGCCTGTACCACTTGTGATGGTTCAAAAATACTTTCCCTGTATGTTGTATACCTCTGTGTTCTATTTACAGAACAACAAATGGTTACTTAACTACTAAAACTGTAGTTCACACAGTATTTAGAAAAAATAACCTAAATAACATAAAATGAGACAAAAATCACATATTTGAATCGAGAGCAAAACAAAAAAACTGTAGCTGATGAATTTTGGGAGAAATAGTGACTTAGGGGAGAAGTACATCATGAATTATATTTTTAATTCACCAGGTGGCCCTCAATTCTGAATTACCAGCGGGGTGCGAACGTGCCCCGGTGTTCGAACATGCCCCGTCCTCCCCTATTATGTATGACTGCACCAAATAATTACCTCACCCGCAGTGGGCATTTAAAAATTGTGATATTGTGACAAAGATCGGACAGAACGTTAACTTCTAAAATTTCAATCCCCCCCCCTCCCATAACGAAAAGTTGTGCAAGCCTACCCATGCAGTGGTCTGGCCGGACAAATGGTTGACAACTGGTGGCTCCGCGAGGATACATTTGCACGGAAGCTCATTACTCCATTACAGTATAGTACGCGCCCTGGATATCTATGACAAAATGCCACAGTTTCGTAACACGTATAATTGTGTGTTATGACCAGATAATTATTATGTAAGTGGATCATATAGACACTGTCCTAAAAAATAATGCTTTGAAATTTCTACTCCAGCAGTAAGTAAGTAGGGCCTACCTGTAAAGTGTATACGTACCTCACCCGCAGTGGGCATTTAAAAATTGTGATATTGTGACAAAGATCGGACAGAACGTTAACTTCTAAAATTTCCATCCCCCCTCCCATAACGAAATGTTGTGCAAGCCTACCCATGCAGTGGTCTGGCCGGACAAATGGTTGACAACTGGTGGCTCCGCCAGGATACATTTGAACGAAAGCTCATTAGGGCCTACTCCATTATTAAGTGCGCGCCCTTGATATCTATGACAAAATGCCACAGTTTCGTAGCACGTATAATTGTATGTTATGACCAGATAATTATTATGTAAGTGGATCATGTAGACACTGTCCTAAAAAATAATACTTTGAAATGTGTACTCCAGCAGTAAGTAAGTACCTGTAAAGTGTAAGTATACCCACAAGTATACCTGCTGTAATCATTTTTTTTGTGTCGACGCGGGGAAGGTGTGGAATGATGTGACACCGGCCTTTTCGCTAGGTGGCGTGTGAATAAACTGTCAAACCAGCAGAAGACGGCAAGTGAATTTCAGGAGGCGTTTTCTTGTTGATTTTCAGATATTATCTTTCACATACGTTTATGATGGTAATATTTTGCACTTCCGGGCAATAATAAAAGTTTCAGTCTAATCTAATATAAATAAGTAGGCCTAGACTATATGAGTTTATCTATAATATGAAACTTTGAATGAATGATGACTGGTCACTCAGTCACACTCACACAGTCACACTCACAGTCACAGTCACACTCGCAGAGTCACACTCAGACACTGTCACTGTGTCACAGACACAGTCTGAGACTGAGTGAGTGAGTGAGTGACTGACAGTGTCACTGTCAGTCACACTCACAAATTTTTTGTCAAAAAACTCGCTCATCATTCATCACATGATCAGTTCATGCACTCACTCAGTCAGGGGAGTCAGTCAGAATCTCAGTCTAACTCTCAGAGTCTCATAGACATAGTCATACTCAGTCACTTACTCAGTCACTGACACTCAGTCTCAGAGTCACACTGTGTGACATTCACTGTGACTGAGTGTGACTGTGTCTCACTTAGACTTACAGTCTGTTTCACCAGGACCTGGCCCTGGGAGTATCCTATTTCAAATTTTCTCGGACGCTCTTTAAAATTTTTAGTTAAAGTAAAAGTCACTTTAAAGTTGTCACTTTTGCGTTGCATGCTTTTCGCTAATTACTCACGCAATTTTCATCCGATTGTCATGAAATTTGGCAAGCATTATTTTCTAGTCTTACGGCAACTTCCCTGGAAATTTCAGGGAAAAATATAATGTATTTTAAAAGTTAGACCATTTGACATGTAGTTTTTGCTATTTATGACGCTCCTCTATAAACCCATTGCACGCTATCAGCTTCACGCACGAAATTCCACTACTTGTCAAATGGTCTAACTTTTGAAATACTCATTCAAATTTCACGAAATTTTCAGGGTAGGCGCCGGAGTAGTTGAAAAGAGTGCTTGCAAAATTTCATGAAAATTGATTCAGAATTGACTGAGAAATCAGCGAAAAACACCCAACGCTGGTGGAAGTTGACTGCAACTATAGGTGGTCTAGTCTAGATTCAATAAATTTTAAAATTGTCCAATAAAACTATGCTGAGCCTTTTTTCGTAACTGCCGACATGATAAAAGAAATATTTGACCACATTCCACAGTTTTCACTGAGCAAGAAAAATGCTGTGCCAGATCAAAATCTGAGCTAAATTATGAAAACGTCGAAAAGATGGCACCTCAATGTTTAGCCCTGAATTATGAATACAAGGCTATCCTGCCCGAGCTGCATAGCCTTGAGGCTTGAATCCACCTATAAAGTATAGCCTGGGTTTCGGCTGTATTGCTCAATATTACTGGTAGAAATAAAGCTGTCATTGTAGATTTAAAAGCATTATTTGTTTTGAATGTCACTTTTATCACCTTTTCTGAGGGTTCCCATCATTACATTTCTCGAAATTACAAAATGTGATGCCAGCTAATAGTTGCAACAAATGATTGAAGAGGTAACTGGAACAGGCATGATATGGCATGTTCAAGGTAAATAAGCAAGGTAAATTACAAAAGCAAACTGCTCTTCAGCTGTGGATATCGATAGCAGGAGCTCGTGATCGCCTATTTGTGATTAGGCCTTAAAAAAAAAATTTTAGGTTTCCGATTGCTGACCGACCCTTTCCGATTGTTGCGACTCATTGAATTTTATGCTTGTCAAAAAATAAAATAAAATATTGCCGACCGTCCGTCGCTGAACGGTTACGCTACAGCAAAAGCATTTGCAATCTCCTTACAAGAAAAAGAGTCCGTTTATCGGCAGCGGCAAACTTGGCGATCGTCATGTGTTGTTTGTTTGTTTGGAATAGCTCGCATAAGGCTGCCAGGGCCTTTCGTCATCGCCGATCTGTCACTAGGCCTATCTCCCGGCAAGGATCGAGTTTGTTTACAAAATGAAAAATTATACGAAACAGCTCACTTCCGACGCGCTCACGCGCACGCGCAAAGACGGCTGGTTATCGCGGCCCCCTCACCAGTGCTCACTGCATGACGATGTCTCAAATGCTAATTATTAGCGGCAGCCATTGTGGATTAACTAAGTAATAGCCATGTGAATCTTTTTATTTTTAAACTGAAGAAATATCATACTAAAATCTACTTTATATCAACAACTATTTCATTATTCAAATCCAATTAAAACGACTTGTTTGCCACAAGATTCTGTGTTTTTCAAAGTGGTGTTGAGTGTGAAAGATCGACATCCCAAGAACCGAAAAAATCCAGCAACATAATTTCAACGGCATCTACTGATCTAGGCTATAGATCTATATCTGAAAAGGGCCGATCTGTGTTTTAGTCACTGGGTGACACGCCAGACTTTGGCAGGCAAGCATGCATGTGCTGATCAGAGTTGTGTGTACACTGTAACATCAACATGTGTAAGCCAGAATTTCTAACATAGCAGTACACACGTGACAGTAGGGGGCCTATGCTACACACTCTTTGAAGTAGGCCTACTCTGATTTTTGCTCATATAATCATAGTCAAATGTTGTTATCAACAAATTTAGGGCCTATATGTTTTTTTCTGGGAAGACTGATGTTATTGACTACGCAAAATCACAAGGTTCCACAAAATTAACTGTGACTGGGCAATTCATGCAGACTGATGCTGCATGGGTCTGCCCATCATAATGTCAGCTATTTAAACCTCTCATTTCAATTCGGGGTTTTACCCTTTTGTTTTAACTCTTGAACCGTAGGCCCCCCCTATCAATGTTTGCAAGGAAATTGAGGGAAAAGTAATGTGAAAAATAAGATAATAAAATAAAATAATTTTCCTACCTACTCTGAATAAATTTTAGAAAAAAATAAAATAAATAAAAAATAAAATTGCTACCTACCCTGTTCTATTTTCACAACTAATCGGAAACCAACAATTATTTTTCTTAGGCCTTAACACTCACTTGTGATCAGCGTTAAGTGTCACGATCTTCTAAATGCAAGTGTAATGTCAACTTCGGTAGTTCAGCGAGCATAACTAACACTCACAAGTCATAGAGGTGACAACGTCATGTTAATTGAACTCTGGTATAGTCAAACAATGGAAATGTCTTTCATGGTGAAGTTGTTGAGTATAATCATAAGGTCTAAAGCTAAGGGTTCAATATTACTAATAATAATGTCAATACGATGAAAAAACATAGCTGTAGCATTGTTTTTTATCTATACCATGTATACTATAGAAATAAACATTTTTTTGTTAATGTGAGGCATAATATTGTTAGTGTTATCTATTAAATTGGGTCAGTGTCTCTGTAACTGTGAGAGTGTCTGTGATACTGATTGAGTGAGTGACAATGTCACGTGTGTGTCATTGTGTGATAAGCAGTTTTTAGCCCGCCTTTCAATTTCAATTAAAAAAGGTGGGCTATTGCAATTGAAGTTTGGCGTCGACGGCGTCGGCGTTAACATTTACTTGTGGGCACCATAACTTGAAAAGTTTTCCACGTATCCTCTTCAAATTTGTTATGCATGTTACTAGTAAGTAGTTCTTGGACAGGTTCAATGATGGCTGAAAAAAATTTCAAATTGGCAGATTAATTGCGATTTTTTGCATTTTATGTCAATAATTTGACCTTGTGGGCGCGATAACTTGAAAAGTTTTTCACATATCCTCTTCAAGTTTGTTAAGCATGTTACTAGTGAGTAGTTCTTGGACAAGTTTAATAATGGTTGGAAAAAATGTCAAAATGGCCGATTTATTGTGATTTTTCGCATTTTACGTCAATAATTTGACCTTGTGGGCGCGATAACTTGAAAAGTTTTTCACGTATCCTTTTCAAATTTGTTATGTATGTTACTAATAAATAATTCTTGGACAAGTTCAATAATGGCTGGGGGGGGGAAAGGTGTCACCTCCGCATGGTCCCCCCTGAGCAACTTCTTAGAAGGCCAAGCACACCCAAACCTTTCATCGAACCAGGTTTTTCTATTTTTTTGACGTGAAGTTTTTTTGTGTTTGCTTTCCGGTGGTTCAGGGTTTTTCGCTGAGGTTGTTATGTTTATTTTCGAATAGTTTTCAGTTCAAATTCTTTATATAAGAAGAAGAAGAAGAAGAAGAAGAAGAAGAAGAAGAAGAAGAAAGTTTATTTAACCGTAAATACATGGTTTGGGAGACCTCCATTAAGACCACATATGGTCGCTGGCATAGAGGCCACCCATTTGACAGTTCAGTTATTATGTAAATCAGGTATACAGTATGTGTTTGAAATGATTAAATATATACGAGAAAATTATGCAGTATGTGCATTAAGTGAGAAATACTTTAACCATTGATGAGAAAATACTATTACAAGAGTAACAATTTAAAATATCACAAATATACACAATGAAACGAGAAAAATTATGCAGTATATGTATATTCTTTATATATTCATATGTATATATTTTATAATTTTTTTCATTGTACTTGTGGTGCCTTACATTGCTCTCACGGATTATGATCACTCTGTTGTGCTAACTCTCGATGACAGACCCGATTCCCAGCTGTGGGGGCATTGTAGGTCTACTCATAATTCCTCTATGATTTGTTTTTTGTGTTTGCAGTGGTTTCTTTTTGGCATCCTGGCGACGGACGGGATGTCCGAAAGAAACCATTGCCATATAATTATTTTTTCACTTCATTGTTTTAATGGTTTCTCTGTGGCATCCTGGCGGATAATGCAGCATGTCATAGAGAAGCCATTGCCGTACAATTAGCCTGTGGTGACTTATAGTGTCCTCACGGTTCGTGATCGCTCTGTGATGTTCTTCAATATCACAGACCTTATTACCAACTGTGGAGGCACTGTAAGTCTTTAATTTTTTATTATAGTATATATATAGTATTATAGTATATTATTATATATTTGTTTTGACAATGACACTGTTTTGACTTAGACTCGTAGTTTTTACACAATCACTCCAATTTTATGGAGATATAGTGACTTGAAAAGTCGTTCATTTTATAATCACTTCATATATTTCATTATTTATACTGATATTTTTATACCCATTAAACTGTGTTGTAGTGCAGGCGCTTCAACATGTCACCAGACTCGTTACATATAGGTGCCAGGAGCATCGTCATCTTATCATATCAAACACTTTAAACTGAATATTTTAGTACGAACATGCTTTTACTAGCTTTGTCTTTCCTTTACTACTTTAACTATACAATATGGGATATTGTAATACCTGGAATTTTCACTTAAATGGCCATACTGGCCGAGAAGTGAAGTAAATCAAATATTTTACTTACTTAAATCAATAATGGCTGAAAAAAAATTCAAAATGGCCGATTTATTGCGATTTTTCACATTTTATAAAAGTCAATAATTTGACCTTGTGGGCGCGATAACTTGAAAAGTTTTTTTCATGTATCATCTTCAAATCTGTTATGCATGTTACTAATAACCAGTTCTCGGACAAGTTCAATAATGGCTGCAAAAAATTAAAAATGGCCGATTTATTGTCATTTCCGCATTTTACGTCAATAATTTGACCTTGTGGCCGCAATAATGACTTTAAGCTCAATAATGGCGGCGGGCTATTGTCGAGTGTGCTCTTGTTTTAAATTAATAATTCATCCTAAACCCTAGGCAATGCAAATTTAGAGCAAAATGATATATAATTGGGGTCATATAGTCATAAAAATACAAGCTATGTCTACGGGGCTAAGGCATGGAACTAGATTTAACAGGGACTGATTGCCAGTAGGCCCTATTCCTTAACTTGGGCTCCAAATCTGTTCATAACTTTATTACCATCACAATATTAGATGAAATTTGTATTATTACATAACATAAGCCAAGATAGTCACTAAATTATTAATCCTACAGGCTGCTTATAATAAATTGGAATAATACATGACCATTTTGCTGGCATGTACATGTATATGTTGGATCATGTGGTTCTCTATTATGGTTATAAATGCATATATTATTTTGGTCCACAGCTAGTTCTTGTACTTGGTGATCTCCATGTTCCTCATCGTTGCAATGGGTTGCCAGGAAAATTCAAAAAGCTGCTTGTTCCTGGGAAAATTCAACACATCCTCTGTACTGGAAACCTGTGCACCAAAGAATCATTTGATTACCTTAAAACATTAGCCAGTGATGTACATGTTGTTCGAGGTGATTTTGATGAGGTGAGATAAGATTAATATAATTATGGATGATACTCAAACAATAAATGGACTATTAAAGTATATAAATAAATATAAGACTGCTCAATATTTGAAATGGTATACTGTATAATCATAAGTAATTTCCAGGAAGTTGTATATGAGCCTGGGTAATTTTAAATAGGCCTCAGGGCTCGAAATAAGGCCATTCCTCTAGTCCGGTACTGCCAAAAAATGTGCACGAATGGCCAAAAAATGTATTAGCCATTCAGATGAGCTGGCAAATTTTAGGCCATCTTAGGACAAAGGCCATTTGTAGGAATGACAGTTTTTACTCAGGAATGGCATTTTCCTTGACTTGCCAGTCCTGTGGATTGGCTTGCCCCCAACGTTTAATTCTACCCCTGGGCCTACAGATCTTTTTTTCTAGAATAGATTAATTTCAGTGTGGTGTGGACCATGTTCACATTTATAGCATATTATGTGCCTGTAATACCTTGTAATATTTTTTTCATTTTAACAGAACATGAACTACCCTGAGCAGAAGGTTGTAAGCGTTGGTCAGTTCCGTATTGGTTTGTGTCATGGCCACCAGGTAGTGCCGTGGGGAGACACAGAGAGCCTAGCCATCTTACAACGACAACTTGATGTTGATATTCTCATCACAGGGCATACTCACAAGTTTGAAGCTTTTGAACATGAGAGTAAATTTTACATAAACCCTGGCTCTGGCACTGGTGCATATAATCCTCTTGATAAGTAAGTTTAAAGTTTAGAAATTTTATAGTACGGTGATTAACTTAATATGTTCTAGTCACTAGCTATTTTAGGTCAGGTATTTAGTGAATTACTAAATACAAATTGCCTAAAAAAAACATGTTTGATTATAATGGTCCATTTTGATTATATAATTTGAAATTCTATTTAGAATTTTTTTATGGAATTGAGATGATCAGTCAGATTACATCATGTTACAGAAAAGTACATACAGTGAAAATTTCTACTTGTACCGGTAGTCGCATCGCCAATCGAAGCTGCCCCCAAACTTTCAAAATTTTTGACAAAGTTTTTTAATTTGAAAGAAAAACCCTCCAATTGAAATTTATTTAAGAATACCAGTATTATACGTGTATTGGTTTGTTATTGGCCAGCGTCACAGACGATGGTCCAACAATAAACCAACTATTGGTGAACCTCTTGTGTTTGCTGGTAGTGATGCCCTGGGGAATTTCGTTCCACTTGACTGACAATCTCACACATTGAATTCTAGAGAGTGGTGTGCTTGTCGACTGAAATGGCTGTGTTATTTATAACATGACTGTGTATCTACCAATGCAACAGAAAACTGGGTACCTGCTCACATTCATATGTGCTAGACATTATATAATTATTTATGGAACATATTTTGAAAAAAATGTTTCATTAGTGTTATGCGAAATAAACAATTTTAAACATTTTCTGGGTAATATGAGCATTAAATTTATTCATAGGGCATATATTATTATTTATTTTACCATTGGACGTGGAGGGTTGTATGATTCCTACCTGCAGTTCAGCCGCTCTGTGATTTGATTTTTCATACAAAGCATAATGGAAAACGCAAGTCCAGTTTTGGCATTGGGCACTGAAAAATGAGAATATTTATTCTAATTAAAGCGCAGCTACAATTATAAATTTACTGTACTTATAACTTGTGTTTATATTAATATCATGGTGTATAGTCACTATAATATGAATATTTTTTCTGTTGCAGTACTATCGTCCCATCATTTGTTCTATTAGATATTCAACAATCAACTGTTGTGGCGTATGTTTACCAACTAATAGGAGATGATGTGAAGGTGGAGAGAATTGAGTATAAAAAATCTTAAAAATGTAGCTGGTCTTATGTGTGCAATAGACTACTTCACCCGAATCAGACTGTATTACTGTATACTATTTGTACCCCTCACATGTACAAAGTCATGTCAACAAATATTGCTTGACCCTATTATGCTGAAATAAATGTAATAATATATTTAAAATGTTCCAAAACTTTAGAGATTATATAATTATCTTTGGTCATGCTCGTTATTCCTTCTGTATATATTCTACATTACTGTTATATGGCAAGCCACAAGAAATGTCCTTAGGGGGCCACCATTCAATATCCAGGGGGTGCTGGAGTTTTTTGTCGCAGGGAAATTATTTATTTCCACTGGGCTCGGCGGCGCGCTGAAAATTTCACATTTTATTACATGTTTATGTAGAACAGTTCTTGAAGTTAATTTTTATTTCATGCAGAGTCCGCCTGAAATTCTTTATTTCAAATAAACTCCAGCCCCCCCCCCCCCCTGGAAATCGAATGGTGGCCTCCTTATAGGTACTTCTGGCTATAATTGTCATATTGAAGAGAGCTGTAGTATTATCTTGAAAGAAACTAGACATGTTTTTATCATTTTAGGTAGTATCATTCCAAGCTGTAAAATTATGTATGATATATGTAGTATAAAATGTTTCAATAACTAATAAATTTGTGTTCACTTCGCTATCTAAATAGGGGTTGGTCCTATACCTGTTTACCGCAACATCACTCAATGTATCATAGCTATTATGCTCTATTGAGAAGTAGCAGTAAAACATAAAATATTACCAATTAAAATCATCGACATCATCGACATATGCTTTGATTGATATTAAATATTTGACTTTCATTGAATTCAAAACTGACTGAGCTGGATTTATTCTATACTTGGCATGTTAGGGGAAGCATTTCCATATTTCGATACATTTTGTTGCATGATCTCTCTTTGCATAGGGTCATGTGTGCTGAAATTTTACCACTGATGAATTATACAAATTCTGTAGAGTTCGTGCACTTCTTAGTTATGAAGATGAATATTGTAATTTCTTGTTTGTATCAGAACCCAGCAAACACAAGTTATTGACCAGCCTCGGCTTGTTGGGCCACCTTTTTCAATGGTGGCCCAAGATTAAAGCAGCATTAGGTCGATATCTTTTGCTTATTGGGAATATACTATGTGTAGCCGGTTTAATAAAACAATTAAATTAAATATAAAGTGATTTGGCTCTCTGTAATGAACAATTTCGAATACTCAATAAGCTTCAATACACCAAGTTATCTATATTGGAACTTCATGTCATAATTTTTTTACAGTTTCAACTGAGAGCATTGTCAGATGGAGTTTATATCATGGCTTATATTCTGTGACACTCAATAGCCTTGACCTCCATTGTTGTCACCGAGCTAGCTAGTACAAAAAATTATGTTTTTTTGTATTATTGGCGGCCATTTTTTCCTCTAGCGAGACACGCAAAAGGTTTATTGCAGGGTAGGGCCTACTTTTGGTACGTTTTCCAGATAGGGCTAAGATAAGGCCCAAAATTATCAATCGCAGGACTCACCCCCCCCCCCCTTCGCTCACCGCCAAATATCATTTCAAACAGTATTTTATAACCGGTCTAATTACTTATTTCGAAAATGTCCCACCAATTCCAAAATTCGAGCCCCCACTCTTAAAAAATTCCTAGGCACGGGCCTGCCGAACAGTCCTGGAATATTCATGCATATATTTAGACATTTATTTGACATTAAAACAATCTCGTTGACATTTGCAGCAACCAGTGCATGTCATATTTGCCTTGTAACAACTACATCGACGCGTGGCACATACAAAATTACCACTGATTATAGCTCACTGTGTGTTCACAGACTGTATAAGGACTGGTGGTAATGTGCTAAGCTCTGCTATCAAGTGCTCAGCTGAAACCTTCCATTCATATTCTAGTACAGAAGGGATCATGGGATGGGGCTGTAAGGCCTTTTGCCCGATCACTGACTAGATGTTGCGCTTAGACTGCGTGATAGTGGACCAGGCATACACATAAAATTCCTCAATACAAAAAGGCTATTTTGAACACGGAAGTCAAGTTTGTGTGTCCGCTGTGCACCCAGCCATGATGTATACTCATGATAATTGTGAGAGTATAAGGTATTTTGGCGGCAATTTTTTTCAATTTTTCTGATCGAAATCATAATCCTTGCACGAGATCCCAATCAAAACTTGGCGAAACTACTTCATGTGTTACAGTTAGGCCTACTGTTAGTAATTAAATTTAACTGCCCCTGTTTAACAATAGTTGTTATATGACCTTCGGAAACATCATAACTGAATTCCCTGAGCCCAAAAATGTTATTATAGAAACCGAAATGATGTTTTTATGTTCATTGTGAGCCAAGCCGTGATGTGAAGTTGTGATATTTTCGCAAATTTTGGTGGCCATTTTGTTTTTAAATTTTGCGTAGGAAAAAGACAAAATAGAGCTTGGCATGGGGCAGATTACTCTGGTTCCCAGAGCCACACTACGCGGCGTGGCCGAGCTTCGTGTAGCCTTTGGTTTGCCCCAGTGGCCAATGTTTGTGACTTGTTGCTATTTTTAGATGAAAATAGGGTAGGCCGAATTCAGACATTTTTGAAAGGTCACTTCCCCGGAAGAAGAGTTGTTCACATTATTGTATTTACCCGGCCTCTGACGCATTTCCTATGACTTGACCCAGAAAATTATTCACCGGCCTTAATAGCACAGGCATGAAAGTCACATGACTAAGAACCTTGGCCTCGACCCGGCCATACATGAAATTGGCCGGGCTTGCCAGGCAAGGGGCAGATTTGGAATCTGCATATCCGAATTGTATAAAAACAACTGCATGACAAATTTTACCAAAAAATGTTGGACCAACGTCGAAGACTTTGGGCCGACGTTGTACAAATGGTATGCAAATGTTTTATGTTTGCTGGGTTTCGTCTTTAATAAGTTCACTTTATTTAGAGGACATAATTATGGAGATCCACTCATGCAGAAGTTAAAGCGACACAATCAGGCTAAAATAATAAGAAAAATCTGTATTTTTAATATGTCCATGTGATGTGAGCATGACAATAGCCTAGAATTGCGAAAGTCTTTTAAATTTTCGGTTGCTGTGGCAACGCAGCAACTGTGCCGAAAACCCCCTTTATCAGCTATTCCTGTATTTCTTATTTTGGACATGGCATGTCCCAAATTAAATTTCGTTTTTATTTCTGGTAAATGCACAACAAACAATTTTAAAAACTTACGCAATTCTAGTATGAATGCATGTGTAATGAATTCAAAATTAATCCCTGGGTACTGCACGGATCACTCAGCAATAACACTGGAAGTGTGTTTTAGACGGGCGGAGATCGGGGAAAGGGGTAGGCCTAGTGGAAATTTAACACATTATTATTGCGATGTTATTTATGTAAATATTGCAAACTAGAAAGTTTGATGGCCGACTAGCGGCCATTTTGGATTTTATAAATGCGAAATTTGTCATGCGTTATCCTTGTGTAAGACATTACATTTTATTTTATATTCATGGTCCAGCTATTTTGCATTTTTTTAAAGTTAAGTGAATATCACAAAATTATTAAAATTCAAAATGGCCACTAAACGGCCATTTTGAAATTGTTTGCTCCCGAAAGTTGATCGGGTCATTGGCTGACATAGCTGAACATATATGCCAAATTAAAAGACAATCTGATGGAAAATTTTCCCTGAAACGCGCAAACAAGCTTTTCTTCATTAGTAACTGAAGGGTTGATGATATGGGGATCAAAATGTCACCAAAACAATTCCCCAGGGGTATGTGATGGCTATGTGAAGTATGAGAAAGCAGAAGTTGATAGATTAGTAGCTAACTTGAAAACAAATAACTGCAGAGGCGGCGGCGGCGGACCGTGTGGAATACAGTAAGCAGCCCGCCTCGGCGAGGGCTGCCTAAAAATGCATAGCTGAAACAATTACCGTATCCCCGCGCATAAACGTGCATGTACTTATAAGTGAAAATCTTTTGTCTTAGGGATGTTTTAAAATTGTTATATGTTCGAATATAAGTGCATGCACTTGTTTTCGAAAACTAAGTGCACCCCTCTAAATAGGAATTGTGTCACCAAATCTGACACCTTAAACGACAAGAAGAAATTAGTCTATTAAATCACATTATAAGAATCACCCCCGTAACACCCGACCCCATTTAGCCGATTATTGTTAAGACATCCGAATTGTTGAAATAAACTTTGCACTTATCTAAACATATTATTGTGGAGTACTAAATCCACGAAGAAAACATAATGCACAAGTGGGTGACAGCAGTTCACAAAGGGTGGGAGAGTGGGGAGACATCTTGTCAGTGGGGATCGAGTGACTCCGTGGTTGGACAAGTCATTCAATGAGAACGTTATGTTTTTACAACAATGCTCATGTCTTGAGCCCTCCTGGACAGAGGTGTGGACGCCACTGTTGACGATAGCTGTGACAATGCAAACATGCACCATATGGAATGATTGCTGGCTGTTGAAACAGTGAAGATTTTTTTGGCCTGGCAACTACACTTATATTTATATAGTAAATGCAAATATTTAGTTGTTTTCTTGAAATAAGGTTATATATTGCACATCTCGATGCTAAGATGGTGCATTAATAAGGCTATACGTACTATAGATGTCGTTAAAAACAAATAAGTTTACAAATTTGCATTTTTATGGCAAAATATTTATCATTTGTTTATTATCAAGGTCATTTCATGTTCGCATATAAGTGCATGTATTTTTCTTAAAATATTTTTTATGTTCGAATATAAGTGCATGCACGTGTTTTTGAAAACTAAGTGGATCTTCAAATATAAGTGCATGCACGTTTATGCGCGGGGATACGGTACTACATATAAAAATACCGTGCAAGCACTCAAACACCCCTCGGCTGATGCAGTGACTCAAAATGGCCACAAGTCTGACACAACTGCTGCCAATTATACGGTTGGGTACGCCAATAATAGGCCCTATAAGACCAATGATAAAATCAGAAAGGCTGCTATTGTCTCATTTTCAGTCGCACATGAAAACGGACAATGCCAATAGACTCAAAGATCCCGAAAACCTATATATACCAGGTTTCAAGGCACCATTTTAAATTTAAAAAAAATTGTCGCCAATTAGCGGCCATTTTGATTATCGGTTCAGATTCAAATTATTTTTTTTCGTTTCACCCAACATACATATACTACACAATTGTAACATTATTAGCTTTCATTATGTACATTCAATGTAAAAGATCGAGTTGGCCATCCATATTTGAATTATGAGAGACGCTCGACTAATAGATATGCATGTACATAAATACATCAATAAACAAATAAATACAATATCAATATACCTTGTTTGGAAGTGAATACTTCGGTGGGAAGCTGAAAATCTTTGAGTAGGCCTAAAAAAAAATATTTTAGTCGCCAGCTGGCGTCCTATTTGATTTTCGGTGGAAAGCTTAAAATATAATCAGGTCGTCTCTATCTCTTGAGTAGCTTCACATAACAAATTGTAGAGATCCAATAATTGTTTATGTTTGTATAAATTATGAATGCAATATGTTTGACCGTGTTGGCGTAGCAGACAAAGGAGGAGACGTGTATGGTTGGCCATTACCCTCATAAGTAAATAAACCCTCCGTGGAGAATTAAAAACTTCCCGCTGAGAATTAAAATCCTTCCACGGATAATTAAAAACCTTCAGATGAGAGTTTAAATCCTTCTGCGGAGAATTGAAAACTTTCTGCGGAGAATTAAAAACCTCCCGCAGATAATTAAAAACCTTCTGCGGAGAGTTTAAATCATTCCGCGGAGAATTAAAAAATTTCTGCAAAGAATTAAAAACCTTCCGCGGATAATTAAAAACCTTCCACGGAGAGTTAAAAACCTTTTGCGGAGAGTGTAAATCCTTCCACGAAGTATTAAAAACCTTTCGTGGAGAATTTAAAACCTTCCGCGGAGAGTTTTAAGTTTTTAATTTTCCGCGGAGGGTTTAATAACTTATGAGGGTAATGGCCAACCATAGACGTGCGGCAGCGGAGACCATGCAGGAAGGGGACGACAATACTGCTTCGGGCCCAAAAGGCCGTGGGGTGAAAACCCTCACTGTGACGTTTAGGATAATATAAACACTAACGACCTACCTTTTTGTATCGATGATAATTTATTTCTTGAGACACTTTTATTGAATTTTCGTGTAGAGATAATTTCATACTTGTGTTTCAAGGTCCGAAATACAGCTAGAAAATGAAAATAATTGAGCAAGAAATTTAGTCTAATTTTCTCAATATATCACTCACGGTATAAGCAAACCTATAGACGAAAGTAAGCGGGAGCTAGAAAATATAAGAAATGACAGACTGATAGGTAACGTGGTACGCTCGGACCTTGCAGAATAAATAGAATATGACAAAGAACCAACAAAATATTTTTCATATTCAGAAAAATAAAATTCCACCAATTAACAAATGACGAAACATATTACGATGATAATGTAGTAGTTATATGGTCCCAGAAAAAGTAGCCGACATGCAACGAAACTTTTACGAAAAATTATATTCTAAAGACAGAAACTTACCAGAGCGTGAACATATAGGGCCTAAGGGATAAACTTATATTTTTATCATCTGAGCATCTCCACCTTACCTGATCAAAATATATCAGAAAGTCAAATATGCAAGAAATAACAGAAACTGTAAAAAATATTAAAAACAATAAAAACCCAGGTTTTGACGGATATCAGATTGAGTTTTTTTTTAATTTTTCTGAATTTTTCTGGGGGAAAATTTTGTTCTGAGCGCTTTGAATTTTTCATGTCTTTGGAAATATATCAATATTATTACAACGGGGGGTTGTTACATGTTTCAAAAACGAAACAAGTGTCGATTTTACAGGTAGACTAGTCGTTGTAGATATTGTTTATCACTGCATGGGACAACGTCGAGGAGGTAGACTAGCATGAAACTTACATAACATAACATAATAAATCAACACCACAGTCCTGTCTGCCGCGAAAACGATCCTCAGCTACAAAACTATTAAAATTATACACTCCAAACGCCTACTTTCGACGTGTAGGATTTGGTGATCATCTACTTTGAGAAAGACGCAGTCTCAGAGTAAATTAGTAAATATTTCGAAAATGTGTGACACATTAACAGAGCCATAGCGTGCACAGGACTTTGATCTGTCACAGCTATTTTTCACACCTCAACAGTCAGCACCTGTAGTATCATAATAGTGAGTAGGCTGCACGTGGAGTTGTGTCAGTATGACACAGAATGTAAGTTTTGCTTACAAAAATAAAATAAAAGGGGTTTTAGGCCACATCTGTGTACATGTAGGCTAAACTGGGCCAGGAGAACCTCCTGTGGATGGTGAGATGACGTTGCCCTCCAGACACATAATTCGAGCCCTGGCGGTCTGAGGCCGAACACGCTATCTCTTGGTCATGGAGGCTCCCTACAATTTTGCTTGTAGGCCGGTCAGCCCTGCACCAAAGCCAGATACGACGACACGGGTAAATACTATATTTTCCTGCTTGGAAAAATAGGCGTCTTACATTGGGAACTGAAATTTAAAAAGATTCACTGGTAATGACTTGGTAGTTAATTCCACAGAAAATATATTATATATTTTTTATATGGTTAATTCAGCAGGCGATCTGTTATTATTTAACCGGGGCCTAGAACTTGTCTTGAAAAATCTTATGGCCCACTCAAATTAACTTGTTGCGTCAAAAACATGCACAGATAAAATGATGTCGGGCCATTTTTAATTTTTTTGTGGGAATCCGGCAAGTACTCTTTATAAGTAAGGCACTGCGAATTCTTCACATGTCATTAAGTAGCTAAGGGTGTGTTTTGACAGAGTGTTCAATGCTCAAAAGATGGTGCCGGTCAGAGCTCATTAAGACACGAAATCGTCATGCAATCACTCAAAATGCCTGGTTGTAAAACTATAATATGATGATATAGCCAAGAACGTTAAATTAATGACAATTATATTTTAAAAAAATGTAGGGCCTATATTTCACCATACTTTGTTCCTTTTTCATGACAGATGGTCGTAATGAAAGGGTTAACTTAACTACATGAACGGGCATTGCAATAAAAGTTGTTATTCGGTCATATTTCAGGCCAGAAGTGTATAGATTATATAAATTTCCATTGCCTCCAATCGTGGAGTTCAAAAATCTATTTATAATAATACGATATTTGACATTTTTGGAGATAAATATCTTAGCCAAGGCCTAATTGCTATATATTGCGTAAGATAACACAGGTGACTGCAGCAGAGAGAGAGAGGTGGAAGAGCGGGGGGGGGGGGGGAGGCCTAGCACCCTCGCGACAGAGTGACACCCTGAGAACACTTATCACAGCAAATACTAAGCACTGACCCAATGTTGTTCTACCATTGGCCCGACATCTTCGACGTCGGCACGACATAAAAACAACATTGGGTCAATGCCTCGAGTTAACTGGGTTTGGACACAGCCAATCAGCAAACTCCAGACGCTGACACAATGTTAGCCTAATGGTGGCCCGCCGTTTACAACACTGGGCCATCATTATCCCAGCATTGGTCCACCAATATATAGGCCTTAACGCGATAAACATTCATCCAATGCTAGCTTAATGCTGGCCCATTGTCTACAGCAATGGCTCAGCAGTTAAACAGCATTGGCTAAACGTCTCATTTTTGCAGAGTCACTGGCAACTCGATACACTGACACAATGTTGGTCCAATGTTGGAACAGTGTCATAAATGATGGCACAACATTAACCCAACATTGGATCATGTTGACTGCCTGAACCAGCATGACATAGAACGCTCACAGCAAAACCAAGTATCTGCTTATTTCACAAGTGTGCAGATACTGTCTATTGAAAGTGCTGTTGCAAACAAGAAGGAGGCAGTGACATCAGCGTAAAGGAAGTATTTACTTGCTTTACAAGTGAGCAAATACGGCCTTTTACCAGCGCTATGGCAGGAAGAGCCAGTTAAAAAGCAGTAAATATCTAGTTTACCAGGGAGCCGATAATGCCTTTTGACTTTGCACAGGCAGAACAGATGTTAAACGGGAGTTAACGACAGACGTTTTCTCTGAAAGTCAGACTAAAAACTTAGTCTCCAAGTTGAAAACCAGCACTATTATGTGCGGAAATCCTTGAAAATGCACCCCAGGCTTACGTCTGAAGGGGTTCGCTTGGAATTGTCTTACATAAATTATAGGAGTGCAGCAAAGAAACTGGATTCTCCTTTTCGCTCAGATTCAAACCTCAATATGTGTAAGCCGTTTCTCGCCACTTGCCTAACTCCTCTTCTATATCAGCCAGTGTACTTTTATAATAGTTCAACTGCCTTCATTATGTCTTCAAGGTTGAAGATGCTCAATAAATAACAGTGTCAAGATATTGGAAAATATGAATCTGACCGAAGATAATCATGTATTGAGATTGATTGAGATTGTGTAAGACAATATGTCCTTACTTAAACAGAATTATATTTCATAACGTTAGTCTCAATCACACTTAACATGTTCCATAATATGTATACGCATAAATCTAAATATTTTATGCACACACATATTGACCTTTCCAGGTGTTTCTCTATATCGCAACATACCCTAGCCACATCAGTATAACATGTAAGACTCTGCCCACTCCTCCTCTTTACTACTCTGCCTATTACTAACTACTCCTCTTTGATCTACCCATGAGGCCACAGGCTAGCAACCATTCAGCCCTGAAGTAGCGACATAACGAAACACCACGGTGTCGACAAAAACACTTAGAATGTAGGAATAAGCAATATATCAACATGTAGTATTGTGTTTCAACATAACAAACAAGAGCACACTCGACAATAGGCCGCGCCATATTAAACTTAATAAGTTATTTGAAAAAAATATTTCAGCCGTTATCGAACTTGTCCTAGAACTGCTTATTAGTAACATGCATAACAAATTTGAGCAGGATAAATGAAAAACATGTTATCACGCCCACAAGGTCAAATTATTGAGAAAAATCGCAAAAATCGGCCATTTTGATTATTTTTCAACCATTATTGAACTTGTCCGAGAGTTGGTAATTTGTAACACGCATAACAAATTTGGGAAAGATACATAAAAAACTTTTATTGTGCCCACAAGTAAATGTTAACGCCGACGACGCCGAAGTTCAATTGAAATAGCCCACTTTTTTTAATTAAAAAAAAGCAGGCTGAAAAATGGAATGTCACGCGACTCGATTAAAAGTCAATATTTTCACAGAATTTCATTAATATAAAGCTAAATTCAGTTCAAAAACATTTAAAAATATAGTTTGGGTTGATGGATATTCATGACATCATCCATCTAAAGGGCGATATCGTATTTTTGTCATGCAATGCTTATCGCCCTATATGGCGATATCGTGTTTAACAGTTTAACATTATCATACACTTTGAACGCCTACTTCCGACCTGTAGGATTCGGTGATCAGCTACTTTCAGAAAGACGCAGTCTTAGAGTAAATTGTTGAATATTTTGAATTTTTTTTTTTTATTATTTGGCAATCGAATTTGTTATCAATGCATGTTTCGCGTTGAGTTAGAGTGCAATGTGTGTGACACATTAACATAGCCATAGCGTGCACAGGGCTTTTATCTGTCACATCTATTTTTCTCACCTAAACAGTCAGCTCCTGTAGTATCATAATAGTGAGTAGGCTGCACGTGGAGTTGTGTCAGTATGACGCAGAATGTAAGTTTTGCTTACAAAAATAAAATAAAAGGGGTTTTAGGCCACATTTGTGCACATGTAGGTAAAACTGGGCCAGGAGAACCTCCTGTGGATGGTGAGATGACGCTGCCCTCCAGACACATAATTCGTGCCCTGGCGGAAATGAAATAAATGTGGTTTTAGGCCACTACCTCTCGGTCACGGAGGCTCCCCACAATTTTGCTTGTAAACAACAAAAGTGAACCAATGCTAGCGCACATACACGATGTCCAGTACAGAGATGACATACCATCATTTGATCAATGGCGGGCTAAGGGCGGCAAGTGTAGATGACGTCATCAGAAGAGACGTTTTGTCAGACATTCTAAGGCCTACACCTGTGAAGACATAGGGCCTACAAAATTTAGTCAGTTAGGCCTACGACATGCATGTCCAAAATAAGAAATACGGGAATTTCGTCTCTATATCTAGCCTAACTGGTAAATGCGCAGCACAAAAATTTAAAAACTTTCACATCGTAGGGTCATATTAAGAAGCCAAAACCGATTTTCACCAATTTTAGCCTGATTCAGGCTTTAAATTCGCTAATTTGTGTTCCTCGCGAATATTACCAGATCTACAGTAAATCAATCACTTATTGTCTCGATTGTGGTCAGGCTATTTATATGAGCGAAAGCCATAGTAACATGGGACAAATTTAGTAATTTTATATGAGCGAAAGCCATAGCAACACTGGATAAATTTAATTACAAATTATCAGATTATGTGAATACCTTGTTTATTAACTCGTAACAATAATTTATTTGAACATATACTGCAACTAATTTTCTTAAAGCATCTTAATTCATAACTGTCATTCAAATAAAAATTAAATATCTTACAAAACAAATATCTTACAAAGATTAAACAATCACTGTTGTGTGAGAACTTCATTCTTATTATGTGTCTGTAACTTTTTGGACAAGTTAAAAAGACAAACAGCTGGTGACAATAGGACCGAGTATAAAATATTCCCAGGAACACGGGTTCGTTTGGGGGGAATATTAGAGCTTTACTATGCAGTTAGGACAAGACAATTGAGTGTACCAATTACGATGAGCCGTATATCAGTTATATATACACAAAAGAATAATAGCGACCTATCTGCACAAAATGAGTCACATGTCGTCTACGTACAAGTTGAGAAAATGGGAAATATGCATGATATGGGCTAATATTAGCAAAACTGTTTTTTTTTGTCAAATTATGATACTTTAAAGCCTGGAATTATCACGCCCCAATATGAGTCAGAAATGACATATCACATGATTGTGATTATCGGATATTTTTGTTATTTTTTTATAATCTTGGATTTTATCAATTTAAAAAAAACGCTCGAAGGTAACCAAAGTCCAACCGGCAGATTCTGAAAGTAGACATCCTGGGCTATGAAAATCAATCTTAAAAACTACGTATACAAAATTTGCAGGTTTGGCCGGAAAAAAACTGTTTGGCCATAAGGAACTATTTTTTTTTTACTATAAAGAACTTACAATCAAATTGTTGTCATGACTTTAAAGCCTACTTTCTCCATTTCTAATTTTTGAAATATTGACCCATTCGCATCACTAGAATGATCATAACTCAGCTCCAGATTAAGATAATTTCATGTTCTTGGTGTCATGTTAAAGCTCCAGCTTTGTGCTATCCAATGGTACAATAAACTCCATATTGTATTTTTCCGGCATGAGACTCATTATGTGCAGATGGGTCACAATTATTCAAATGAGCGTCATATTATTGCATTGAAAAATAGGCACATCAGCAGTTTGTCATTTCAATTGAGTGTGTATTACACATATAGCTCCACAGGCAAGCAGCACATACTGTGACAGTGGATTACCATTCAAAGGGTCACTTTGTAGCAGGAATGCACGCTGAGTCAGACCTACATCTTTTACATTTCATTCCAACTATCACAAGATATGTTCTCACAAGGCATAATGGTGAATAAAAATATAATGAAAAATTGTTTTACAAAGACACGAGGACGATAATACATGATCTCTTTCCACAATTCAAATTTATAATACTGAGCATGATTAATTTATCATACACAGATACCGCATTAATTATTAAGTACTATTCTATTTCTTGCTAATAGCTAGCACATATTGATACATGTATATAAATAAAATGGAATAGAGTAATATTTTTTAAATCATACATGAAAATGTTGTCTCATAAAACGCTAACCTTGCAAAGAGAATCTCACAATCAATAGATACCACGAAGAATATATTCGCACAAACGTTAGTAAGAATTTAAGAGAATATAAAAATATTATAGGAAAGATTATACTGCAAATGTTATCTTAATATGCAGCAAGACGGATCAAAATGTGGGCATATAATAACAGTCCAACAATAAATTTGAAGTAACAATAAGACATAAGTTATCAACAAGACCCACACACAACAAATGACACGAAGTTTAACAAATGATATTGGTTTAATGTTGGGCCAGCGTCGGAGACACTACATGTGTATTGTTTTAATGTATGGTGTACTGGGTGTAGTATAGGATATTAATCATAAACTACATATCTATAGATTCAGCTTAATTTTCTCAATCTACCCCATGGAGTATCAATGGGTGAATAATATGATTTGTATATAAAGTGAATGTAAAACGAATAGAATATATTTGAGAATAAAAAAAAAATTTGCGGAGAGGGTGATTAAAATCGGTGACCTGAAATCAATTATTATATACACGTAAACAGCGTAGATTGAAATAACTATTCTGCACTTTTGAATAAATAATTGATAATCATACAATTAACTTTGATAACAAACACATAAGCATAATAATAAAAGGTATGACACTTTTTATTTTTTTCAATTTCAAGCCCCATATCACCTGATATAGCTGATTTCTTGACACAGATAATAAGCTAGAAGCAGCGGATTGTGTCCATCTAGAAGAGGGATCATACACTTCATTGAAAAAAACCTCTTAGGGAGTTCAGAGCGACACACAGCCACATTGTACTAAAATACAGCATACCACCTCTGATGGTCTTTCAAAGGCAGATTAATTAAAAAGTATGGTGAACAACCAGTGAAGTTAGGATGCACTTTGACAAACAATCATTAAAGACATGTTGTCTGCACTTTCTTCTTTTCTTATCTTATATTAAGCTATTCTAGTGGGATTTCTAGGTAAAGCTTCTTTTAAATACTTACATTACTGTGTAGCACAAAATTGTTGTCAATCACGAAGAAGATTTGATAAAGTCGGCACATTATGAGAATGAAAAACAATGTTCCATAGTCATGAACAAGATGAAAACCTAATGCAACACATATAAGATGAATGTACATGTATGAGGACCAATACTGAAGGTATGGCATCATATTTGATTTAAAATAAGCTGATGCTCACAAATTATTGTGAAACTGTCCATAATATGTGAGAAATGGTGATACTGTACATGTGTTTAATGACAAACATTTAGGTCATTATCATGAGTTCCGAACCCCCAAAGATTCTCCAAATTTTACCTTCTGTCCATTTTTTATTTTAAAATCAAAGTCTTTTGGTGCTTCAAATACTAATACAATAGTTGATCCAAGATTAAACTCTCCGAATGCTTCTCCTTTGGCCATTGGAATGCCTGGTAAATCTGTACGCTGGAAATTTTCGTCAAGATAAGCTCCATCTTGGGGGTCACCCAAATTATTTGTCTTCAAACCCTAAAAAC
Source organism: Flabesymbios commensalis (assembly GCA_964017125.1). Classification (NCBI taxonomy): domain Eukaryota; kingdom Metazoa; phylum Annelida; class Polychaeta; order Terebellida; family Flabelligeridae; genus Flabesymbios; species Flabesymbios commensalis. The sequence continues at coordinate 59,585,862 of OZ024903.1, read as the reverse complement.
GAAACATCCATATATTATATTAAATAAACAACAATGATACCTATGTACTTTAACTGGTATAATTTGTCAATTTCTTTATATATGACAGATTGTGCGTCACAAATATTGCACTTATAGAAAGGCGGAAGCACTTTTTTGTAGTGTTGAATCTAAAGTTTTTGTATCTACATTTATGAGTTTCAAATATATGTATGCAATGCTTTGAAAAATGAACATAAATTTTGATGTACAAGCAATGGCAACAAAAGAACAATATAACTCATTTTCATCCCAGAACAAGAATACAACCTGCACACTTATATTTAAAGTGGCAATGTAGGAAACTAGAAATTTGTTACCACATAGCCAATTGGTCCTGACCTTTAGTACCACAGTACAGTAGTAACTATTGCCTTAAAATGTTTTAATAACTCTTTGTTTTGACGAATGAGTGAATATTGTGAAAACATATATATTGCTACGGGAAGCCCAAAGTCTATTACCTACTTTTTTCAAATGACTTTTCATTTTGTTCTATACTAATGGTGTAGCTGTCTGGCACGGTTTGTCCAGTATCAGACATAATAAAGTTAATTATGGCTGATAATCGATCATTTTTAATTTGATCAAGATGAAATGTTTCAGCAAACATTAACTTTTCTAAATTAATTTGTGCGGCCGCTCATTAGCAGAATCTGCTTAATCATATGTTTGTTATTGAAATTTAATAGTCAAAATGAATATATAGATATTTAGTAGTTAATTTTAATTGGATTGTGTTGTTTTGAAGTCTACAAATTTCCCTTTTCACCTATAAAGGTCAGTTTCACAAAAATGCTTTTTCAGATTTTATATTTCACTGGGTTTGTGGATAGCTCTGAATACAAGGCTATTTCACCAAAGCTGCATTGCCTTGACACCACCCATAGCGAACATCCCGGCTTTCTGTTGTATGGGTGTATAGAAAGCAGCAACATCAGATTAAAGTCACTAGCTCACCGTACACAGCAACACACGCACAGAGCAGAATCCGGGATATTCTTCATGCCATGCAGCTCGGGTGGAATAGCTTTGTATTCAGGACTAGTTTCTTGTATGATATTTTAGACACTAAACACACTATGGGTTGAGTGATATATAAAGGTAATTTTGTGTAGATTAAGGATCTCAAATGTACACTTGACTGTTCAAAACAGTTGATAAACATACAATGAAATAGTCATGAATATTTGATGCTACTCATACTGATACATCATGTGCATATTTAAAGCTGTTTTACAAATAAGGTGCAACTTTAAGTGTTCATTTCAAGATGGTAATGTGTTCAAAATGAATCAAAAAATTTCACAGCTCACCCTATCACAGTAAATCTTCATCGAACCAACATTTGTGGCACCAACAGCAATAATTGAAAAGAATCCATGTTCCCATGTGCCCATATAAACTGCTCGCTCATTGAGATTGAACAGTCCTTTAATGAGACGAGCTACACCGGGATTTACACTCAGTAATTCACCTGAAAAATGATAAAAAGGCATTTAGTATTTACAGTATTTTCAAATACATGTATTATAGCTACATAAGCAAGAAGCCAGCCACCATAATCCCCAAAACCACCAGTGTCATAGAAAATTTTAAGGGTGAATCCTTCCCTAAATTCTCCCATTCTGTTTTACAGTAATGGTCTACCTATCTAACACAGTTTGTCACATATATTACAGATATTAAAGTCACAAGTCGGTCATTTTTTAATTAGATCAAGTTGACAGTTTTCAGTACATATCCCTCCCTGAAATCACATATTTTTTTTTATAGTCATGGTCTAGCTATCTGGCACAGTTTTCTCGATATTATCCATACTAAAGTCAATAATGGCCTCAAGTTGGGCATTTTAGATTTGATCGAGTTGACATTTTTCAGAGCATATCCTACCTGAAACAGCACATTTTGTTACATAGTAATGGTTTCCCTATCTGGCACGATTTGCTAGACATCAGGCATAATAAAGTTAATTATAGCTCATATAAAGTTGGAATTACTTAATTCTCAACTCAAAATACAATCAGCAAGTATTTTTAATTTAAAAAATCCCATTTTTATCTTCCACTGATAATCAGACTGAAGTTTTCATTGCAAGCAAAAGTCATAAAGAGACTTGCCGCTTTTAAATTTAGCTGAAAATCATCTGAGGCCTTCGAATTGTCTAGATAAAAAAATCAACCGATTAGAGACCTACGGTATACATCAAACTTTTAAGAAATTCAACTTGTGGTAGCCTTTAGTGAATGAGCTTAACTTGTGTGATCAAGAGGTTTAATATAATTTTTTTGATCTTTATCATTCTTACCCGGATAATGTCGTCTGTATTTGAGTGTCCATTTTGCTGGTGAGTGAAAGCCATGATAGTCACCAGGTGCCAGGTATATCACACAATGATATAATTCATTTTCTGCATCCTTTTTTATACTGTGTTGGTAATCTTTCTTATTGTTTGAATTGTATGATTCTCCCACAAACAGGTCTTTCTCCCATGATAGAGGACCTAGAAATTCCTCAAGTGAATATGTAACACCCTTTACTTGTTCAACCTGGCCACGTTTTATACTGCCAAAATGCAGCACACGACCATCTGAAGGTGACGTCTAAAAACAAATAAAAATTGTATCCATTATATTTCTGTTAGCAAACACAAGCTTCTGGTCAATGTTCGACCTAATTTTACAGCAACTTTACATGTTAGATAATGTTGAAAAATATCCCCCAGAATTGTGGTACAGTAGAACCTGCTATGAGCAGCCACTTTTATGAGCAGCCAGCCTCCTATGGGAGGCCACTTGGCCATTCCCCAAAATGGCATTTTGTATACAAATGAACCTCCTATGGGCAGCCACCTGCAAAGGTCACTTTTCCTGTGTCGCAAGAGTGGCTGCTCATAGCAGGTGCAGGTGCTACTGTACATGTATACATGTATATTAACATGATAAATACTGCTCACAGTAAGCAAATGTGAAGAGAAACATGAAATTTTTCATGTTTGCTCATTTGATCATGTATAAAATTTCAATACATAGAGAAAAAAATAAGATCAAAATTTATTGAAATTCAAATCATATCCGACTAGTGCAAAAGCAAACTCCCTGTTACTGATCATATTATTAAAGAAATGCTAACTTTTAAAATTAAAGTTCTAAACACAAAACAACATTACCATGCAAGACTTTGGATCAATGGGTCGACATGAAGGTCTCAATCTTCGTCTAAAGAACTCTCCTAAATTTTTATAGTGTGTGAGATCCCTGATAGCAGCTTCCTGAAGGTTGCAGTTAAATGCCCATATATAAATGTTGAGTAAAGGACTTCTAAGCCAAGTTGGTAACTCCAGACTATTGACTTGACCCCAGACACGAGACATAGCTTTCAAAGGGATACATCGGTAAAGTTTAACCTTAAAATAAAATTCTCAACAATGAGTGAATCAAATTTACATTAGATTGATAAATTATTGTTGAGTCAAATCAAATAGGTCTATGTCAGGTTAAAGTCAAATATAAACAATCGAAAAACCTCTGATCATTTTTGTTATTAAAAATAAATCACCAAGATTTAAATCAGTTCTGTTGCATGGACACTTATTTTGTTGGAACAATATCTTCAGGAAATTAAAAAATTCAATATGGCTGATAGAAAGAAGACGTACAGCAAAGATAATGAGCAAGGACACTTATATTTTGTATTTAACAAACAGACTTGACATAAGCAGCGTTTTAGAGTTACCTGTGCAGGTGATAGTGCTTACCTTAATCGGATCGTTTTTCACATATTGCAATAACAAAATGTGTTTTCATAAACACATTTTGGGCATGTGAATTTTTCAACAGACTTGTTAATTTTTTTGTTAACTGGCTTTTTTTTGTTATATCGGCTTTCGAAAAAAAATCATTTACACCCCTGATATAAATATTTTTAGCGATATATAGAAAAATGTTGAGTGAATCACGTTAATGAGAAAATTTATAGATCTATAAGAAGGTCATTGAGGTCACAGAAAGGTCAAATGTGAATTCAAGGTTTAGTCATGATTAGATTAAGTATGTGAAGTTTTATGTCCATTACAGTAAAGTAAAACAAGTTATAGTGCCAAACCTTTTTATCAACATTATTTTCAACATTGGCTTTTTCATATTATTTGAGCTATAACTGAGAAGCTTATACTTTTAAATTGGCATAAAAATGGAATAATAAATATGCTATGGACAAATACATATTTTGTTGGTCACGATGTGTCATCCATCACCTCCGTTTTGCGGTTCAGCATCTATGGTTACTCACAGGAGGGGCAATACTTATAATAGAGTGTTGTGAATAACAGATGTGCAATCTGACCTTATGGTCCACTCGTTTGACACTGTGAGCGTGTGTTTTTTTATGTCCTGAAATTAACTGGGTTTTTTCGGAAATCGGCAACAATCTGATGCGCGCTAGACAGAAAAAAAACATGTTTTTTAGGTTATGCGCGGCCTAAATCTATTGTGCGCGCTCATCTAAAACAGAGAAAAAAAACTTAGTGGCCTAAAAGAGTGAAGCATTGGAATGTAGGACGAAAAACAAAGGTTTAAACTGGTCATTGATATACGTATAGGTTTAGTGAGAGGTTGTGTGTAGTGGTAATAACTATTTTTGTTTTGTTTGTCTTCTCACAAGAATATGCATTTTGCAACATATTACCTACATGAAAGTACATGCCAGTTAGCATGTTACATTTTATATGTAATCTGTACATTTGAGAGCTCTGAAAACATTTTTCAGAGATAACGGTCGAAACTTGATTTTTAATAATACCTTAGTAGTTAATTTCCATATTTAGGCCCAGCCAGAGGCCAGGAGCCTATTAAGTTTATTTCAATAATGTTTGTGTCCTAAGTTGTGGAAAGAGTGAACAGTGTTGTGTGTAGGAAACGGTTGATATTTCTGAGGAACAGTTATCCCAGCCTCACAGACCATGGCCCAGTATTACATCAGCACTGGGCCAGTGTATCGCCATGCCCCGGATATTTTTCCAAACTTTTTGAAAAATTGCTGCAGGCTAGGGATTAATACTACTATGCAGTATTTTGAATATTGAGTATATCGGATAAGCAGCTTTGAAGTTATCAGGGTGACAAGGTCCTAATTTGATGAAAAAAGATTAAAGATGGCTGCCATGACCCGGATATTCTTCCGAACTTTCTGAAAAATTGATGCAGTCTAGGAATTAATACTATTATGCAGTATGTTAAAATATGAGTATATTGAATAAGCGGCTTTCAAGTAATCAGGGTGACAAGGTCCTAATTTGACGAAAAAAGATTAAAGATGGCCGCCATGACCCGGATATTCTTCCGAACTTTCTGAAAAATTGATGCAGTCTAGGAATTAATACTAGCATGCAGTACCTTGAATATTGAGTTTATCGAATAAGCGGCTTTGAAGTTATCAAGGTGACAAGGTTCTCATTTGACCAAAAAAGATTAAAGATGGCCGCCATGACCCAGATATTTTCCCGAACTTTCTGAAAAATTGATGCAGGCTAGGAATTAATACTACCAGGGTCCCCCACAGTACCGGCAGAAGTTAACCGACCAGATGAACTTTATACGACCAGCATGTAAAAGGTGTCATCCGCCTGTGATCAATAGTCTGTCACCCTGTGTCTTAGCGCCCACCCAAATGGGAGAGAGCGCACCCTCCCCCCATTATTGCTGTGTACATGTTGCCGAGTACATGTATACTTGGATAAACTGTGTGCTCTAGAGGCTACATGTACACAGTGAGCAGTTGACACGCTTAGTGGTAGCGTTCACACATCTGCGACACTGGGCCAACCTCCAGCAGCCCTGGTCAAACACTTCTGGTGTATGCCTACACAGCTACATATACACATAAATGCCAGTCTGGTGACCACTCCCGCACAGGGCCCAGCATTTTAACAACCCTAACCTAAATGTGGCTGACAACCCCCCCCCCCCCCCCCCAATCCATTGTGCACGGGATACACAGACCCTAAAACAATGTTTATTTAATGTTGGCCAGCATTGGACATTGGACCAACAATTCCATTAAGCTAATATTGGTCATGTTTACTGGATTATCCCTGCCTTAGACATAGTTTTGACAATGCTGTGCTAATGAACATCTTACATTATAGATCCTCACTGTGTAGGCCTACAAAGTTAGCCCCACCCAATAGCACAGAACATATCTTAGTGTTAATACAACTAGATTGATATGCCCAGATAGTGTGATAAGCATAGTTTTGGCAATGCCTCGCCCTCACATCCTTTGTTCTTTCCCAGTGAACGCTATGGTTGAACTTGCTGTTAAACATAGCCTCACAGCTAGCTGCTCATACAAAGTTTCAACAATTATTTGCAAAACAAAATATCAAAGCAACTGAAGGTAAATCATAAGCATTCCTAGCATACATGTGATTAAAAATAATTTACAAGCCAAAATAGAGGATAAAGAAAACAAAAATCAGAATAAAAAGTATGGATTATGATGCATTATTATACCATGAAAATATTTATGATACATTAATATAACATAAAAATATAAACATCAAACTATATGATTTTCATAAATTTTGCATCCCCCATTTATGCATGCACCTCTTTTATGCATGCTTTCAGAGATGGCATGATGGGTCCATCCATAAGAGGGGGACTACTGTACTTTGTTGTGTCTTAATTGAAAAAATATTTCATATTTTTTATCGCACGCAAACAACTGGATGATTTTTTTTCTGTGGAGAACTACTATGCAGTATGTTGAATTTTGTGTATATTGGATAAGCGGCTTTAAAGTTATCAGGGTGACAAGGTCCTAATTTGACAAAAAAAGATTAAAGATGGCCACCATGACCCAGATATTCTTCTGAACTTTTTTAAAAATTGATGCAGGCTCGGAATTAATACTACTATGCTGCATTTTTATTATTGAGTATATCAGATAAGCGGCTTTGAAGTTATCAGGGTGACAAGGTCATAATTTGATGAAAAAAGATTAAAGATGGCGGCTTTGTAAATATCAGGGTGACATGGTATGGATGAGAGGCGGCTTCAATGAAACCGTACAAAAACAAAAAGCCTCCCTCTGGTAGGGGGAGCCTTAATAACCACATTGGAGGCAGGGGGATTTACAGGTGGCCAATGGTCTACTACTTTGTGAGGTATATAAAAAGTGATTACCCCCACACACAGCCTCCCCCCCAAAAAAAAAAATCAGCATCATTGAAAAAATACATTTTTTTAGAATTTAAAGGGCAACTCCTAGCAGAAACAGCGTGTCTATGGGTGATTATATGTAAATCACAGGCCAAACAGCCATTAATGCCTGCATGCAAATACACATCCCACAAAACATCAGGTTGATTGCAATAAATTCAAAGCACATCAAGATATTTTGATCAATCGCTTTCAAAAAACAATATTTTCTGCGTACCTGCCAATCTTTAGCAAGCAGATCTTGAGCTGAATTTACACTTTTCTCCTTCCTTTCTTCACGTTCACGAACATGTCCATATTGCTGATAGCTTATGTATGCAAAACCAACACCAAGGGGAATAGGAACCCAGCGAAGTCGTTTCAAATAACTCAGAAAAGCTTGTCCCAAAGATGACTGATCTGTGAAGAAAGCATTATGTTTCCACAATTTCTGTTTTAAAAAATATAAAATTATTTTTTACGTTAGTAAATAGTATCTAACTAGTGACAATTTATAAAATTTATATTTACAATTATGATTTCAATATAGATACCAATAAAATTATGCTTATTCATTTCATTAAACACAAAGCTTTAATGATAGTTAGGCATACCTTTGGCCTCTTTGCGAGTTTGATGTCTAATTCGATGGATAGTCTGTGTGTGAAAATGAAATCTGGTACAACCTGTCAGTAAAGGTGGCTTGCACAAATGACGAATGGTCATGCTGGTTAGCAGGGATGCCATTATTTATGTTGTCTTCAGAGTAAAGGATCCCTATTTTCATCAACTTCAATCTGCAAACAAGTTTAAATCTCAATAATCTGAATATGCCCAAACAATGTCATATTATACACAGGCAATACAGCAAGCAACAAACTGTCGATCATTCCAACAAAAACACAATGAGTTGGAAATTTGTCAATAGATCCATGCCCATTATAACAGACCAAATTTGTGGAAAACCCTAAAAAATAAGATTTTTTATGAAATAGCCAAAAAAATAATTCCCACCGAATGAAGAAAAAAATTGACTTCCGACAGTAGACAATTAGAATCATATAGCTGTGTTACTCAGACGGTCCAACGATGTACGGGCTTATAAATTGTCTGTCAGTGGGTAACAGGTTAAGAGGAGATGATGACAATCATTGTTTGCTATGTCTGCCAGGAGAAAGATAGAATTTATTATTATTCTAACCTACAAGTGAGCATGTACATGTACCGTATTCATTCTACTAAACACCCATATTCCAATAAACGCTCACCCCCCTGATTCGAAAATAAAACCCACCATGTATACTATTATATATGATCATCAAAAATGATAAGCGCCCATACCCCCTGTAATCTCAGGGGGTATTCTAATTAATTAACGCCCTGGACGTTCAAATTATGTCCCCCCTAAAGTTGAACCATTCAGCTAACAATGGCCATGAAGCATTCAAAATAAGCCTTTGAAAATACATGATTTCAGGATTCTAAGGGGCTAGAAATTTAGACAAGGTATAACATACACCAGTGAAGGATTTTGGGCTGAATGTTCTCCGGCCATCCGGGTCACTGAAATTTATGATTCACCGCCCCTGATAAAAAATCACCAACCCTGGTAGGTCTACATGTAAACTGCAGGACAATTGTATAAGCGCGTAGAAGGGGGGCCATCAGATCTATGCAGTATGATTGCTTTAGGAATAATGTTAGAGGGTAGAAACGAAGGGTGCTGGTGATATGTTTTTTTTAATTTTTTTATAATTATAACATTAAAAATCGCCAGAAGATCCTAAACTGCTGCTTATCAGTTATTATTAACACATTTCCATACCTACAACATTCTGGATAACTCATACAATCGGTAGATACTTATTGTGAATTACCCCTATTGCAACCAATTTATCCTTCAATATTGGTAAACAATGCACTAACAAGATTAATTGAGATAAAACTCTAAAATGACATGGAAGTTATGACATGGGCACTCTCACTATTAATTTGCAACAGATGGATCAGCAGCGACTTCGTCATGGACAGAACTATTTTCATATTTATCTTGACTGCAATTGTCCACCCATTAGCGGTTTTCCTGACATCTCTAGAACCTTTGACATATTGTAATAATAGGCCCATATAATAAACAACAGTCTTGCCAGAAGAAGCATGCAAATCTTTTTATAACAAGATCCCAAAGTTGGGCTACAATTAGTCTCCAGGAATTACCCAAAACACACAACGTTGATTTAATACTGGTTTATTGTTAACCCATAGTATACAACGCTGGATTTAACTTCCTGTGTTTGCTGGGTAGGTCTAGGCCCTATATAAAGGAAAACAGGTAAGCATGCTTTTTGGCCTAATCCGGCAAGCAACAAACGTTGGCCCAATGATGTTCTGATGTTGGGCCTCGTGTGCGACGTTTGCCCAACATTAGGCCAGCATTGGGTCTCGTGTTTCCTGGGGCACTCATGCACTAGGCTATGTTATAATACGGCAGTATACTGCATAGTGCAGCATAGTGCATTTATCATGCCGCTATTGCGTCAAAAGTGGTATATGACGGCCAACATTGGACCGGCATTTCAGCGACAGGCAGCGTCACGTGTTCACTGATAGTGTGCGCATGCGCAAGTTACCATATCTGCCAACCCACGCCGACCCTGTGACTGTGGCGTGTAGTAGCTTTTACGACTAAAATACCCTAACAAAATCGCAAGATATTGTCGATGGTACTCAATCAGACTTTCCGACGATTTATCAGTCGAATATTTGGCTTATTAGTATTAGCAGCATTTTAACGTTATTTGCGAATCAGCAGCTCTTTTTCGGCTATACTGCATTTAAAAATTATGGGCATGTTTTGGATCATTGATGGCTGAACCTTCCCACTCAGCCTTCCCACTCATCTTTTAACAACGCTGAATACTCGTGTGGAACTAAAACAGCGATAAACAGCTCACAATTTGACAGTGTGGGCAGTGATGGTCACATACTGGCGGCACTACAACAGGCGATCTGTGATTTAAAACTGATCCCCCTTCGATGTTAGGCATATCAGACCGCAGCCGCGTCCGATTCGTCGGCCGGTTCACATCTCACGCCATTACTTTCAATGGCCGTGGGCGAGCGTGAATTTCCACCCAGAAAATTTTGAAAAAGATGGTGTTGTCTGAGTGCATTCTGAGGCACTTAAGACTTATTTTCGGTTCTGGACGATTACCGGTCTCGGGTCGACTTTAAATCCTTCACTGTACTCTGTATGGACTGAGTCAATAATGGTAATTTTGGACATACATGTATCAAGTGCAATACGGTATAACCTCAGTTTCTCACCACCTCGATAAATGGACCATCTCAGTCTCCAGTCCCAAAATGTGTCTCATTGACTTAATTGATTAACCTCTTGAGTGGCAGGCCTATTGCGCTCCTCTGTGCCACGCCACATAAGGCCAACACAGGGAGTTTTAGGGGGACAATCTTCCATGTAAATTATCTTTGCCCACAGTTGATGGGCCCACACCCGGCTACAAACTGACTTGGGTTAGGGTTAGACTTTACAGGGGTACTACCCTAAAGGTGATGTCAAGGTCATTTGAAGGGCAAACAAGCTAAAATATTAAATAAAAAACATTTTTTACAGTTCTTTGTTGCAAAGGAGTGTTCCACAAGGCTGCAGCTGACATATTGTGGCTGGAAAGCCTTCCAACACGCATCCTAGGTAAAGTAAATATTATGTGGCTTGGAGAGGTAATACCCCACTCTTATATCCCCCGTCCCCTCTCATATCACACCCTCTACCAACACTAAAATCAATGCAAAAAATGGTCAGTTGGAGTCTTGTGGAACATGGGCTTGAAGTCACAAAGCACCTGAGGCACCCACACCTGGGTACTAAAGGTGACATTGGTTGGGGTTGACCTCTGCTGGAGTTATACTGCAGGGGCAGTTCAAGGTCATATCAAGGTCATTTAAAGGTCAAGCCAGCTATAATATTGAATAAAACATACTTTTACATTTTTCATATATTTTTGTTGCAAAGGATTGTTCCACAAGGCTGCAGTTGACATTTTGTGGCTGGGAAGCCTTCCAACACGCATCCTAGGGGGTACAGTGACTATATGTGGCTGGGAGGGGTAATACCCCACTCCTATATCGCCCGTCCCCTCTTATATCACACCCTGTACCAGCGCTAACATTAGTGCAAAATGAGGTCAATTGGATTCTTGTAGAACATGGGCTTCAAGTCACAAAACACCTGAGGCACCCACACCTGGGCAGGGTTTCCCCAAGAAATAAATATAAGCGTGGTGGCTTTTGAGGGCAGAGCAGTGTCAACCCTGTGATGATGACATTGAAAACCGCGTCATAGGCCTCACAAGGTCTCTTTGTATTAATGTCTGCTTCTGTGGCATATCATGCATATGTCTCGATTATAGAACGTGATGTGTAACTTAGATTCATCACTCACCATGTACACTTTTTTAATGTACAGGTAAAAAATAAAAAAAAAAATCAAATTTGGTTTTCTTTATCTATAATAAATTACATACAATGCACTTGATGATCTTGTAAAACGGTTTTCGGAAAAGTACCGCACTCATGGGTAGCCCTGCCTATTCTCAGAACACTCTGCACGCGGCGGGCAGGCAAAATTACAGACACATTCATTCACTACAACAATGTTGGGCCAGCGTCGTAATAGGTGGCCCAGCATTGTTTCAACATTGGTCAATGTCTTGTGTTTGCTGTGGTCACAGTACATGTAGTTGACAGCGTGCTGACCAGGACCACGTGTGATAACCACTGCGCGCGCTCAGTCATCATACACCATACACCTCCCTGCTAAGGCTTACCCAGTGCTGGTTCTAGTGGCTGTCAGCTGTAGTTTTACGGCAAGCGTAGCGGTAACTAATAAAGCGTATAGGTAAATCAATAAAGAGTAGCGGCATTTTGTAAGCGAAGCGGCCAAAAAGTGAAGCGTAGCGGGGCCGCTACGCTTTACTATTACGCTTTGGGGGAAACCCTGCTGGGTAATAAAGGTGACATGATTTGGGGTCGCACTTTACTGGGGTTTTACTCCAGGGTCAGGACAAGGTCATATAAAGGTCATTTCAGTGACAAAGCAGATAAATTATCGAATAGAAACCCTTTTTTACAGTTTCCATGTATTGGTGGCCATATTGTTTTGGACCTTCAGATGACACTGAAACGTAAAAACAACCATTCCACTGAATTCAGTGTATTCAAATCAGTCGAAAATGAGATATTACACAAGATTATTAGCCTATTCTGTCAAAAGTTAAAAATTCAAGATGGCCGCGATGGCAACCATCTTGGTTGTGATTTCTAGATGACCTTGAATCATAAAACTAACTATGCCAATGGAATCAGTGTACTCAAATTAGTCAAAAATGAGGTATTACATAAGATTCTAGAAATATTCTGTCAAAAGTTAAAAATTCGAAATGGCCGACGGAAGCCATGAATTTATGCAAATAAGCATATCAAGAAGGGAAAAAGTGTATCATGTGATCGCTGTGTGGCCATGTGACCAATGCACTGATCATGTGACGTTTAACACGGGATCCCAGCGAATTCCCCACCCTCCACTCTGAGGCAGACATAAATGAATTAGGGGGCCCACTCGTGCCAGGGGGGCTATTGGTAAATACTTGACAAATGACGGCTTAAGTCTTTATTGCGGCACAGGGGAGCGACAAAAGTATGACGACTTATGTCGTTATATAGTGGCACTCAAGAGGTTAACCCTTAGAGGACCAACCCCGCTATTCAGGACACAAACAATCTTGCTCGCCAAGCAGATTGCCTGGGACGTAAAGGGTCAATTAGAAAATTTAACTAACTCTTAAGAAGCATTTCCTAACTTTTTCTATTTGTATGTAGATAACCTTCCCATGCAGCGCCATTGTTGATCAGATAATATTAAACACTGTCATTTTTATTGTTTGCTCTCATTATCCCCCAATGCTGATGATTAGTGAAGTTGTGCCTTCACACTTGCATGCCCACAAAAACAAAACACAGGATTGTAAATTTATATGTGTTGATCATCCTATTGGTAATTTAACAAAAACTTAATCAACCCTGTCCTCTCCACGATTCAGGTTACCGTTTACCTGTCTACTATTTTCACTTGTTTTAACAAAACACGACCCCAAAAGGTGATGATTGTCGAGGTTGCGCGATCACACCTCCATGATCTCAATTACATCTTAGATCTAGCCATAGAGTTATATGGTTATTCTGTGCGGTCTCAGTGATCTAAAAGTCTCGATGACTGTTTACTAAAAATCAACCTTACGTTTTTGCTGTTATCATAGCATTCCTCTAGTTCGAGTTACAGTGTCCAGCTTATACAAGAAATAGGTGGGAACATTTGTCTCACTACCCTGGAAAAAAAGGAGACGTTTGACCTCTAAGCCCCTTAAAGTGCGTAATTGACGCCTAGTGTTCAGCACAGACAAGAAATGGGTGGGGACATTTGTCTTACTACCCTGGAAAAAAAAGGAGACATTTGGTCTCTAAGTGTGTAATTGACGGGATATCGAGGCCTGTGTTGAACACTGGAGTTAAGGTTTAGCGGTAACAATAACAGGGTTTGACACAAACTTTTATGAGCAGTGGTCCACAGGACCACCAGCTCAGAGGATCCGGTGGTCTCGAACCACCGGACCACCATCAGTTGTGAACGCTGAATAATATTATTATGTCAGCTATTCACCCTTGAAACATGCGGATCATGACTGGGGTCACGTTAGCATCTAAGACATTGGCCCAGCATTGAGCCAGCATTGTGTGTTATGAAAACTACCATAAGCATCTAATGATTAACATTGTAAAATCAACACGCAAATTTATCCTTTGAATACGATCGCTGATCTCGATTTGGCAAGCAGATGTCTACATCAAAAATAAATTAATTAACTATACGCATGACTTTTTTCAATTATTATCAGATTTCAGATTTCTTCATTGTATACAAACGCACTCAGACGGAATGTAATAACAGATATTTGTGACGCACAGCGTGTCTATGGTAAAAGGTGACTTAGCTGTCAGAAACCACACCTATATTGATTGCAATCTTTTTCTAGTTTTGTGATGATGATAACTTCATACAGAACATTTGTTAAGTGAACAAGATGTGCATATAATGGGGCTTATCTAAACAGTGTCACCACTCTTTCATCATGCTGACGTAATAACCTGTTTTAGGGCTATGACACCCATTACATCATCTGATGGAAAAAAAAACACTACACACTGATAACCTGAAAGTATTATTAATATTTTAATTCTTTCAATATATATTTATAGAGTCAATTTTAGTGCTAGAATAAATGACTATATTTTCCCATGTAAACTGTATATTTTCATCATGTGTATAGGCCCTATAAGGTGACCAACTTTATTTAACACAATTACATTTTATAACATGGTTTAATTAATGGCTGATTTGACTTATAGTTATAGTCTGTCCAACGGTGGAGGAAGGTGTAAAATGAAAGTTAGCTTTCCGGTATCCAGTCAGTCAATTCTCAACCGATTTTCAAGAAATTTTGTAAACTCTATTTTCTAGTCATTTGGTATCGATCCTGAAAATTTGGTAAAAAAACATTGTTTATTTCAAAAGCTAGACCATTTGACATGTAGTAAATGTCTATCTATGACGCTCCACTATAACATGTATAAACCCATTTACTTCCGTTCCGGTTTATTCTCAAAATTGCGTTACATGTCAAATGGTCTAATTTTTGAAATACTCAATGGAATTTCGCTAAATTTTCAGGGTTGTTGCCAAATGACTAGATGATAATGGTTGCGAAATTTTGTGACAATCCCTTGAGAATTGACGGACTGGATACCGAAAAGCTAACTTTCATTTTGGACCATCCTCCACTGTCGAACAGACTATAAAACTTAAAACCCACAAACACAAGTGTGTTGAATACTGCTCGGGGACGAGCACATATATGAGAGCCCTGGGACAGTGGGAAATTATAGTCAGGTGTGTGAATGGCGAACTGGAGTGATTACTACTCTGGTCAATGAGTCGCGACTCTTTGGGTACATTCGTAGCGCTCAGTCAGGCTCAGCCTCAGGCATCATGATTCCAGGGTCGGTGCACAGTGGTGGCTCGATCCCAGAGTTGGGCAGTTTTACCACGGCACTGTTACTGAATACTGTTACAGTTGAAAGCTGAAATGTTTAATCTTATCTCTTTAATAGGTCCTCAGGGGCGTGCACAGGGGAGGGGGGGGGGGGAGGGTCAGAGGGGTCCTGACCCCACCCCTCCCCTTGAGCTCCAGATTTTGACATTTTTTCTAAATTTTACCTCTTGACCCCCCCCCCCCCCTTGACGAAAAGCTGTGCATGCCGCTGAGTCCTGATGCCGGGCCAGCATCTTAGACAGTGGCACAACATTGGGCCAATATTGTCTTCGGATTGGGACAACGTCAACGGCTCGTGTTTCATCATGACATGGTTTCACCACCCTAAATAAGCCGATATCACAGCAGGTGTATACTAATGATGGAATCATCACACAAAATATTTTCGATGCAGCTATTCCGACCTCTGTTGAATTAAAAACAAATACAAACAGGTTATAATTTTGTGAATATTTAATAAGCACACGTTGTTCCCGTCATGTAGGATATCAGATATGACTGTTTCATGATAATCTCGCAGGAGTACAGTGGGAAGGATGAAAGGATGTGTGTCTGGTCTGTAACAGAGGGTAAGCTTGAGAGCTAATTTTGAGCTATTCTGACGTCACGGTCTATATACACGATATGGACTGTAGCTTAAAATCTGTCTGGCTACTAAATATATATCGGACCTGTTTAATGTGTTTTTAAAAAGGAAGATCAGGTTTCGTGCAGAACTACATGTGTATAATGTCGAAAAGAGGTGAAACTGAAATGCCTCAAATCATCTAAATGGGCCCATGGAATTGAGGCAGTTTACATGTATTTCAATGGGAGCGGTATTTGGGGTGGTGAGACGCTTTCCAGACATCTCGCATCATTGCCACTTCGCCCCCCTTTCACCAGAGGACGCTTCGCCGTCGCATTTGAATGAGACGTCTCGAATCATAGTCATTTCGCATCATAGTGATTTAAATGAGACATCTCGCATCATAGTCATTTCGCATCATAGTCATCTCGCCCCAGTCGCATTGTAGCAGTAATAACCTTCCCACAGCTACAGGCCTATGAACATAGAAGTTAGACCAAGGCGTTGTATAGAACGTTCTTGGTTAGACTGATCTTTCGCCGTCGCACCATAGTCATTTCGCATCATAGTCACTTCCCTGTCGCATTATCACATGTTAAGTCTCCGCACAGGTATATTAAAATTAGTAAGAGCAGAGATATGTTATACTGGTAATAGGCCTAATGTTGACAAAGGACTCTCGTGTGGCAATATGAAGAATGAATTACCCAGAAGCACCAGATATAATTATATCGTATATAGCTATGGAATAAGCCTAAGAATTTAGGCAACTTTAATAAAATAAACGTAAGAATGGTAATAATGTCCACATGTATGTCTGTAGGCCCCTATGTCTGTCTGTCTGTATGTCTGTCTGCTGGTCTGTGATAATTTGTTATTTACACCTCAGGATAACACAGCATTACTGAAGGGAAATAATATTCAGTCATTTGAAAACAATACAAGATACAATATATAACTACAGCCTATGTAGGCCTATGCATAGTGACAAAGGCAAATGGCGGTTACATGCACTATAGTAATGTGAATAAAACATGTAGAAGTGTCTATAATGTGTATACATATATCAAATCCATATCACCCAGTCCATTATTACCTACGTACCCAGCTAACACCCCACTGTGCAAACGACGTTGTTGCGACGTTGAATCAACATCAATAACGTTGATTCAACGTTGATTTTGACTATGATGCGTGTTTCACCCCATAAACTTATAATTTATGACATTGAACTGATGCATGTTTCAGCCATGAACTTATATTTTATGAAATTAAACTGCCATGACATTGAACCCGGCCCCACAAATAAATAATGTAACTATGTAAATACTAATTATTTAATAATTTTGTACACTGAGATTTATGAATATTGGTTTAATATGTGATTATATCATAATAAAGTCTGTTGTGTCACCATAGGCCTACACCTCACTAGACAGCAGCAAAATAAAAAATAAAATGAGATTAAAACAACTATATCCTGGTTATGTGTTTGTTTTCTTACAGTAGCGGATTCGATATATAAGCATAATGTTTCACCATGTTCACTGGAGTAGGCCTATAGCGAATATGATCTCTGCTAAATATATGTCTATGATGCGAAAACTAGGCCTATAGAATGATAGGGTTTGGAATATAATAATGATGCATCAGAGTAGGCCTATTAATAGAATAACGAGGGCGAAATGACTATGATGCGAGATGACTATGATGCGAAGCGTCCAATGACGGGGCGAAAACATCAATCCCATAATCCGAAATAATGACGGCAAAATGACTATGATGCGAAATGACTATGATGCGAAACGTCCAACGACGGTCACGGGGGCGAAATGACTAGTCTATGAATGATGCGAAGTGGCAATGATGCGACTCTTGCGAGATGTCCGGAAACCGGTGAGACCACATCAATTCATGAACAGAGCCTCATAGGCCTACCTGCCTACAGGCTACATGTCATGTTAGCGCTGACAGGCCTGTTTGCTGCGCTCGCCCAGGGCCGTTGTTTACTCGGCTACATGTCATGTGTGCATATCAACACATTGAATTATCGCTCACGACTGAAGCCTTGAAGTTGAAGGTAGTGAGCTGAACTTATAAGTATAACGTTATATATTATAATCTTAGGCCCTAACTGAAACACTTCGGATAAATTACTATATTAAGCAATTAGTAAAATGCAATAATATCTAAAAGTTAATTAGTTCTCGATGGTATATCAGCATACAATACATGAATAGTCTTATTGACTTATGATTGTTCTGCTTGCTTCAGGCTATTTGCTGCTGCCTGTGGAGGCCTGCTATGCAGGGCTCAAGCCCCTTTATGCCACCCTTCTCCTTGCGGTGTACCTAGACAGGCTGAACCACAGCTGAATGGGATAGGGTCAGCATGGTTTTTGGTTTTCGATAGAAGGTCGGTAACTCACGTAAATCTTGGACGCAGCGATCTCAACATACTACTCTGGTTCCCAAAGCCACACTACACGGCGTGACCGAGCTTCATGTAGCCTCTGGTTTGCCCCAGTGCCAGTGGCGAATGTTTGTGACTATATTTTGTGTGTACGCGACAATGTGACAACGTCGGTCCGTATAGGGATGATTAAGATTCTGAATTTTTATATGAAAATAGCGCATTGCTGTAATTCGAAAACAGCATGGAAGTACATTAAGGTATAAAAAACAAAGTGGATATGTCAGGTGAAGAAGAAAACAAAAACAAATCAAATAAGAGGACTCGAGATCTATTAAGTTCGGCTTCAAGTACAGAGAGTGTACACAGTCCTGCACATAAAATGTTAGCAACAGGTAGTGTACTGACCAGTGGTCAATCTGCATCACAACAATACACTGCACCAGATCAAAACAATAGGGTCCCCCGAAACGGCGAATAGTAACAAATAGTAACACAAATATCGAATAGTAACGAAAAGGACCAGAAAACGGCAAGGTATCGCTTTTTTTTAAATTTCATCATGTATAATATGCCCTACTGTTAATACATCTGAATTTTTGAAACCAAATAAATATTTAAACAATGTTTAAATCGTGTTTTATTGTCGCTTAATGGGCGCTATACAGTGTAATGTATTATCAATGGGGCTTTATGTAAACGGCGAATAGTAAAGAATAACACCAGAAAACGGCATAATATCACGTTTTTATTTATTGTCACATACGTAGTATACCTTAATGCTTGTATAGATGGATTTTGAAAAATAAATAAAGATTTTAACAGTGCCCAAATCGTGTTTTATTGTCAGTCAATGGGCGCTATACAGTGCAATGTATTATCAGTAGGATTCCGTACAAACGGCGAATAGCAAATAATACCACTGGAAAACGGTATAATAGCACGTTATTATTTATTGTAACCTGTTTAGTCTTCCTTAATCCTTGTATATGTGGGATTAGAAAACGAAATAAAGCTTTAGCCGTGCTTGAATCGTGTTTTACTGTCAGTCAATGGGCGCTATACAATGCAATGTGTTATCAATAGGATTCCGTACAAACGTCGAATAGTAAAGAATAACACTGGAAAACGGAGAAAGAGCACGTTATTATTTTTTGTTAACTGTTCAGTATTCCTTGATCCTTGTATATATGTGGAGTTTGAAAACTAAATAAATATATTAACACACCCTACATCGTGTTTTATTGTGTTTTACACATTTGGCAATTTTGCCGTACTAACTTCATTTTAAGTAGTTTATATTATATTAACAAATAAGGAAAGGCTTAAATCGGGAAAAAAATGTTTTATACATTATTCCAATTATATTTGTTATCTTTTTGTTTAGTATGCGGTAATATTATTATCATGTAATATATATAATCTACTACAGAAAGATATAGTAACAGACATAACCCTCTAACCGCCAAATTATTCAATTTGAATTTTCATCCACTTGAAGTTGTGTCTCGCTGACGCGATCCACAACTTCAAGTGAGTGGAAACTATTCAGTTTTGACAAAATTGAGGTCAACTTTTTTCAAATCTTGCTGGTTGATGTCACATTTTATCTTTAACATATTTAAAATATGGTACTTAATGTGCTTATAAAAAATGAAAACCCTGATATATGCGGCACTGGCGATTAAAGGGTTAAGGAACGTCTTTGTATTAGTTATGTAAACTGCTCCAAGCGTGAGGTGTTAGTGTTGATTAGACAAGCTGTTGCAGGAATATCTGTGATTTATACTTCTTGATATAAGCTCCGTGACATATCTGTATCAACACCTGCACATAGGTATGAAGTGAATCATTACTTTCTTAATGTTCAATAATTACTGCTATAAATTTATGAAGTTTTATATTATATTATAACGCATATTACTATTGAATTAGTCTATTCTGCCTTAGTTTTAATGTCTTTTCACGGCTGCTCATTGTTAATACATTTTTAGGTACCGGTACTAGTTAGGCCAATAGCTCTCATCATGTGACATTAACACCATTTCATTTCCAAATTCAACATATACTTTTAGCATTAAAGTATACTAGACATGTGACAATAAATAATAACGTGATAGTATATCGTTTGCTAGTGCTTTTCTTTACTATTCGCCGAATATATTGACTACGAAGCCCTAGCTGATCATTATAGCCTATACATTACAGTATATAGCGCCCATTGACCAGCCGTAAAACACGATTTAAGGGGTGATAACATGTTTATTTCTTTTTCATATTTAGCATATATCATCAGTTGGGTATATTATACATGTTACAATAAAGAAACATGTGGTTGTATTCCGTTTTCTATTATTTTTCTTTACTATTCGCCATTTGTATCAAAACCTGTTGGTTACATCTAGCGCCTATTACCCGACAATTAAACACCCTTTAAGCACTGTCAAAATCGTTTTTTCCTTTTTAAATTTCACATATACAAGCATTAAGGTATACTAAACATGTGACAATAAATAATAACGTGCAATGATACCGTGTTTCTAGTATTATTCTTTACTATTCGCCGTTTGTATGAAGTCCTATTGATAATACATTACAATGTATAGCGCCCACTGACCGATAATAAAACACGATTAAAACATTTTTTACAATATTTATTTCGTTTCCACATTCCATATATAGCATCAATGGGGTAGAATAGACATAGTAAAACCAAAAATAAGGTGATATTATGCCGTTTTCTGGTCCTTTTCGTTACTATTCGATATTTGTGTTACTATTTGTTACTATTCGCCGTTTCGGGGGACCGCAATAGAACGTTATTGGAACCTGTCAATATTAACAACAACACTGCACAGCATGATCAAACTGTCAGCAACAACATGTCATGCTTTTAGACGAGCTGAAACAAATACGCCAAGGCCAAAAAGATATACGTAAAACCTTTAAGATTCAAATTGATGAGCTGAGACATGAGTTGTCCGTAATAGTAGAGACAAAGCTGGATACCATAAAAGGCAATATTGATACAGATCTGGAAAAAATGCAGCAGGCCATAGCATTAATCGAGGCGAGGTTCACTACGGTGGAATAGACCCCACAGGCTCAAAATGTTGAGGGTGCAACTGACGCAACTGCAACCGTAGCACCTGCTACCCCCAAAAATGTGAGTAAATTGATAATAAAAGGCCTATTTCATAATCCGACAGCAGCTGAAGAAGCAGAGGACACCTTAAAAGCTAGTGTTGGTTACAAGCTACAGGAGCTGAGATAGAATAAGGAGGTGTAGGCCTACAGCACGTTGAGCGCACACGCAGTGGTCCTGACATAAAGCTTATAATTGTACAGCTAGTTAGCGAAGAGGTGAAATCAACTATTTTGCGTAATAAAGCAAAGTTGAGAGAAATCGAACCCTACAAGTCGGTGTATATATAGACGGTGATCGTAGTCGTCAGGAAAGACTCAGAGATGCTAATATGCGCCGTATTGTGAAAGCTTTACCAGGCCTTAACTATCGGCGCGGCCGTGTTCAGCCGGCCCCAGCTGCTGTAAACAACAACTAGGACAAATGCCAGCCTCTCAAGATTTCCCAATGGAATGTCAATGGCTGGTCTGTTCGCTATGGAAGCGAACAAGCAATATTTCGTCGTGAACTGGTTATGACAATGGACATGGAAATATACTGCATGATGCACCTCACGGATCTTTTCAACTCTTTTGAAATTAAAATACTGGACAATTCAATGGAAGGAATTTTGTGGACGCAATTACAATCACGCTACGATAATGAACATACTGTATTACTATGTGTTGCGTATCTCCCTCCCTCTAACTCGTGCCACGGTGACACAGCCCAGACATTCTATGACACATTGCTTGGACAAGTCTATATTTACTGGAACGAAAATGACATATTAATTTGTGGAGATTACAACGGGCGTATTGGTAACGCCCAGGACATAGAACATAGTGATGACACTTCACAAAATTGTCACCCCGTTGATACAGTTCGCAATAAATACGGCGATTACTTGATAGAATTCTTAAGAGATTCCGGAATGTGTGTCATGAATAGCAGAGTTAACCCAGAAAATGACAATTATACATGTATATCCAGATGAGGTCGCTCTGTCGTAGACTACATGATTATACCATGTGCATCATTGGATAATGTATCAAAGTGCACTGTGAAAACAGTGAGTGATATTTGTGAGGAGTACAACCTGCCTCCACCATCTCGAAATACACCAGACCACTCTGTACTGTGCTATGAGTGGGATCCATCCTTGTTCAGTAGGTTACCCAGTACACACAGTGACACAGAACAATCAAATAAGGAAATGCAGCCTGGTGTATCCCGCAGGGTTTACCGAGTACGCAACATACTAGCTGATGTCTTCGCCACAGAAAGGGCAAGTAACGTACTTCTTCAGGTAGCGGAAAAACTAGAAAAACTAGACAATGACAAACAACAAATAAGTGATCTATATAATGAACTTGTCAATACCATTCATAAGATTATGTACGATAGCATTCCACATAAGGACATAACACAGCGCACTCATAAATCTGGTTGACGAGGACGACACCGCCCGTACTGGAATAATCACCTGAAAGTGCTGTGGAAGATAGCTTTTGATGCAGAAAGAAAGTATTTGCATTATAAAGGTCGTCAAACTGTTAAAAATGAACTTCGGAACGTGTTTACTAGAAGAAGAAAAGATTTTGACAGGGCTCTACGCCGATTCAAACGAATATCGTGCAAAGCAACGAGACGAACTGTGTTCATTAAGAAATCAGGACCCGCGCCAATTCTGGGAACGTGTGAAGCAGATAGCCCCTGGTGGGAAAAAGGAAAAAGTGGATTCAGTCCGCAAAAATGATGGTACACTATCTTCCGACACTGGTGATATATGTGAAGCCTTCGAACACACATTCAGTGACATTTACCATGCCACAGACCACGACCGGGAGAGTATCACAGGTTATAAAAATCTCATTAATCAAATGGAAACGACACTCACACCAATAATGATCACGCACTAAATAAACCAATACGCATGGAGGAATTGCTAAAGGCAATAAAGGTGATACAGAAGGGTAAAGCAGTTGGTGTAGAAAGTATCCCGAATGAGATTATCAAAATGCCATCATTACAACCCATATTGCATAAACTATTTGAAACTTGCTTTAACAGCAGTATATCGTCAGAAATGTGGCATAAAACATTATACTTCTCATTTTAAAGCCGGGTAAAGACTCAAAATGTGCAGGCAGTTATCGTGGCATTAGTCTCATGTCGACAGTGGCAAAATTATACAACAGCATTCTCAATCGACGTGTTATCAACTATGCAGAAGAAAACAACTTAATTGGAGATGAACAAAATGGATTTCGACGTGGTAGGACCTGTTTGGATCATCTATACTCTCTCACTACTATTCTAAACAATCGTATTTCAGCTGGACTATCTACGTTTGCCTGTTTCGTAGACTGTGCTAAAGCATTCGACAAAGTGAACAATATGCTTATAATGTACAAACTTCTATGTAGCGGGATCCAGGGAAAAATGTACTTCACCATTAAAAATATGTATATTGACCTCCGCTCCAGTGTTCGAATTAATAATGTCATGACTGACTCATTCTGTTGAGAGTGGAGTCCGACAGGGTGATAACTTGGCACCGACGCTCTTCACTCTATACATCAACGACCTCATACCTGTAATTAACGAGCTCGATGTCGGAGTGTGTATTTGTGATACGAAAATAAGAATATTACTGATGGTAAAATTATTTTTTACAAATTTTCGTGTATATTTGGACGTGAAATGCGTTTGAAATTTGGCGTATGTATACCCATGGGGGTAATATAGCGTATGTGTCAGTTTCCACCACAACAGTTGTCCGTATTTTGGGCATATGTATGCAAGTGTATTGTTTGTTGTCCGTATTATGGCGTATGTGTTACATACGCCTTATTACCGACAATCCCACTCCAACATGTCCATTGACTGGTCTAGGTGTTTGTACTGTTGTCCGTAATTTGGCGTATGTGATACAAGTCCCATCAATATGGATTATTACCACAGAAACTCAGCTTATGACAGCTGATAGGCTTATACACTGTATAGTGTCGATAGCTCAGGTACCATAAAACATTCTGTAAAAATAATAACAGAGACGAGATTACCGTATTTGACGACCTAGCTAAAATGATGTTCCCACCTTTTAAAGAAACACCAGAAAATGTTGCACAAAATAATACTTTACGAAATCACTAATAGAAACAATGTTTTCAGACATTCATTCAGACTACGTACGTCTGATTTTAGTGAATGTGTTGATGACAAATTACTAATAGTTGATACCTCTATCCCTTTTGAAATAGAAGTTGAATGCGAACAAGATGATGCGGCTATAAAAATTAATCGTGATCTCAGTTGTAGTTCAGTACCTTCATCTGGGAATGACGAATTTGACGAACGATTAAGAGATGCTGACCAGTATGAAACATTTATTTCATTTAAGGTCGCAAAGAATCAGCGTTTCGTGCTAGGTGATGCATACATGGGATAAAAAGACAGGTAACTGATGTGAAATTTGTTAGGTTAAAAGTGAACTACGTTTAATTTTTGAGTCACTGTCTCGTTCTTTAGCATCCAAAGTGTTGTATATGCTACTGGAACGAGTGTCAAATACAACACCTTGGCTGTTGTGGCCAATTCAGAAAACTGTTTGCTTTCCGCGCTATTATAATGCCAGGTGTTTTTGCATGTCTGCTTTGTTAAAATCAATATATACACCTCACAAAAGTTTTAAATGCGATTTAAAATTGTCAAATCAAGGATGATAAATTAAGGAAAATAAATTTAAGATTAATTTCCGTGTATATACAATATGCATCTAGGATTCCATCCTTAATGTTTATGCAGTTTTTTCTATTCATGGTAAAGTGTTCTTTACGAATGTCTCAACTATTAGGCATTATAATGTCATTTTTATGCTGTTTCATTAAAAGATTTTGACACATAATTTAGATGTGTTGATTCTGATGATGGTGTATGTGTGATTGACTCCCACCGTGACAGTTTTATTCAGAAAAAATGGAAATCTTTTTGAGAAGGGGTGGCCGGATTGATTCAAAATACCATCCCTGTTTTTTTCTATTGGTATTTACTTTGTCACATTTTACTTTTAAAAAGTATATAGGCCTACTAATGTGTGTGTAACATTTACACAGACTAAATGAACTGTTGAAATTAGGAGTATAATTATTGGTTTCCTCGCTAGCAGGCCTATTTCTTAGGTTTCTTCATACATTCCTTTGCTAACATCAATAAACACACATAAAAAGTAAGGTATGATATTCTCTAAATGTCACGGATCGGGGGAAATTACTCTCAAGGTTAGCGAGATACATGTTTATCTAATATTAAAAAAATATTTGGAAGATTAGTTCAGTAATACCTAGACAATAGGGATTTAGTTAGTGTGGCTTTACGTTGTTCTCTGTACTTTATATCAATATTGCTAAAGCAGAAAGCCCAAAGTCGTGACTCTGTCCTACTCATCCAAAAGGACTTCAAAGTTCATTATAGTGCACCGCACTATAAAGCCATATGCAGCACTGCATAATCAAAACCTTCGATCAGTTTGGAGCAGTGTTTCATTATGCACAATTACGATGACCAGAATCCGGCCCAGGCAGGAGTCACTTATCCCAATCTATGAGTCCACAGCTGAACTGTATGAACCACACCGGACGGCTCAGTGCATATAGAGCACGATTCATGGGTACTTTCTAAGGTACATCGGGTATCCAGGAGTGATGATAATAACTTAATTTTAACCTCTAATTTTCATTAAGCCGCTCTGGCATTCAAGTTTTCAAGAAACACAAATTTGCTCACACGTAATGATTTGATAGATTGCGGGGAGTCTTCGTGACTGAGAATTAGCAAGCTCGGCCTCAGGGTTTGAAGTTCGAATCCTGTGTCTGGAGGACAGTGTCATCTCATTTATCTCACCATCCTCAGGATGTTCTCCTGTCCAAGGTTAGATTATATGTACAAAGGTGGTCTAAAATACCATTCTTTTCATTTCATTAACCCACTTTCCGCGAGATGCACTAAATCCACTACAAAAGTACACTGGCTAGGATTTACTTAGCTATCAGCTTAACTCTTTATGATCGATTCTGAATAAAGGATCTAGATGCATTTTATTACATCCACTCTTCTATTTATTTATGGATACACCTACAACAATTGTATTGACACAACAGAAAAAACAATACTTGAAACATTTCTGGGTTTTAACGAAAAATGTCAATGTATGGGGTAATTTGGCGTATGTGTAACGTAATAGACAAGTAATAAGTCGTATGTATTGTAACGGACAGGCAATATGGCGTATGTGCTCATGTCGGACAAGTAATATGGCGTATGTGCTCGTATCAGACAAGTAATATAACGTATGTAAAATAAATTGACAAGCAATATGACGTATGTGGATAAAAATCAGACAATCTTATTTTTTATATATTATGCAAGATACAAAATAACAAAATTAATTTGATTCTGACGTAGAATTCTATGCTCTAAATCGCAAGGAGTCATTACACTGAACTTTTACATTTTTGGCCTCAGCAGTCAGTTATTTCCATTTATCTCAAAACTACCTCACACCCACATATACGCCAGATGGCACCGTCAACGACGATAAATTAGATATAATTATTCTTTTCTTCTTATGAACTTATCAAACACACAGTTACAGAATGATCAGTGCCATATAAGCCTGAGAGGCTGGCCATCATAACTATTAAATGATTTATTTTTTCTGTTTAAATTATGTATATGGATGGCACTTTAATAAATAAAATACTACTACTACTACTACTACTACTACTACTATACCCTGGGCCACATTAATTTTGGTAAATTTGTAGCGCATACTTTTCGTCGATTTCTCCGTCAATTGAGAACCGATTTCCTTAAAATTGAGCACAGGCAATTTTCAAGTCATATCCTAACGTCGGTAAAAAATTCGCAAAATTATATTGAATATTTCAAAAGTTAGACTATTTGACATGTAATAAAATTCTAGAATTAGTTTAATGGGTTTATAGAGGGACGTCGTAAATTCAATTTACTACATGTCAAATGGTCTAACTTTTGAAATACTGAAAATAATTTCACGAAATTTTCAGGGACATTAGGACTTTGTTGAAATATGATTTTTACACAATTTCATGAAAATCGGTTGATAATTTACGGAGAAATCAACAAAAAGCATGCGCTACTGGTTGAATGTGGCCCAGGGTATAGACGGGGCACCTGTCTGGCACTTCGTTTCCAGACGGGGAGCTGGATGTTGTTTAAAGACTCCAGAAATTCAAACAAAATGGCCGTCTTTTATACTGTTCATACCAGCTCGATTCGAATTGTTAATTGTTTATATTTCCCTGACGGAAACTTAAAAACTTATTAACGGTGGCTGCCATGCATACATTTTTTCAGCGTCACAAATTAAGTGTACACCACTAGACAGTCAGATGACGGTGTGCAGACATCACACTGGTGCCTCCCCTGCTTTTTCAATAGGCAGTTTTCCAACCGGGGGCGGGACTGGTTGACAATGTTTACTACCCAGGGCATAGTTACTATATTTAGATGAAAATAGGGTAATCCCCGAGTTCAGGCATTTTTGAAAGGTCACTTCCCCAGATGAAGAGTTGTTCACAGTATTGTATTCCCCCTCTGACGCATTTCCTATGACTTGATCCAGAAAATTATAAGCCGGCCTCAATAGCACAGGCATGAAAGTCACGTGGCAAAGAACCTTGGCCTCGACCCGGCCATAAAGAAAATTGGCCGAACTCGCCAGGCATTCAACCTACTAGGCCTATTTGTTCACGCTCGCACGCACGCACTGCATAGGTGTTATTCAGCTCGGCTCCAGGACATTCCACACCATGGACGTTTCGCCCCCCAAGACGTTTCGCACCCATCTTCCATCTTTTCACCTCACCAGCATTTTGTTTTTCTAAATTCTCGAATTTTTTTGGGGGGTAAATCCGATTTTCAAGCTATATCCTAGTCTTGTGTCAAGTCAGCCTAGCCCATCCAAATTAGATTTGCACCTAAATTAGATTTTGGTTCAGCCTTATTTTTAATTATACTTTTTGGCCAGGTTGAGCTAAAACCAGGTCCCCCCATGTCTGGAAGCCGAAATTTGTCATCAATCTTCCCATGTGGCTATTGCGAAGACCCGGTCACATGGGAGAAGCGTGGAATTTGCTGTGATCGTTGTGATATGTGGTTTGACAAAGATTGCGTCGACATGGGATCTTTCACCTTCCTAGCGTATTCCAAAACTAACGTCTCGTAGATATGCTGTCGATGCAATCATTCAAATTTTGACAGAAATTTATTCCATTCGTTTGAAATCGAAACCACAAATAATTTTGACAATCTAAATTCTAGTGGCTCTGAGAACGTAGTCAATTCACCAAATTCAGATTTTGCTCCCACACAGCACAGTAGTCCGATTCCCCCCTTTAGGCCTAAAAACCGTCAAAGAAACTGGCGTACTTTATTGGGGGGGGGGGGGAATATGCAAATTTTTTAGCATCTCTAAATTATTACCAACCTGATTGCATCCTCGGCGCTGAATCTTGGCTTGACAAGGATACTACTAGCAGCGACCCTCCTCCCTGATTTACAATCTAACTGCGAAATTTTACGAGCTAAAGTTCAGATATCGGCATCAAAATCATTAACCCTCGGTTGTTTTTATAGACCCCTTGACTCCAAAATTAGTACTTAAGAAAAATTGTGAAATCTTGAGACCTGATGCCAAAAAATTGAAATCAGACCATTGTCCTGGGAGGTGATTTCAACCTACCTGGAATTGACTGGGACAATGGGCGGGATGGTAAATCCTAAAGCGGCAAACAAATCCCAATGCGAGCTACTTTTGTCAAGCCTAAATACACATGCCTTGGCCCAAATTCATAAAGAACCTACTGGAGAAGAAAATATTTTGAACCTCCTGATCACAAATAAACCTGGTTTAATTGAATCTTCTAATAGTGTACGGTACCTAGAATCTCGGATCACTGTGCTGTGGTGACAGAACTAGATATTGACCCGCCCTACAGCTGTACAAAACCCTGCCCAGTGCATCAGTTTAAAAATGTTGATTGGGAAGCTATCAGGCAACAAATTAGGAGCTGCTAGACCTCCTTTCCAAAAAATAGTCCTAGCCGTTCTGTTAATGAAAATTGGTTGAAACTAAAATCCATCCTAAATCAATGCCTGGACAAATTTATACCAACCAAATTGACTTCCCCTCGGGAAAATATACCTTGGCTATTCAAAATTTTGAAGGAAAAACACAAACAGATGTTGTTGTCTTAGATTTTAGTAAAGCTTTTGACGTTGCCCCCACCAACGCCTCTTACACAAACTCGACCACTACGGAATTCGGGGAACAACTCTTAATTGGATTCAAAATTTCCTGACCAATAGAACCCAAAAAGTAGTAGTTGATGGCAGCTCTTCAGAATCAGCCCGTGTAAAGTCCGGTGTGCCCAGGGTACTGTTCTCGGACCCCTACTTTTTTGACCTACATTGACCTCCCTTCCACGGTCTCGTCACAGGTTCGTCTCTTTGCAGATTACTGTCTCCTGTAGGCCTATCGCCCGATAAAATGTCGGGCAGATGAGGAGAAACTGCAGAGAGCAGGGTTGGGGCAAGTACATCGACTCAGTACTTGGGTACAAGTACAAGTACATTGCAAATGTTCAAGTACAAGTACAAGTACAAGTACAGGGTTTTGCGAAATGTACTTGGGTACAAATACCAAGTACCAAGTACAAATGTATAATATAACGCACAAAAATATTCCGATAAATGCATAAATTAAGAAACAAAGTTCATACTGAGTTGAATGACTTATTTATTCATTGCATATTGGAGTATCGAATTATATAAATAGTGAATGTGAGATCAATAAATTGTTTAAAATTCATTGCACATCGGTGTATTAAATGACATTCACAGTCAATTTGAGCTCAATAAATAGTTGTGTATTGAATGATATCAGCAGTCAATGTGAGCTCAATCAATTGTTTATCCATTGCATATTTGAGTACTGAACGATATTAAACAGTTATTCATTTATGTGAATTGCATGCGATGAATATACGTTTTTGAAACGTTCAATCGCTCAGTTGGCATCTCTCTGGTTGAAATACCTTGCCTTCATATCAATACAACCTGCGTGCAGGGTGTACTTCCCACCACACCCTGCCAGCTATGAGCCTGTGTCTGCCTATTTGAGACCCCACTCCAGGAGGACACACGTGCCTCTCGTGCGACACCCCCCAAGCTTAGACATCAAAGCTAACCGCAAAGCGCGGGCAATCAGACGGCACTGTCTGGCCTGGGAACATCAAGCCAAGTGACAGTATACGCGAAGCGATACGAGAACTTGGCCAACGCTGTTCCAACGTTGTGACAGCGTCAATGATAATGACCCAACATTGAGGCAGCACTGTGTCCTTGCCATCTGCGAAATGTTATTTGTACAGCCTATCACACAATTATAGAGTGTGTACAATTGGATTATACAGACAAATATTGCCACCTCTGATTTCAAATTGAATAATTAGAGCCTAAAACGGGGGATTACATCAGCTAATAAATCAAAAACAGTTTAAACAGTGGCTAAACTCTTATTCTTGTGATTTTGTGTCGATATAATCCCCCTAATTATCTACTTATGAACGAAAACGCACGCAAAATATGTGTTTTCATTTTGAAAAATAATACGTAATTTCGAGATTAAATGTGCTCATATAAAGTCAAGAAAATAATTCAGAACGTTATATGTGTCTCTATTTATGGTAAAATATGTATGCTAAGACATACTTGAATTAGAAATGTATGCGTAACATATTTATTGCAATAAATGACCAACAACTAAGACAACATCTCGTGTTCGCTGAGTGCAGTACAGGGAGTTGTAAAAAGTGCTCCCTTGTTTTTAATAACGTCTGTTGACATTAAACATAATGACCAATGTGTTGCGAAAAAATATTTAATTCCTTTTACTAGACATTAATGTCACAGTTATTATTATTAACGAAGAATACGATTAAACTTGATTTGTTAGAATTCTTAATTTTCCAACAAAAACACTATGGGCAACCACATTTTCAACCCAATTAAACACATCAAATAAATATTTTATTATTCAGCAGAATATAATATTATTTAACAAAAAAATAACTAGAGGATATACAATTGTCATAATGT
Organism: Flabesymbios commensalis; assembly: GCA_964017125.1. Lineage (NCBI taxonomy): Eukaryota > Metazoa > Annelida > Polychaeta > Terebellida > Flabelligeridae > Flabesymbios > Flabesymbios commensalis. The sequence continues at coordinate 59,554,149 of OZ024903.1, read as the reverse complement.
CGTTAATTAAGTTTATTGCTGAAATGGTTTGGTGTCGTCAATACAAATGATAAGAAAAAATCAGCCTATATATTATCAGAATTATTGTCCATTTATTTGCTCTTGAGGGGTATTTATTGTGGTTTGACACTTGAATATAATCATGATAATAGCTCACCGCACTGAAAGTGTTAATGAAGGCATGATTAACGCGGCTGTTAATTGCTTTCACATGCGTCCGGTCAATCTGACACTTTATTTCTGACACTTTATTTCCCAGACCAATTAAAATATAATTGTAATGCTTTCATATTACAATATCTATTGAACAGTACTTTTTGAAACGTGAACAAAGATGACCCTCACAATTATAGGGTTTTATAAGGGGTAATCGCGCAAACAATGAAAGCGCCCCCCCCCCTTCTACAGCAGACACGAGAAGTTAATCTAATGTCGATTCAATATTGAGCCATCATCTGCAACGCTGGCCCAACAATAAACCAGCACTGGGTTAATATCTTGTTTTTGCCAGGCAGGCTTGTGCTGTGTTAGATAACGATGAACAATAACCATTTCTGTTACGCCTGTGTGTAGTTTTAACAATTGTATCAGTACATATATCTAGACGGCTGACCAGAAGTATGAATGAAAGATCAAAGGGACAATATACAGCTCACCGAGAACAAGAATGTGTGATAGGGCTTTACATTGATACATCTAGATGAACTGAATTTGTTTTGCGTTTAACAATTAAATTATTTAAAAAATATTTTCTCAAAAATATTGCGCTGAATAACTGAAAAAGTAAGTTATAATATATATTTTTTTTGAACAAAACGAGATGTACTTGCAATGTACTTGTCTTCAAGTACCAAGTACTTCGTAATGTACTTGGGTACAAGTACAAGTACAAGTACATTTCTGAAGCTCAAGTACAAAGTGCAAGCAAGTACGCGAAAAAATGTACTTAAGTACAGGCAAGTACAAGTACCGATGTACTTGGCCCCAACCCTGGCAGAGAGACCTATCTGCATTACAGGACTGGGCAGATCGATGGGGGATGTGCTTCAACCCCTCGAAATGCTCGGTCCTGAGGGTGTCCTCGCCGAAATAAAAAACCCTGAAATTCAGAACACCCTGAAAAGTGAAACATTGGAAAAAAATTCATCAATACCATATCTTGGTGTTTGCCTTAGCGAGACTCTGGAATTGTAGGCATCAAGTTAGCAAAAAATGTTAATTTTGACAGCTTGGCCACCCTTGCTTAGCAGCTTATGGGAGCACCACAGCAACTGCTGGGAGCACCGCAGCAGCTGTTGGGAGCACTGCAGCAGTATGGATGCATCGCAGGACCTGCTGGTAGCACCGCAGCAGCTTATGAGAGCACCACGGCAACTACATGCTGGGGCACTGCAGCAGCTTATGGGAGCAACACAGCAGTTGTTGGGAATGCCAGCGGTGGCCAACCATGGGGTTGTCCGGCTGATATCCGGTGGCCAACTAGCTACATTGTTTTTCAGTGGTGAATCACCAGTGGTCCATCAGTGGCAAATTCCACCTTCCCATAGCCGCCTGCATGTTGCTGGTGGTCCACCAGTGGCTTTTTGACCACTACCTGGGGTGATGCTCTCTGGGGCAGTAGCTTATGGGAGCACCGGAGCAGCTGCCGAGAGCACCGTATTGAAGCACTGTAGTAGGCCTAGCTATTGATTTATAATTACATACATTTGACACATACAGCACTTAGAAAATAGAATTTCAAAATTATCTTCTTATGGCTTCGAGTAAACAAAATGATGTGAAAACCCCCGATGTGAAATTCAGTGTCCCCTCCTGTGCATAGCGTACCATATATGAGACCGTAGAAATTGTGAGCGCGGCGGCTATCTAATGAATAGGCCTAGTTGTGCTACACACTGCCGGGTGCTGCATTAAATAACAATTATTTAACACCAACGTAGTTTTCTTCTATATTCTATTTTCTGATTAATGTCATTCTATTTCGAAAGGTTCTGTAACAATAAGACCGTCAGCTAAAATAATATTGACATTGTAATGGTCATGCTGTAAAAAGCTGCCAGATTATCCCAATGTACCCCGGCCACTGTCCCATAGTGCCCCACAGTCGGGGCACAATGGGACATTTAAAAAATAAATTAATAAACGCGTCACAGAGTAAACTATTACAAATTGCTCACTTTTGAAAACAGTATTTTTTTCCAATATATAAAGAGATAATAAGCATCACTATTCAATCATAAAGGCATGTTTTTATAAATCAGAATAAGCAAATAAGTGACAAATGTCCCAATGTGCCCTGGTCTGGGTTGAACGCAGCTCAGCAAACACGAGGCTTTGAACCAGTGCTGGTTTAATGCTGGGCCAGCGTCGCAGACAGTGGGCCAGCATTGGACCAGCATTGGGTCAACGTCGTGTTTGATGGGAGTCTTTCGCACCAAAACGGAATAATAAATTCCGCTTAATAGGGCCTACATAGTCTGTAATGTTCACATGTAGGAATTTCAAAAGCCATTGATACTAGATCTATTAGCTATCAACCCCTATTGTTATCCTGCTGGATTGGATCCTTCTAGTTCATATTCGCAGTTGTTCGCAGTTGTATTATTATTATTATTAATTAGGCCTATCTAACTTGTATGATTGTGTATGCATCAAATGTACCGTCCTATTTGACAGTAGCACTAAAATCATGTGATAACTGATACATAGTTTAGACATCTACTATGTTGGTTATGGCGAGTACGATATTATGATATTGCTGCTAATAAACTTGATCTGATTTGATTAAGTTTGGTGTATATCAGGGTGATGGAACTTGCCGCGCAAGTGCGGCCTGAGACCTGCTTAGTGTCGACCTTTCCCACGGACCATCATACGCGGCCTTGACCCTCATTTGTACACAAACCAGCGAAAATGGGGAAACTGGCAAACTCAGTTTGATCGTCAAAAACTTTTATGGCATTCGTTATCTTTTGTTAACAACTGAAGACTGATTTATTCTATATTTACATGGTCTAAATTCTATAACCAGCAAATATGTCGACAGTATTACGAAAAAGTTTTTGCAGTTTTCGTTCTGTACTTTCGAGATATAACTTTCCATCTCAAAAAACAACAACAAACTGCTGCAACCGCAGGTCCATGTCTTCAGGCTCGGCGAGGTAAAAATTACGCGATGGAAAAATAACTAGACTAAGGCCTATACCCAAAGTCACATTAAAAGTGATCAAACAGGATCGCATGTTTTTCGTTGATTTCTCGGTCAATTGTCAACCGATTTTTGTGAAATTTGGTAGAGGTCTAATATTATATAATAATATATTATATTATATAGTCTATATAATATAATATAAGACGAAATTCCTGATTTCTAATTATTGACAACCATGTCAAAAATTAAAAATACTGGAATTTCGTCTCTATATCTAGTCTAACTGGTGAATGCGCAGCAGAAAAATTAAAAAAAAATTGCAGTTCTAGTCTATGGTCTATAGTGGCATTCACATTAAAAATTGCATTTTAGGGGGATCATATGGTGTTACTGATTCGCTATTTACGTGAAAAGTACTCACAATATTGACCTAAAACTTTGAGTCAGTATAAAACATATGTTCTACCATAACACAACTTATTTTCATTTGATTAGTTTGAATAATGCCACAGATGGAAAGGGTTAAAATATTACTTGATATAGTTACGGTCCGCCACTCAACCAAATAAACAAGTTATGTTCACTGCAGCCGTTCACACGTGTACACGAGGACAAGTCAATTAAGCCTGACGGGTTGAGTAGGTTGTTTTAATTGTTAGGTATGCAGGTGCGTTGTATAATAATCAGGCTCTGTGATCCACTTAGCCTATTGTGTATGCTAGTACCAGCATGAGCTGATTAGCACCGCCTTGCAGGTGTAGGGTGGCTGGGGCTCCTGAAGAGTGGGTAACATTACCTCCATGTGCAATTTGATCGCGCAATTACTTTTCAATTATCAGTTTCAATAGTTGAATGTTGTTGTAAAATAATATTTACTTATTTAGCGTCGATCACAGATGTAGGCTATTACTCAATGTGAACATGGTAAATGGGAAGTGAACATAATCATTGATTTAATTTCACTTCCTTTCAAACAATAATTTCATGCCAATATAATGTAAGGTGCCTTACTTTATTTATTTTTATTATCAAATTTGATATGTTTGTATATAAACATTTTATAGACTTTATTGATTTGATTAGATTTATTATAGTATAGGCTTATGTATAACCGGTAAGCAACAATTAGCAAAATGTTGAACAAGATAAGTGAATAGAATGAAACTATTTTCTACAACGGTGCAATATAGGCTAGGCCTACTGGTAATGAAGAATTTCATCATAAACATAACAAAATAGCTCTACACCGATTGATTTAGGATATCTAGCCTACTTATAGATGTTGAATTCAATAGCTTTTATATAAAGATAAAAAAAAACACGCCTATTTGGTGATGACGCATGGGCCCTATCCCAGCAAACATGAGACGTTGCCCAACGATGGTTTACTGTTTGCAACGCTGGTCCAACGGTAAACCAGCGTTGCAAATTGGTCCAACGTCTCATAAGTTTGCTGGGCATAGGCCTATATATATCGCCAGAAATTCACTTAATAAGTGACCGACATAGCCTATATAATATAGGTGATTGATTGATGTTGACAATACAAATTATTGGTATATTGTGGCGCCATTGGCTAACTCAGGGCACGGGTGTATCGGGTTCGAGTCCCGCTGCGGCCGATATCTTTCCTTGGTACACACATGCAGTGACCCAAACTGTTCAAATTCGTGGGATAATGACGACAGAAACGTATTTATAACCGATTTGCGCCGCATCAAAAAACTTATAAAGAAATAAAGAAAACAAAATGACCAATATGTCAAAGTTGACATGTAGCCTAAACGGTCAAAAATATATGTAGGCCTATAATGTCTTTGATTATTGATGACCAAGCATAAATGGATATAAGTCCAATAACTGATGAGCATTATAATCGCACCTCACACGGTTCACATCCTCTACTGCAGATGAAACAGGGCTATAATTCGGCGACGCAATTTTTTTCAGTCACAAAAGGCTGGAAAGCGAAATGAAGAGTAAAGAAATACAAGAGAGCCAAGAAAAGCAGCAATTATCATGATTATGAAAAGCGAGAGACAAAAATACCAGAGAGCCTGGCCTAAATCATTAAAAGTAATCTCGACCCCAAGGCCTAAAAATGTCCATTAAGACTTTTCAATGACTGCGCGGGCTGTGGGCTGAGCATGCGGGCATGTAACTGAAATGTTACTGATTCTATGAAAAAAACTATTTTCGACCTGATTATTCAAGGGCAAGTCTTTGATATGATCGTCCAATTTTGTACGGGGTCAATCTGTGGCTGATACCTGTTTCAGCTACTGGGGCTAAAGGTACCAGTCCACCTACAAAAGTCGAAACTTGCCTGGTACATTAAAAGTTTGAATTGCTAAAATATCATTACATTAAAGCATTTCAACAATACAAAATAACAAAAACTGAAAGAATCTTGATACTCCTTGCAAAGTTTGAATTTGGCTAAAATTGGGTGGTGGGCTAGTTTCTTTTAATTGATTAGTTAGTAGGTGCTTGGTCTTTGTGCACAGGTTGTAGGCCCACCCCCATGAGGTAAATTAACCCAAGAAGTAAATATTTTGAATCAATGATTCGAAAGCTCGCCTGAAAAGGAGGGGCTTCTTGGGCATTTCTGTAGGCCTTTTGAGCTGTAATCCCACGGGCTATGCTCGGCAATTTTTTATGTTTCTAATCGCAAGTCATCTTCAAATCCCCCTTGACATCCTCGAACCCACACCCACAACTCTCGACCTTCAAGCCTCGACCCACAACTCCTTCGACCCACAAACCCTCGATCCTAGACCCACAACCTCCTCGACCCACAACAACAAAAGCATATTTTTTATTTATCCCATTATATGGTAGATCTATTAACCAAATATTTCTACTTCAAGTAATCTATATCTGGACGCTTCAAGTTCCGAAGTTGTTCGGAAGTCCCCACGCTCCCGGGACTTCAAGTCACCCATATGGGACTCACTAAAATTAACTATATATAATTATAGTCAACATAACTGTTAGGGGGGGGGGGGGCACTATTCAATCTCCGGGAGGCGGAGGGGCTGGATTATATATCCGCGCCCCGGTGGTTCCCTGAAAATGTCAAATTTGTACCATTAGCTATTAGTTTTTTATCTCTTCCTTTTCTTTGAAAATAAATGATAATACCGTCTTGCTTGTAAATCACTGTGTCTCTTATTTTTCGTCATCTGGGTTTCTGGAGCCTCTCTTGCAGGCCTACAGTTAGCCTTGTCGTCCCCTCCCAGGCCGTGGATTGATGTATTTGCTTTACCCGAAAAATTCAACAAGGCGGTGACTGAGAGCGAACGCGACCCCAAGGTCCGATAAATGTCCATAACTTTTTAGTGACTGTGCGACATCTGAGCTGAGCATGCCGGCATGGAACTAAATTGTTGCTGATTCTAAAAAAAACTATTTTCGACCTGATCATGGCCCGTATTTTCCGATATGACAGTCAAAGAAATGTCCCACGATTTTGTATGCAGTCAATCTGTGGCTGAAACTTGTTTCAGCCACTGGGGCTAGCCTACAGTGTCGCATCTTCAAGTGTCTCTCACTTTCCAACACAGTGGTATTTTTAGTCACTCTGATATATCACTGTTTATCACGCTCGTACCACCATATGTACATGATAAAAATTGAGTTTATATAAAGGAAATCACACGTGTATAAGATAAGTGTACAGTCAGGAATTTGTTTGTGATTTTTCTAAGGTTTAGTTATACCGTATTCAATCTAATAATGCCCATAATCAAATAAACGCTCAGTGCACCCCTGATTTGAAAATAAAACCCACGATATAGCATGTAGTCTACACTATATATGATAATTAAATAATAGCCTAATCTAATACTCCACCACCCCCTCTAATCACGTACAGGGGGGTGTTCTAATTAATATGAAAAATAAAATGTAGGTATGGGTCTAATAATTTATATAGGCCTATTATAATTAATATTATCTCCGTAGGGCCTAACTTTTCCTTATAAAAAATGTCAACCCAAAAATTGTTTTATACATAGATCTAGGGCCTCATTACCGGTAATTTTGTTATTCATGCAGGCTATAACAGTTTCTGATAGTTTCCATATTTGTCTTACCGGTATAGCGGTAGTAGGCCCTATGTATACAAAAATATGAATTAAAGTCTGCTACTTTTCTCATAATCATAAAATGAGCTACATAAAAAGCTACAACCTATTATAAAGGCACATAACTGATACCAGATATGCCTTATATAGTCCCAAATGTGCCTGGACGTTTAGGATACAACGGGAACAGGCACATTTTGGAGAGTGCATCACGGCAAATAGGCCTTAATGCCTTAATCTGATAAATCCATAGAAATATATTATATATATATTTTGTGTGTGCTACCATGCGTGCAAAACAAGCGTTGATTGTCATAGTATATTTACTTAACATTAAACTATTTCCATTTAGAATGCTTAAATTGCTAGCGTAGCATGAGAATGCCCCGTTTGTTTAATACGCCAATGGTATAGAAAATGAGAATGTAGACCCCCGCGCCACCCAGCCGGGAGATAACCCTCGGCACCTTTTAAAATGAGTGGGCTGAGCCAAAGTACCAGGATTACAGCCCATGTGCACCAGAGGAGAGATAAACAAACATGCTGGGCGGAATTTTGGGGAGATGTTTTTTTATTTTCTCACTTCACAGCCAGTAATCACACTGAATTGAATAATCGTCTGAAAATAAAATCGCCCCATCATACAAAGTAAGTGAATATGTAAAAAAAATCGACTAAAAACGGTAAATATTGATATGAGAGCGAAAAAGCATCCACCACGGTGAAAGGTGAATCCGGGTATAGTAATGGACATGTTTACATCATATGGTCATATTAACCCTTACTCTGGTTAAAGCTGATATATCGGATCATGGCTATTCTGGCTAAAGCCGATATATCGGCTCTCATTACTGCATGCACATGTTAGTACATTACCTTGCCCTAAGAATACATTTTTTTAAAGCAAACCTTTAAAAATGACGAAATACTGTATACAAGTTATATTTATTGCCTCAAAAACACTTTTATTCGTGAAAAAACGTACTTTCTAATCGAATCCGTGTCATGTGACACGCGATTTTCAAAATGGCGGCGTAAACATGCTGAATGGCAAAATGTGAGACTGTTTTTTTTAAAATTTTGTTGCGTGTACGCTCACCAGACACGAATCAACGAACAGAATGTTAAGATTTGGAAAGCGATATTTACCCCTGATGAAATTGATAGTGAAAATGACGAGATAGGTTCAGATGAAACCGATTCATAGAGTGAAATGTGGGCCGTCATGGCACGGCGTGGGCGATAATGCAAAGAGTCAACGCAAGTTGGGGCCGACGATGATTTTAGAATGCGTGAGCTGCTGCTGCAACCAAGCGAACCTGAGCGGCTGTGACAACATTTCAGGTAGGCTTAAATTAATATTGTATAGTCTACATGACATGGGCCCTCCCGGGTGGTGGGAGGAGTGTGGGAATTCTTAAGGGGGGGGGGGGCGTAAAATGTTTTTTTTTGATAAATCCCAGCATAGAAGTGGGGAAATGTTTTTGAAATAACAGAAAAATTAACAAACGAAGCTCAGCGATATGAATTATTTCGACTCGAGTGATTGTAATTTTTAACTGGGTCTGGGGGGGGTGGGAGGGGGTCATGAAAAATGTAGGCCCTACAAAATCTTAGAAAGAGTCGACACTTTCTACATTTTTGCTACATTTTGTACAGTGATATTCGGTAAATCATTACCTTATTATTTTTGAACGCCTATAATTATTATTTATGAATGCTCCCTGGTAGGCCTATGCACCCAGTCATGTATTTTTTATAGACCATAGATGTCATCAGCCTATATATGATAAAAAACTGGTTGACATTTTTTTTTGTGTCTTCGGGTCGCTAGCATGGCTAATATTATTTCTAAATTCAAATATTTCTTGAGATATTTGTCGAAACATCTTGAGATATTTGTCGAAACACATTTCATTTTTCTTCAAATGCAAAACCATGATAGTCGGCACAGTAAAAAATGTTTTCGGCCGTGACGGTTCGCACCCTCCCCCATATATCCTACAAGTTCAGGCCCCAACCTGTTTTCCCGTACACGTTCGGCCTCCTATGTACGTTTACTTAATTTATTTCTGAGGTACTACGACATGATAGAATCATGTGGTACAAAAACGTAGAGACAACGCTAGGCATTCCATTATTTGGCACGTTTACCCGGGTCACAGTGTCATGGATCATTATTTGCAGCAGGTCATATACAAATTATTCTCAAACATGCTAAAATATATTTGTAAATATATTTTTTAAACATTATGCTAAAATGTCCATTTTGTTTTTATTCCAACTTTAATTGTTATTGCATGGATTGGTGAAGCAAAGTGAAATTAATTGTACCTATTGTGTAGTGATATCCTATAGGACAATACATGTGTGGGTGTGCAGAATGTTATATGAATGTGTAAGGGGTTACAAAATAAAATCATGTAACCTATTTGTATTATCTGGAACTGTTATGTTAGATGAAATGTACTAGCCACTTAATGATTTGTTCAATGTATGTTTCAGAAATGATACCTGGAGTTGTAGATGTTAGATTAACTTAGTGAAAAGGATGTTGTCGATCCAGCTGACCAGATGATTGACTGCAAAACTGTCAAATAGTAGAAATGCTGAATGCATATATGTAAGTTACATCATTTAAATATTTAAATTTGCAAAGCTCATAAATTATCTGATTAGGCCCCCATCAAATTTATACATGTGTAATATTTCTGGAGAAACCACTGTCAGGTACATACATGTATCAGTAAGCATTGTTTGTTCAAAATTCACAGGGTACTGTAAATCAATGTAAAACATTGGAAATATTCAAAACATCACAATACATTTAGATTAACCGGGGTCTATACATTCATGATACTAGGCTGTGTGAAAACCTGATATGTGTATGGTACCTAATTAACCCTTTCAGCGCGGGAACCAACTTCAGACGTCAGACTCTGACGTCTGTAGATGTCATATTCTGATGTCTAAAGTAGATACCCGCACTGAAAGGGTTGAGATCCGGACATTGTCGTTGATGCTGGCCTTAAAATAAAAACAATTATAGTGGCCGTAGAACCATGCAAGCGGTATTCAAGTAAAGCAGAAAGAATTATCAAAGGCATTTATGATGACTTAAAATTGAAAAAAAAATTGCTCTCTATGGTTTGTATGAAAATATTTCAGCGTTGTAAGGGTTAGCATTTGTTGAGTACATGTACATATTTATTGTCACCTCTGCCTAACCTAAACCAGAACATTGTCATATTTTGCCTTGTAACATTAATTTAAATGATATACAATACGGTTACCAATATCAATGTATTGTTATATTTGTAGGCTGACTCTCAAGCAGACAAGCACCTTTCACACAAGCATTTTGTATTATCAGGGCTGGGGTCTTGGATGATTGTGAACCACTGTAAAAGAATAAGATACAGCCTGTTTTCCCGAATCTGTACAGTCCAGTTGACAGAGAGTCTTCAAGCGTTCATCCTATGAGTGTACCTACTGTCTGCCAGCTCTTTTTGTTGGACAATGTTTCAGAACCTTATATTGGACAGTGCCTGATCTGTTGCTGGGCATGTAATTTGTTCATTATTATGTATACATGTAGTCGGTTCCAATATTATTAGCAGCACTTAGATTTTGCTGATTTCTTAACTAATTCTCAACCAATTTTTTTCTTTTTTTTCATGACATTTTGCAAGAATTTTGAAGTCTTCTGACAAAAACAGTATTATATGACAATTTAGCGGAAATTTAGTGAACATTTCAGAAAAATTAGACCATTTGACATGACTAGTATTGTAATTATTTGATTAAAAGTGAAGGAAGGGTCTGTAGAGGTGAGTCATAATAAAACGCTTATTATAGTGTTATAGTAACCTTTACAATATGCAATATAAATTTATGATTATTTTATGAATTTGTTGAGGTAATAAAAACTAGTGCTGAAACAATTCCATGAAAATTGATTGAGAATTGATCGACTAATTTACACATGTAGATAGTATTTAAATTAATAAAAAAAAACACTAAAGGTCATTTTTAACACATTTTAGTGAAATCTGACTTTGAAATGACCTTTATATGACACTAGTGTAACCTATCAGCAATAAATATGCAAAGTAACAAATATTGTCTCATGTTATGTTGTGTTTAAATGGCAACATTAGTTGTGTAGTTATAAATCAATTGAGAAAAGTGGTATTCTCATTAGTTAGTAACATTGCTGCCAGTGAAGCAACATATTAGTGTGTGAAATCACCTTAGGTTATAAATGTATATCACTCGTCTCCCACTGTGAAAGTACAGTTTGTTCATGTATTTTACATTGAAATGACCTTGATGTGACCTTAGGTGAAGAGCTGCTTCAATTATAGCCCTGGTTTGTGCGACCATTGTTACTCAGTAGGCCTACTGATATTGGCTTACACATGTTACAAAAGCATAGATGTGTAGGCCTATTTGCGTTGGGCTCCAGCAGATTGGTCCAGATATGAAAATCTACCTGTTTTTTGTTACATCTTTGCATATCAGATGCGGTGAAATACCAGTGTTTTGAGCTGATTTGACCTAGCTGTGACCTTGAGATGAACTTCCTGTGACCTTGAGTAACACTACCATGAAGCACAACCCATGTCACCATGTGTACTAGCGTTGGGCTTCATCAGCATTAATGGCAGTGCTGGTCATTGGTCCAAAAATGACAATCTGCCTGTTATTTGGTCCATTTCTGCCATATTAGAGAGGAGTGACATAAGGGTGGTTTGATGGGGTATTACCCTTCCAACCCCTATATTACCCCCATAACCTCTTGGGGGTTTTTTGGTGTACCTCAGTGCTCGGGCTTAGGTGGGTTACAATCATCATAGACATCTCAAATGAACATAATTAGAGCAAAAACTACAAACATAAGCTGTTTTTACCCAATTTGAGCTGATTTGACCTTGATGTGACCTTGAGATGACCTTAGGGTAGCACCCCATTTAGCACAGCCCCAACCCTTGTCACCATGTGTGCTAGGTTTGGGCATTATCAGCTTTAATGGCAGTGCTGGTCATTGGTCTAAAAATGACAATCTGTCTGTTATTTGATACATTTCTGCCATTTTAGAGATGAGTGACATAGGGGTGGTGTGATGGGGTATTACCCTTCCAACCCCTATATTACCCCCATAACTTCTTGGGGTTTTTTGGTGTTTCCCTATGTGCGGGCCTAGGTGGGTTACAACCATCATAGACATCTCAAATAAACATAATTATTGCAAAAACTACAAAGATAAGCTATTTTAGCCAATTTGACCTGATTTGACCTTGCTGTGACCTTGAGATGACCTTGCCATGACCTTGGGGTAGCACCCCATGAAGCACAACCCCAACCCATGTCACAATGTGTACTATGGTTGGGCTTTATCAGCTTTAATGACAGTGCTGGACATTGGTCCAAAAATGACAATCATCCTGTTATTTGGTCCATTCCTGCCATATTGGAGAGGGGTGACATAGGAGTGGTGTGATGGGGTATTACCCCCAACCCCTATATTAGCCCCATAACCTCTTGGGGTTTTTTGGTGTACCTCTGTGTTCGGGTCTAGGTGGGTTACAACCATCATAGACATCTCAAATAAACATAATTGGAGCAAAAACTACACACATAAGCTATTTTTACCCAATTTGAGCTGATTTGACCTTGCTGTGACCTTGAGATGACCTTGCCATGACCTTGGGGTAGCACTCCATAAAGCACAACCCCAACCCTTGCCACCATGTGTACTAGGGTTGGGCTTCATCAACTTTGTTGGCAGTGGTGGTCATTGGTCCAAAAATGACGTTTTGCCTGTTATTTGGTCCATTTCTATCATTTTAGAGAGGGGTGACATAAGGTTGTTTTTTGATGGGGTATTACCCCTCCAACCCCTATATCACCCCCATAACCTCTTGGGGTTTTTTGGTGTACCTCAGTGCTCGGGCCTAGGCAGGGTAAAACCATCATAGACATCTCAAATGAAAATAATTGGAGCAAAAACTACAAAAATAAGCTATTTTTACCCAATTTGAGCTGATTTGACCTTGCTGTGACCTTGAGATGACCTTGCCACGACCTAGGGGTAGCATCCTCATGAAGCCCGACCCCAACCAATGTCACCATGTGTAATGGGTTTTGGCTTCATCGGCTTTGATGTGATCGCTGGCTATTGGTTTAAATATGTCATTTTTTAATGTTTTTGGACAAAATCCCTTGCCAGTGACACAATGCATATGGCATATTCTCATACCAGAGTAAGGGTTAAGAAGCCAAAATAAAATCACCGATTTTTTTATGATTTTAGCCTGGGCCAGTCCCTTTAACTGTCCAACATCTTTATATTATTTTAAATTTGATTACAAAAAAATAAAAGCTATGTGAACTTATAGTCGGTATGGTCCTGGTAGGCCTATACATGATCACTGTCAGTGTCCATGACGTGCCATAGCCCTGAACAGAAGGCTGTCCCGCTCTAACCCGTGCAACAGTGGCAACTGCCAGTGATTTACGATACTACGATAGAGACGGAATTTTTGTCTGGCCCCGCTCTGGCCGTTTTCTATAAAACAAAGAAATGACAGTGCACACAATAGCATTGTTGTACATCTCAACATTCAAATTTGATAGGAGATGCAAATCCTTGTTGTTGTTCTTTATCCGCATTCCTGAGGAAAGCCCTGAATGACGTCACACCCACGGAACGGACCAAAAATTGGAGGAATGGGGATAGGTTTTCTTACTATTGTACCTGTATATTATCATGATTTTGAAATGAGCGATCTATTGAAAAAATGACAATTAATTCTGGTTATAAAAAAACACAACTGCAGGAGTGCTATATTGATGCATTTGTAAGGGACTGGAGAAGGTTATCTGGAATGTAGTCAGTGGTAGTCTGTTAGGGAAGCCTTGAAGTTGAAGGCCCAAATAGTCTAGATGTATAATATAGGAAATTAGTACAGCAAGGGTAGATTCATGAAAAAGAACATTGGTAGGCTACCGTATATATACACATTTATAAACAAAGATAAATTATGGAAACAAATAAAAAATAGTACATAAACTAGCCGCACAAGACAATGGCTGTCACAACATAATGGATGTCAAAACTTTTTATTATAATGTGCTAAGATTAAGAAACGACTTCAACATATATTAAATTCAGTAGAGTATAAAATTTGGTATACCTTTCAAATCTGTAGGCCCTATATCGTCCTAGGTATTAAAAGGTGCAAAACCGTCACCCTGTTTTAAAGTGATATTTTAATTAGCACCTTCTAACTCTAAGAGGGGTGATATAATTTTTTTTTTTTTAATAAAATATGTGAATATTAAATAATTTTTCACACTAATGTATGATATAAGTACATGGGGGGGGGGGGGGGGTCTATGATAAACTACTTTTGAATTGTCTATAACAGATTTGAGCCTACTGACTGAGGCTAAACAGTAACAGTATTACATGTATTATGTCAGTAACAACAGTAGCCATACTCACCTCAGGTAGGATTCAGAGAAGCCACAATAAAATTCTAGCCTTTTATTTGGTCTTGAAACAGAAATTCGCAAGCCACCACTTTCCTCTTCTTCTTTTAATTTTCGAAAAATGTGTCTTAATAATAATTTACATGTATCGTTGCTGTTTTTAAATACCCCGTTGCTTGTTCTGCACGCCATGATGCAATGTGCATGTGGAGTGCGCGCTCCCACAACCTGGCCGTACCCGTTTGAATAATAGAACGTCCCCTCATCCGGTTCAAACTGGATCTGACCTCGGAAGCCGGAACAGCTGTGCGCGCCCATTTGTAAACATGGCGGAAATTCAAGACAAAAAATCGGAAACTTCTCATGAAAAATGTAACATAGCAGCTGATCATTTGAGATATCACCATGTTATTGTTATTATTTAAACGCCGGAATACTTACAGTAAGTGAATATGTGACAATTTTTTATATACGATGTATATTTTCCGAGAAATGTCAAAATTTCGACCGGTACGGTGAATAATGAACTCAACTTTAACTGTCTAAGTCTAAGACTAAGAATAAGTCTAACAATCATAGTAATATCCCTGAAAATTTCGTAGAATTATATTCCGTATTTCAAAAGTTAGACCATTTGACATGTAATAAATTGAATTTACGACGTCCCTCTATAAACCTATTCAACTAATTCTAGAATTTTATTACATGTCAAATAGTCTAACTTTTGAAATATTCAATATAATTTTGCGAATTTTTTACCACTGTTAGGATTTGAATAGAAAATGGCATTTGAAAAATTTCAAGAAAATCGGGTCAGAATTGACGGAGAAATCGCCGAAAATCATGCGATTCTGGTTAATTTGACGGCGAGTATAGTCTAGTATTAGTAGACTATTAGTATTATTAACGACGCGACAGGTCCTAATCATAATATCGAGTGAACGAGTAACGCTAGATCTTGCGTAGACCAAGCCTCCAACAAGTCTGAGACCAAGGCCGCCGCAAGGCCAGGGCTAAGCAAGAGAAGAGGGTAACGTTAGTTTTACTTTTTCATGTGCCCAAGCTGAGTCACACCAGTCTTGGTATGGGTAGGGTGGCCAAAGCGGTGTACCTGCTGACTTGACAGGCACAAAAAAGAAAAAAAACACTATATAGTGATATACAAACAGCTCTAACGTTAGCATTATTATTTCTAACAGCTTTGCAGATATGTGAAAGGAAGTGTATAAAAAATAAAAATTTAAAAAATTAGGTAGACTATTACTGTGGTTTTGCATTGAATAGGACGAAAGTTAAAATTGACCAATTTTCATTTCTTGGGTGATTCCGATGGCGGCCATTTTAAGTTTATCTTATTTTTGGGCTAAATAAAGTTTCTAGAATTTAGAATTCTTCCAAAAAATAAGCAAAATATATCATGTTCAAGGATATGACCTAGTCTTAAATTTCTGAAATTTGAGTGAGAATGCGTGATTGCATGATTTTTCACATAAATATGGACAAAATACTGAAAAATTACCAAAAATAATGTTTTTTTCTCTCACTTTTTTTGCAGATCTCATGATCTTGACTTCATAATTGAAATTGTAAAGGGACTTTATTGATTATTGTAACCTACAAGTAAGCTTTTACCATTATTCTATTAATGCTATTTAGCACTAAAAAATCTTGAGATGAAATTAACTGATTTGAAATTTTTGTCAATTTTTTAGCTGAAATTTCAAGACATTTTAGGCGTGTCTGGCGTTTTTTAAAAAAAACAGTCATTTTCAACAGAGTTTTTAGAATTTAGAAAGCACCAAAAAAATAAGTTAAATAGATCATGGTAAGGGAAAAGATCTCCATTTTTAAAATTGAAGTGATAATGCGTGATTCCTATGTTTTTTCTCGAAATATGAGCAAATCACTAAAATGACGGATTTATTTTTTCAGACATTCCATTAAAATTTAAAGATATTGACTTTTCAGTCCAGTTAAAAAAATTATGGCTAGTATAAATGATGATATTTTGTAATTAATTTAACATAGATGTATTTTTTGTTAACAGAAAATCACTTAAATTCAATCATGTTATTAATATTTTTCAGATTAAATCCCTGTCAAGTTGGAGGATTTAGCAAAAAATCACCCGGACGCATCCAAAATTAGCCTTTAAAACATGCAATCTCATGATTTTGATGGGCTATAACTTTTTTTATCGTGCATTTTAATCATAATGTTCTTTTTTCCCGATAAATATGGTGTACTTTAGCTTAAATTTTACTTGAATCAAAGACTATCTATTTGTTTATAACGATTTCACAACTCTGAAGTTACAAGAAAGGCTGAACAGCGTATTTTGTCAAAACCTGTGATTGGCCGTCAGAAAGGGGGTCCCTTTTTCGGGTATAAAAGTATCAATATCTCGAAAACTATCCAGTCGATCTTAAAGGGATCCCTTGGGATGAGACATTTTCAATGTTGTCAATTTTGAAAATTTAATTTATATGAAGCTATATAGCCTACTGATCTTAACTGAAAATACGAAAAAGTCAAAAAAACAATTTTAAAGCACCGAAAAAGAGCGAAATAGTTGTATTTCCAGGTCGTATATTGCCATGTAAACAAAACAAGTCAGCAATATTCAGCACTTTACATCACATATGCTCACGTATCAAACGGTAAGATCAGAGCAGTCGCCGCTAATTGGTGTCTTATAGTCAGGACACGGGAGGACACACCTGGAGCACTGATTGTCTTGTCTACCCAATGCTGGGCCGATGCCATCAGCATGTGGCCCAATGCTGTGAAAACATTCAATCGACCTTCAGGTATACAAATAGTTTGTTTGGGTTACTTCTGGTTTCATAGAAATGTTGATTAAAAATATTTGTAAAAATATGAAAATTCTGAAAAATATAAAAACATGAGCCGTGGGATACACTCTTTCAGTACGGAATTAAAAACGAAAATTGATGTCATCCCAAGGAGCTGCTTTTGAAATTCAAAAAGTTTTGTTATCAGCTCAGTGAGTTCTATACACTGGAGGTGCTTATTTTGTATGTGGTTAAATTTCTATTTTTTTTTGGCCAGCCTAGTATGGGGCATCATGGCATGGGCGATAATATTAAATATGAAAACTGGACAATCATCTGTTTCAACTAAGGTATCATCGCACAAATTCATACGCATATCATGAAATCTAAAGTAGGTAGATTCAATAAATTTTAAAATTGTCCAATAAAATTAAGCTGAGCCTTTTTCGTAACTGCTGACATGCTAAAATAAATATTTGACAAAATTCCACAGTTTTCACTGAGCAAGAAAAATGCTGTGCTAGATCAAAATCTGAGCTAAATTATAAAAACGTCCAAAAGATGGCACCTCAATGTGGCAAAAGGTTATGGGGGTAACAGAATCCAAAACATCACCCAGACACTTAAACTTTACGAAGCAGCTGAAGGAAACTACTGAGGTGTTGCCGCTGTTAAGAATTTTGTTTTTAAATACACCAGGGCACCCAACGATTGCCCCACAATACAGTAACAGTAGCAAATATACCATATATGCAGATAACGATCAGAAATTTAGACATAGCCTACCGCCTCCCACATCGCGGAGATTTGTGGAATTATGGTGGGTGATCGGGAATTATCTTAAGACTTAACCCTTAAGCCCTCACGATGCATCAAAGCATCATTCTGCATCTCTGAAGAATGACTTAATTTCCTAAAACTTAGAAGGGTTTGGAATTTTTTTTTTTATGGAACTCTTTCATTAATAACAATATTTTTTTTTTCATTTGCCACCCAATTTAATTGCAATTCAAGTCATCTTCATCCACTACAAGTCGAGAATTGCGACAGCAATTTGCGGCTTGTAGTGGATAAAGATGACAATGATGAATTGCAAATCTAAATTAACAGATCCCAAACCCAGGATGAATCGAAAGGCATCATGAAGATTTTTGAAAGATCATGGTAAAAACAAATGTTAATATCTTATTTCGATAGTCCACGATTTCTCAAGATCTTTATTTCTATAACTCATGAAGGATTTGCAATATATTGCGATGCAGCACTATGATCTATTACCATCTCTCACAACAAGATTGCAATCTACCCAGCAGGGACAATGACGTTGTTTCAACGTTGAAACAGCGTTAAAAATAGCAAACTGACGTTGAAATGATGTCGAAAAAAGGTTTTATAATGAAAATTTTTTCAACATCATAATTTCAACGTGATTTCAACGAGATTTTATTATCGTTTCAAGCATAAAGCCGATACGACGTTGTGGTGATGTCGTTTTTTTTTCATAAAACAATGTCGGAAATATGACGTCAATGCAACCTTGTATTGTGGTTAGCTGACGTTGCAATATGATTTTAACCTCAAATCCACGTTGAAACAACGTCAGATGCGGAAAACTGCCTGCTGGGTACTTACGATGTTATCAAATAATTGCAAATTTATATAAAATGAAAGGTGTTATCGGTTTGATGTTGTTCATTTTCAATGTGTTTCAAAAGATTTAAATTTAGACTTAAGGATCATTCAGGTCATTAGTCTTAGTTGTTCGGAGTAGAACTTTTATGTCACCACTAAGACAGCTGTAGTATAATATCAGAAATAGATATCTATTTCTGATAATATATATGTAAGTGTATTTTATTTAAACATATGCATACCGGTATTAAGTATATTTAAAAAGTAGCATAAATCACATAATATTACAAGTGAGTGTATCTTGGTTAAATATATGTGTTGTTTTCTTTAACTATAATTGTAGGCCTATAAGGGTTTCCCCCTAAGCACTTTAATTTTCATCCTGACGCTTCAAGGTTCCTGTTGGTCATTATTCCTAGCTATGTCCAAGATTTGGGCAGCTGTGTCTGTACAATGTCAGGCATTTTTGATGAAAAATGACTTCTTGGATTCAGAGTGATATGGCTATGTTTTTCTTGTCAAAAAACATGTAAAACCATTTATATTTAGTTTCAGTGGGTTCTGGGCTACAAAGTGGTTGCTATGACAACTCGCCCTGGTGAGCGAAAAATCCAAGATAGCCGCCAAAAAAGTCCGCCGATCACCAGTCATGTCACTTAAAACAGGTTTAAGTCCACATAAACAGATAAATGGTTGTAAATGAAAGCATTGTGTGGTACTTGACATCTAGGAATGATCACTGTTATAAACTGAGTAGCTTAAAAAAATCAATAAAAATTTTTTTAGAGCAGTTAGGCCACACAAATTTATTTAATTGTTTTACCGAATAGCCGCCGAAAATTTCCGAAAATGGCAAAAAAAAAATTTGAAATTTCGAAAATTTTATTTTTATTTTTTCCGCCGTCGTGGATTTATTCATTTCAAAGTTTAAAAAAATGAAAACTGTTTCTTTCTTACTGTGCCAATGCAATAAACAGTCACTACTTTCGTTGTAAGCAAAACTGACACGCTGCGGTCAGTCTGACACAACTCAACGTGCAGCCAGGTGCCGACATCAGGTGTGAAAAATAGCTGTGATACATTAAGGCTGACACTGTGCACGCTATAGTTCTGTTAATGTGTCACACACATTACACTCCAACTCAACCCGAAACACCTGGATTGATCGATAATACATTGCCAAATAAGAATTAAAAAACAAATGTTATGGATGACATGATTCTCATTGATATATATTCAATGGCAAACAGGCAGTGTCAACTCTGGGCCAGTATCTTAGTTGTTAACCCAGCATTGAAGTTGAAGACACAGACGCTATCTGTATGCGCGTGAATGTTGTCGGCGCGAGACATCGGGGCAGTGTTGTTCTAATGCTGGGCCACCTACGTTGGACCGGCATCGGTTTGGCGTCTAGTGGTGTCGTGTGCAAATCCCGTCTTACATCCAGATCTGACACACAGCGTCTTGTTGTGCAGTTATCGAGCAGGCTGCGGCGGCTATTCATTCACGTCTCATCTCTCTCAGTTTGTCCATGGAAGTAGTCAAATAGAAAAACAGTTTTTTTTCTTGACTTCAATTAGACTAATTTTCTGGTAAACGAACCTGACCACAACGAACGAACCTGTATGCAAAATCGGCCGCCGTTTTAGCAAACGAAATGGTTTGTTGATATCAAGGACAGGAAAGTAAATTTTTTTGTTTTTTTTAAAGCCAGTTTATAGGGTACCCTACCAGAAAAAACGGGGGGGGGGGGGCGTTTATTAGGGGGGGGGGTGCGTTTATTAGGGATAATACAGTATGTCAGCGTTGGTAATTGGCCCAAACCTGGGAAACTCGTCGCTTTCTGTATTGTGGACCAATCTAAAAAAAATTAAACACCTCTTTATCTAATTTTTTTTTTTTTTTGCCGCCACCCGACAGCCCCAATGCTGAAAAAAATCGGTAAAACAATTAAATAAATTTGTGTGGCCTTAGCGTTCAGAACGGGAGTGCCGAAAGTAGCGAGCTTAAACGTTATTTCTCATGAAAAATCCATGATCTTACATATACCTGTTATTGTAACTAGCCAAAATTTTTTTAAAACTATATAAAAATGTAAATTTTATTTTGTTCTTGAGTGACTATGCAATGGTTTCTATGGCAATGCCACATTTTGAGCAAAAAATCCAAGATTGCCGCCCAAAATGGCCGCCATTTGCTAAAAAGCGGCAAAAAACAGGTTTGTTGCCATACAATTACATGTAGCTCCAGGTGGAAGTCGATCACATTTGTTGACATAAAGTGTTGAAAAATGTCATAAAATAAGCATCTCTGAGGAAGGAGACCGTTGGACTATGTGTTTTCAACCTTTAATGTGTCAGGAAAAGATCTATTTAGAGCATGATAGTGCAGCAATGCCATGTCAAATTGACCAGCCGTGATATGTTTACATGTTATTGGGATATTGTATGCCTGTACATGTATAGTCTAAGATGTGAACAGCCCCACAACATTACTTTAAAACAAGGGTGTGGCTTTAGTTACAGTTTGGACCAGGGAACAACTAACGATATGCCCATTCATTTTGAGCCGTTAGGCCAAGCCGCCGAATGGGAGCAGATGTCCGCTGATTTCCACTCGGGTCTTTCCGTAATTCCAAAAAGTTGATTGTATGAAAACCCAGGGAGAAATAGCAGGCTAGCATAGAAAAATAAAAACTAGAAAGAACCAAAGCAAACTCAATATATTTGGGCATATCCCAAACATATTCATTGATACACAAGAAGAACATTAAGTGTCATATTTCTGGGGTTGGTGCAATTAAACAAAAAAATTAGCTGACTTTTTCAACTTTTTAACTCTTAACTTAGCATTCAACATCGAGGTTGTTTATTTTCTTTTGTTTGGTACTGGTACCATTTTCGCCTGCTAGTGGTTGGAGTTGGTTGAAATTTAATAATCAATGATCGGTTATAATTAACCACTGTTGATTTAACAACCGATGATCACATTTAATCGGTTGAGTGAAGTTTGTGAGTTTGGTAAACATAGTTACGTACACTGTGTAAAATAAAAACAACCTAGGCTTATCTATATAACCAAAGCCCGCCATAGCTACACAGGTGACAATATAAGCCACACTGTCAAATGCCCTACAGTTCAGGTTTTGTGTGTGTTTTTGTATATTTATCAAAAAGTATATCAATAATATATTATCATGATTATTCATGCCTGTATGTAGGTAATAAGAAAGCAACATGTGGCAATATTGCTGTTTGTAATCTTTACAAAATGAATGATGTTTACCAGCTTAGAGAAAACAGTTTTTTTTTATATCACACTACATATATCGCAAATGTTACATTGAAAGTAATGTTTTACTTTATAAGTGACACATTAAGTTCAATTTAAATTTGTTACTCAGACTGTCTAGTATTAATGCAAAAAATAGATTCAAAAGAGAATAGCTGAAACTAGCCCCAGGTCTTTATAATTTATATTCCCAGCTATTTTCTTTGCCATCTTAACTACCGTAAAATTTCTAATTGCTCTAATTAGAATGAAGATTTCGATTTTCCAGTGCCCAATGTAAATAGCCCACTTGCAGCTTCTATTGGAGGTTTTGTATGAAAAATGTAATCCCCGCACGGCTATCACTGTGAACTACCAGTAGGAATCACCCAACCCTGTATGTCCAATGTGAGTGACTTTTAATGTCAAATAAAGCTATGCCTTATCAATCAATTTGATGCTCACATTAGTTTAAAAGCTTATTTTACATAGCGCTAATTAAACTTTTTTTTCCCAATCCAATGTATTAAATCATTCAGAGAATGCAATAAGAAGATACGCCATGCTTAATTGTATAAAAAATAATGGCTATATAATGGCGTAATGTTAGCTGTTATTCAGTATGTTGCGTTCATAGACATCCCGGCGCCGTCATAATTATGTTATAACACAGCCATTCAGTCGGCTAGAACACCCCCTTCACCCGCCTGTCAGTCATTTGAACGACGGACTGACTGTACAGCCGGCACGAGATGTTGACACAGGGTTGGCTAAATGTTGTCTACTAGAATTCAACCAGCAGTTGGCTTGCCCAAATAAGCATACGGCCACGCGCCACCTCTCTCTCTTAATGGTGATCAACTGCAGGCCTGGGAAAAAATCAACTTCAACACACTGTTCTGTACAGTATGTCTGTCACACGGCGATGCTGGCTTCACTGTGAAACAACATTTAGTCAGCTCCTTCTGTATACAGGTGGTTTACCTTGATTGGTGTGTTGTATAGCCAGCAAGCACAATACGTTCTTCCAATGTCGAATTAAAGTTGATCCACAGTCCTTAACATAGGCCGACATTAAACCAACATCGGGTAAACTAAAACTATATTTTAATCTGTTAGATTAAGTAAGTAGGCTTAACCTGTTAACATGGAAACAACTGTAAGACTTGTAGGGCTACATTATCTGCCCTATCGTCACACATTTATTGTGAATATCTGTGAATGTCTGTAAAATGTTAGAAGCTATCTGGGCTTATATAGTGTGTTCTCTGTTAGCGTGGTTGGGGTAGCTAGCGGCACGTTTTGATAAACATCAGGGCCCATATTCTCGTACAAGTTGTGATACATGTATATCGTTGATTTATTTAATTTTTCAGATTAGATGAAGTTGGAGTTCTGGAGAGTCCACGAATGCAAGGAACATATGACACTGGCCAAGTATGTCATAATTAGTTAATTTAACTGATTTTTTTGTTTGAATTTGAGTAATAAATTAAAATATTATTGGAACAAAATTGTCATTGCATGAATGTTTTCACAGAAATTTAATTTTTATTTTACAACATCCAGATTTGAGTTGCATGAATAAAGTTAGGCATTGGAACAATTGAATACAATTGTGATATATAATATATAATATTATTATAGCCCAGGCCCATAACCTGTTATCGGGACAGTCACCCATGGCATTAAATTAAAATTAAAATGGAATCACCAGTGTTCTAGAGGTTGAAAACACTGTAAGAAATTTTGATGTAACACTCCCTATGCAGTTCTGGCAAACTACCAGTAGGTGTACTCACTGTAATTTCTACAAAGATTATACTAATTTTATAGCGTCACCTGGGATGTCTGGCCATCGTCTTTCTGCATTTCGTTTCCGGAGCAGATCTGGGGAACCCTTAGGGGGATTTCTTTCATTTTGTACACACACGTCACTTAGGGGTGTAGATGTTCCCTTTGGGGTTTATCAAATTTCACCTACAGTATACTTAAATGGCAGACTATCAGCCATAATTAACTTTGACACATGTATGCCTCAGCCTTCGAAATAAGTGGTTTCCGTGACCTCGGGACAACCAAAGTCTCACACGGTTAACCATATTTAGCTTGTACTGTTCTCCGGCCGATAACCTTTAAATTTACCCAGTTAAAGCATACAACAAAATGCTGTCAATGACAATGAAGCACTACAGAGTATAGTGCTTCATTTTGTTCAATAATAATATAGTGGGTGGCTGTGTTGCCACAATCTTATTCCATATAGGACCTATTGGATATAAGTTAATATATAGGAAACTTTTTATATTATCGTATACAAATCAAGTGTACGGCAATACCTATGTTGCGGACAACCTTCATTCATGGCGGACAACCAAATAGTGAGCAATGGTTATCCACAAGACAACCTGTCTTTCACACCTTATCGTGAACGCTGTGCCTAATATCTGGCTAGACCATGATCACTATAAAACAAAATGTGAGGTTTCAGGAAGGGATATGCCTTGAAAAATTTCAACTCTATCAAATTCATAATTAACTTTAATATGCTAAGCCTTAATATCTGACGAACAGTGCCAGATAGCTATTGAGCAAAATGTGCGGTTTCAGGAAGGGATATGCCTTTGAAAACTACCAGTCATAATTAACTTTAACCCTTAGGCCACAGTTTTTGGATTAATTGGTTCTCAAGAATTTTTATTCAAGATTCAGAGTGGTCATTTGAAAAAAACCCTAAATTTTTATTAGATTTTGAAACAGTAAACTTACACAAACAACTTTTTTTTTAAAGTGTTGACTTATTTCAGTTTACATTATTATTTTAATTTATATCGATAAATAGCGGATCAGAGCTATGATAAAATAAAACAAAGACAATATTTCAATTTTATTTTTAGTAGAGCTTCAGCTCTACTCTTCTGATGATGTGAGTCTGAGTGGTTTTCTGTATGATTAATTTCACAGCAATAACTTTAAATTTTTTTCGAATTGAGAACATATCTAACTCCATGTGTGTGTTAAGAATAACTTTTTTCGTTGCACCACGAAGCCACATTTTGAGATTTAGGCTTGAATGGTCCGATGAACACGGATATAAATGACGCATCAATTACTATTTCTATAAAATGTCAGCCATGTACAGGCATACAGTGCATGGGGCTCTGTTAGGTGACGTCACGCGTGACACGTGACCTTAGCTATACACTTTGACCTGCCTTCGCCAGCACAGCAATACCCAGTAAACACAAAACATTTGTATAGCATTTGAACAATGTTGGGTCAACGTCGGAGACGTTGTGCCGACGTTGTACGAATGCTATACAAATGTATTGCTGGGTACCAACCTGACAATACTGTATACGACACGTGACCTACTATGATTCAATGGTGTTTAAATGTTGGCCCGCCGTCTCCGACGTCGACCCGACATTAAAACAACATTGCGTCAACGTCTCGTGTTTGCTGGGAAGAGCACCTGGCATTAATAGTAGGCCTAAAACGGCAACGTGATTGTCTAGCGGTATGCGTGTTTGCTAGGTCAATCTGTCCAAGAGGTATACACAACAACACTCAATGTTGGTTCAACGTTTGTCCACCATCTACGATGTTGGACCAACATTAAGCCAACTTTGATTCAACATTTGTCTCTGCTGGCCTGCCAATACACATGTATAGGGCCTATATAATATACCTATCGGCCACTCACTGCCAAAAAAACAAACATTCACCCGATGTGTCATTAATGTTGGGCGAGCTTCATAGACGATGCTCTAACATTAAACCAGCAACAAAAAAAAATAATTCATTTGTAGTAAAAACTTAGGCCTAGGGCCTACTGGTGCTTACAGTCTGAATACGTTCTGAAAACTTTACAAACACCCCTCAGGCAATGCATCAGCTCTACTCTTCTGATGATGTGAGTCTGAGTGGTTTTCTGTATGATTAATTTCACAGCAATAACTTTAAATTTGTCGAATTGAGAACATATCTAACTCACAATGCATCAAGATTCAGAGTGGTCAGCCTAATCCTGCTATGCTTAATAAATCTCATAGCCATATGCGAAGCCACAGAAGTGACATTTAAATTAGGCTAGTATTTTTAAACTCAATAACAAGTTATTAACTCACCAATTATATCGACAACTTTGCAATCTCAGTATATCTAGGCTTATCGAGTTGTGAGTTCTATAGTGAGTTGTGAGTTGTGATAGGCCTATTGAGTTTAAAAAAATAAAAATGCAAATGTTGCCTTCACACATAAAACATACTTAAAAGAGAGTAGTAAATTAAAAATAGCCATTGACATGAATAAATTAGGGCCTGACGTTACACATAAACCACGATGGAAACTGATTGTCAAGGGCATAAGCCTGATAGAATATGCCTATTGAGATCCTTGTTGGACTGAGATGTTCGGGCTAACGTTCTAATTTTTAGGAAGAAGACAACCAAAGTAGGTTTACACAACATGTGGTGCCAAGGAGCAGAAAACAAGAGAGATCCCCCCCAGGTCCATTTAATGTTGTCCTGCAGTCTCACACTGTTATTACGCTGGCCTATCATTAAATCAACATTGGCTCAACAACTGTGGCAGTGAAAGTAGTTAATCTGTCTCCTGACTCAGTTATTTCAATTCTGAACACTACACACTGCCATCACATCTGAGCAAATAGCAGCAGGCCTACCAGCATGCAATGTGCCTAGGCTACTAGCATGCAGTACCTTCCCCTACCTGTCATTGACTGGGGTATGCCTAGTAACATATATGCCTATAACACTCAAACTGTCAGGTTAATATAAACAGTTTCTGTTTAATAGATTGGCTTCGAATAATGAACTGCACCACAGTCCCAGCCCAGGGTCACACAGGGAGTAGCCTGAGCCTGTAGGCCTATTTCCATTAGGGTAGGCCTACCCGATTATCCCTAATAAACTGGATATACTAATAAACACAGAGACACAGTTGGGAGGCGTATTTATCCGGAGTTTATTATGTGCACTGAAATCAGTGTGGAATCTATCAATACATTTGTTGACTTGTGTAAAAAATAGATGTGACAGATCAGGGCTGACCCTGTACACGCTATGGTTCGTTTCCCTGGGAATTCACAACATTACACGTGCAACGCATGACCACCAGCCACCCACCCTCCCTCCCCGACTAAACATTGAAAACAACATTGAGCTGACGACAGTCAGACGCGAGAAACAGGATAGCTACTGTCGGATTCAACTCCTCATTTAGACCAATATATTTGTTGCTTAATTGTGAAACAGCTGCATCTTAGCTCTCCTTAAAACAATGACCCTGAAGCCCGGCACAAGCTCTACTTCAATGCCGTCAATCTCTAGTTTTCTTGATTTCCCATTATCATGATTCGGCGTCTTAAGAAGCAAATAATCAACAAATTCTCGCCTTACACTGCTATGGGCGACTATAGTTGCCCAAATCCACCCAGCTTTGCCTGCTGTAATTTCTTAGATTAATTCTTTCTATTTGCATTTCAAGATTTATGATTTTGAAATATAATGATTTTAAGCCTCAGGCACAAATTTTGCGGCTGCCTATTGTCGTCAGTGTGCGCATCCGCCCGTCTGTCTGTCCACTACTTTTAGCACTATAACTTGTTTTCGTTTAACTGGAATGCACAATAAACTTCACATACAGGTTAATCATGACTTGATCAATTTCACATTTACCCTTTGTGTGACCCTATGACAAGGTTGACTTTTTTCTATCAACAAATTTCTCATTAATGCGATAAACTGAACATTTTTTTAATTGTGTCAGATAGCTAGACCAATTTTAATATTTAACAGGTGGCGATATACCGTAAACCGGGGCTATTTTGCCACCCCTGGGGCTATTTTGCCACCCCCTAGGAAAATTGATAATTAATCCTCTGCTTTTCAATAAATACCATACGTTAATAAAAATAACTATTATCACAGGTTAGAATATATTGTAGGGAACATTTGTATGTCTATTCACAATTTTTAAAAATTATTTCAACACTAGAAAAAAATATTATACCGAAGTGTTATTTTTTAAGCGTTTTTTCTAAATTTTACCAATTTGAACTCTGGAATGGTATTTATCCATTTTATTAATGTACATGTAAATCTTTTTATTTCATGGTATTTGAAGGGTCCTTATCACATAAAAAAAAATAATTGATGAAATTTAAATATTGAGCCTGTTTGAGCACTTCAACCAGGGCTATTTTGTTACCCCATACTGGGGCTATTTTGCCACCCCTTCAGAATGCCCGCCAGAGCCTAGTTTTCATTCCGATATAAAAACGAACTTGGCCACTAGACTCACTGACCCCTAAAAACTATATAAATAATCACAAACCAGGGTTGAGGCATTTTTTTTTTAATTAAAGAAAATTCATGAAAAATAATGACTTTTTCACTGAATATTTGATGTTTGTGTCTGTATGGTACATTTACCTGATCTATGTATGTAATATATTAAATGGATTGATAAAAATGTCTACTGACTGTTTATTTGATTTGATTATCATCATATTAGCTGCTCAATTATATTATTTAAAAATATTTATATGGCAAACTATATTTATTAGGATTCTGACAAATGGTTGGAATTCTCAAAATATAATCAAAATAAGCTGCAGTGGCAAAATAGCCCCGGTTGCTGGGGCTAATCTGCCACCATACATTTTTTTTTAAACGTCCTATTAATAAAGCCTAAATACAAACTATGGTAAGCATGCAAATACCAAGTACACAATCACCCTCATTTATCCCTCTTCTATTCCCACTACAAAAAGCAGATTAAATACAGTGATGAAAAATACGTAAATAGGGTGGCAAAATAGACCCAGTTTACGGTACCATGAAAATTTCAAATTGTTTAAATTCAAAATGGCTGACCTGCGCCACTTTTGACTAATATAATATACATAATAAAACGTAATTTAATAATATGTAATTTAATATATATGTAATAACTGAAAATCGTGCCAGATAGCTAGACCATTACTATTGAACAAAATGTGTGGTTTCATGTCGAGATATATCCTGAATAATTTCAACTCGATTAAATTAAAAATAGCCGACATTCTTCAAAAGCCTGGAGAAGTCATGAAAATGTGTCTCAAGTCACGGAAAAGTCATTGAAATAGAAAATACAGCCTGTATTCATAATTTCAATGTATCTTCATTATTTTTTGTTAAATGTTGTTGTGTGCCTTTAGTTTGTACATGTATAACACACAATGAGAGTCTTTAAGATTCTCATTGCATGTTGCGCAAACACACAGCAACATTCAACAAAAAAAAATGTACAGGATATGCGGGGAGTAGTATGTAGTTTATAGTCAGTTGTGCCAATTACATGTTTAGTTCAGTATTTTTTCTCGATAAAAGGTTCTTGGATTTTATAAATATTAAAAATACATGTAGATACATTGTTTTTTCCCACATTTTGAGTGTTTTGCAGACACTGTGTTTCGCTATGGCGCTTCTTCAGAGCTGAATGGTTGCTCAATCCTGGAACCGTGGATTTTAATTTTCTCATTTTTAAATAGGCTGTGGATTTCACAAACCACACAATTACTTGGAATTTAGACAAATGTCACATGTATACATACCGGTGGGTGCTAAGTAAGAAGTTCAGATCAAAGTTGCATAAGCCAAGATCGAATGGGAGTCCTGCTTGAATGTATTTTTGTGCACGTCATTTCATCATTTTTCTATTCAAAAACTGTGTTATTACTGACAGCTTTTTCTACATGGCGTCTTCGGTTATCGTGGTGTGGTTCTCTTCCCATGGGTTGGAAAAGTGTATGACAGAGACAGGTAAGACTTTGAAGATAATATCTACTATCAGTAATATCTACCAACAAAACAACCAAGATACTGTACATGATATCCAGAGCTCATTGGTTAACCCTGAAAGCGCTACAGGACCCACTCATATTTGTAATAATTTGATACCAAACATTTGCAAATCTTGATGTTTAACCCTTAAAGTGCTGAATTATTTTTTTATAAACCATGGAGACCAAAGGTTTTTAAGGCCGCCTTTTATTTTTAATTAAAAAAGGTGAGCTATTGCAATTGAAGTTCCGCGTTGGGGTGTCAGCGTTAACATTTACTTGTGTGGCGCGATAACTTGAAAAGTTTTTCATGTACATATCCTTCCCAAATTTGTTATGCATGTTTTTCATGTATCCTCTTCAAATTTGTTATGCATGTTACAAATAAGCAGCTCTTGGACAAGTTCAATAATGGCCGAAAAAAAGTTAAATCAGGTGTCTAGGTGCTAAGCTAACATTTACTGACAATATATATATATACATATGCTAATTAAACTGAACAATACAATAAACATGATGAACAATATTGTTACTCCCATAAATACACTTATCTGCCTTGCGGCGATAAGTAGTTCTTAATCTCACATTGCGGGGATTGACTTTAGTCGTCAGAATCTGATGTCTACAGACGTCAGATCCTGACGACTGAAGTCGATCCCCGTGCTGTAAGGGTTAAACACATATTTCATTCCAAATTAGCTGTAATTTAACCCAATAAATAAAACAGATTTACATTGACTCTAGTGGTGCTTAGTGGTGTGAGGGTTAATATGTGTGACATTTAACACTGCTCAAATTTTCACCACTGCAGGCCTTCAGACATGTGGTTAGGATTTTTTAAACTGCAAATTTAGTCGTTTTTCAAATTTCATTAGGTTTTGTGGGTAATTGTGGTG
Source organism: Flabesymbios commensalis (assembly GCA_964017125.1). NCBI lineage: Eukaryota > Metazoa > Annelida > Polychaeta > Terebellida > Flabelligeridae > Flabesymbios > Flabesymbios commensalis. The sequence continues at coordinate 59,522,971 of OZ024903.1, read as the reverse complement.
GGTGATCACTCACCTCACTACTTTTATGTGAGCTTTTTTCACTCGCCACTAGTTTTCAAATCGTAAGGCCTGCTACTGTATATCACAATATATTTGTATCCCATTTAATTTGGTGACTAAAAGTCACTTTTGCAATTGCGCATTTTATCACTTTCATTTAAGGTCACTAATTACTTACAGGTGTGTTAACGCTAATACAACACTGCACAAAATGACCTGCTGTCCGATTTGTGCTGGCTCCATTTTGTTCAGTTCTGTATATCTGTAGTGCAGCCTTAAAATAAACTTGTTTTTGCTACAGTGTACATGCTAAGGCTGAAGATTGGGTGCTGACTGGCAGCAAGGAGGTGAAGGGTCGTACACATACTTACTATCAGGTCCTGATTGATTCCAGAGATATGCCACATATAGTAAGTTTCTTATGAAAATCATCTTTTCATATTGCTTAGCAAATAGTGAGTATACATTTGTTTCAAAGCTGAACCTACATGTAGTCAGTAGCTGAGCATCAACAAACACAATTGATCTAAGGAACAACTGTACAAGGGTTTCTTGCCAGACTCCAGACAAATCTGATATGTAGAGCGACAGTGTCAAACCGAGACGGCAAGATCTACAGTGGCTAGAGTTTGTGTTGGTGATGTCTTTTGCTACTATCACTTTGAATAGAGTACCTTCTGTCGAAGTATTTGTATTACAACTTATTAAAATGCTCATTTCCAAGTATGGTACATGTAGATAAAATAAAATACAAGAATAAATAAATAACAATATGTGACAATTAATAAAAATAATAGAATTGAAAATGGCCAATCAACTGGAAAAGATAAAATATAAATTCAAATATAATTTTCATGTTTTCTGAAAAATAAAAATGTATATGAAATCCGATGAAGTATTTTTTTATCCGGACACAGACAGTTAAAGAATGTGATTTGTGAAGATCCAGAAGGCATTCTACATATATATAATTTTAGTTTAAATACACCAAAGTTGGCCTGTGAAAATTTGAACCTTACTGCCCTTTTTCGCATGGTGGGTCACATATCTTTACTTTATTGTTTATGACTAAATTCTGTAAGTCTGTAGTTTATCCTTATCATGTTTCTGAATATTAACGTTTGCAAGTTTAGATGATGAGACAAAAGGGTTGATTAATGTACCGAGTTCTAATAAATGCCCATCTTCCAATAAACGCCCACTGATTAGAAAATAAAATCCTCGATGATGGTACACTATATAGACATATATAAAAAAAACTACTCTAATAAGCGCCCAATCCCCCAAAATATTACATTCATCATTATTATTGTTGCTCGATTCCCAAATACAATACAGGCCCTTGGAAAAAAAATATAATTAAAATACACAAAATCAGTGTTCCTATATAAATGCAAATATGTATGATAACCCATGACAAAATTTGCTGATGTAAAATCCAAAATGCTAGACTCGCAATAACAGATGGCAGCTTTCGTGTTAGTTTCCAGATAGCTCTTTCCAATTAAATTTAAATTCCCTGAATTATATACTATTAATAATAGGAATATGATGTCTTCATTTTTTTTCTTTACAGAGAGTAGGAACAGAGTCAGTAACATTTCTTAGTAGCCAAGAAAACACAGGAACTTTGTACTCCATACCTGGTAAGGCTTATCAGTATTGTGACATCAAATCTAATCATTTCATGCCTTGAAATGCTTTCATGAAATAGAATTTATGGAAGTACATAGAACATGTAACAAGTAACAAAGTAATATATTTTTTTATTATAATATTTTGCGCATTTTAGCTTGTCTATCTAGTTATAATGAAGCCTCCCCAATGAATATTGTGATGCCTGTAGTGTTTAGCATTTTTCCGCCTCCACTGGCTTATCCTCAATTTAGCTCTCACTAAAAAGTTAACTGATAAATTTTGTTTATGTTTCACATATATGGCAATTCTTCCCATGGGTATATTGTTTTTTGGCGCCGTGCCAAAAACTGACATTTTCCTAGATGACCTCCCAAAAAGCTTTTTGGCTCGATAACTTATAAACTGTTGGTTGGATTGCTTTCAAATTTGGTAGAGTTGTTCTTTTAATTTTTTTTAACTAATAAATTTTTTACACAATTATTTTCAACATAAATAATATAGGCTATTCCACTGATATATTTATTTTCGGCACCGAGCCATAAAGATGGCCACCCAAAAAATTATGGGCACTAGAACAATAATAAACTGTTGTTTGGATTGCAAGCATATTTTATCATGTTTATAGAATAGTTTTCCAGGTATTTCTGATGATCTGAGTAATTTTTGGGATGGATCAATTAAAAACAAAATGGCTTTAGAAAAATAATTGGTGGGGGATGGGGGTGCAATATTTTCTCATTGTTCTTTTATGTATACTGGAGTGGTCATGGACTGACTTGGAAATATCTACACTCCTTCAGCTGTGTCATCTGTCTATGTGTAGACACTGCTACAATGTTTCATCAAGCTCTTTCTAACATGACACAGCGCCATGTTGCCTTTTGTGAGCGCCATGTTGCCCTTCATGAGTACCATGTTGCCTTTCATGAGCACCATGTTGTCCCTCATGTGGGCCATGTTGCCCTTCTAATATTTAGACTGTAAAATGCCTCTTTCAACTGTTGTTACGGCATATCTAACTTACCCAGTCTATTGTCACAGTGGAAAACACCCCAGTGACTGATGTCGCGTGAAAACACCTATGACGCAATACCTGATAACGGCCTGTGTACACAGTGGTAAGGTGGGTGTTGGAAATGTCTAACCGGGTCAACTGAGTGCCCGGCGTGCATGATAAGGTGCCCCTAAAGATAGGTGGCGCCATGCCCCTTCTGAATCCCAGATGAAACACTGTGCTAACCTTCTTCTCTGACTTGGATAATAATGCAGTGGTCAAAAACCAGATCAGTGGGAATTCCCCCTTCCCCAAACCCATGTGGGGAGTTTCAGAATTTTTCAGAATCCCATGGTTCCCACGGGACCTCGAAATTGGGAAAAGTCTTTGAATTTGAAGTCCTTGATTTTTGTAAAAACATAAATAAACCGAGAAAAGTCCTTGATTTTGATCCACCTGTGATGTTTTGCTGTTGATCTTGAAAAACGTCACGCGGCAGTGACAGCTAGTGATTAAATGAAAGAAAAGGTTACACTTGAATAATGATGTGAGTTAGGAATGTAGTGTGCCTATTTGATCAATATAAAGTCAAAAGACAAATATCGATAAACAATGTATGTAGGCCTACATTTCATATTTTCTACAATATCGTAATTTCACTTATATGCATGGTCTGAAATTTGATAAAAATAGTATTAAAAACTCCAAAGTTGCTGTTTTAAATACCTTCTGGCCTAAATTTATTTTTGTAAGTCCGCAAACCACTTTTTTTATGCACAATAAAGGGCCTTGAAAAATATTGTGAAGTCCTTGAAAGGTCCTTGAAAAGTCTTTGAATTTTGTATTTGAAAAAGTCTGGGAACTATGGATGGTCGCTGACCTGCCAACACCTGGAGTTGGCAAGCAGCCAATATCCACAGGAGACCCTGACCTGTCCAGTCCTTGTGCTGAGAGAAAGGGCTGGTTTCGAGCCTAGGAAATAGGGATGCTTTTAATCACATTTTCAATCACATCTAGTTTAATCCATAATTTTGCTTTTGTTTTTTTGTACCGGTAATTTGATGCTACATACTTTTATAATGATAAAATTGAATGACACATATTAGTATTTTCTTAAATTTTTATATTTTTGCAGGCCTAGATTACGTTGGCCATGAAGATGTCCTCCCATACAGGACTACAGAAAAACAACCTATAAATAATCACCTTTTTGATAAATTCTTGGCTCTTGATAAAGATTCGGGTGAGTGGGAATATTAATGATTTAAGGTAATTCTACAGGCTAGCATTTTCATTTATAATTAGGTCAATATTTTTTTCAAACACATTTTGATAATATATGTAAGAAATGACACTCATCATCAGCTTTACAAAATGCCATTATTGTGCCCCTGCCATCTTAGTGGCCTGGTTCACTCAACCAGAAGAATGTAGTTGTGTGTACAATGTTAGACAGGGCTGATTTTCAGAAAACTGAAACTGTACACCCTGATGTGTATTACCATAGTTTCTCAAAACGGTTTTCTGGGAACTGTTTTTTCGTCAGTGAGTCCCAAATCATTGAAATGGCTATCACTGACATCTTCATTCTTGTCAAAAACTGCAACTCGCTTAGATTCAGTTTTCTGTCATCACATAGCCTATAGTAGGCCCATAGAATTATTAAGCTATCTCTCCCCAATTTTATGACAGTTAGGGCTTCTGGCTTTTGAGCTGTGTGTTGAGCCATTGGTTTATACCCTGTAGATAGCCCATAGATTTCACTGAGAGCAATGTCTACCTTGAGATCAAATCTATTATGAGATCAATACATTATTTTGCAATAAAAGATATTGCCTTTGAAAATCGAACCCTTGGTCTTAATAGCATCTGACGCCATAGCCACAATTGTGGTAAAAAACATTCCTAGAGCAGCTGATCTAGATCTTGAGCACAACATTGGACAAGATAGTCGACCCTGACCAATCACACAAGATATGTAGGTCAGTCACATCTCTGAACCTATCAACATGTACGACAGACGAGTAAACAAGTGACATTGATCCAGTATTGTTTCAATGCTGGGCCAACGTCTCGGAAGTGTCCATTTCCGATAACATCTGTTGATTGGCTGTCGGCCACCACGTGATACCGCATTGCCTAGGAGTACTGTTGAACTCAGAGTTGACCTTCAAATGCTGTGCAAAGGCAGTATATGCTCACTTTGCAAGTAAGCAGATACTGCCTTTGCAGAGAAGATACCGTAAGTTCTACAGCCAGTTGTTGGGGGAGGGCGAGGCTGAGCCTAAGGTCTATACACACCATGCATTCTGTAACCTAGCCACATCTCGCTGTACCCCCTGCGATTATGTAATAGGCCACACTGTGACATAAGTAAGCTACTGATTGTGGATTAAATCTTTTTTATTTTTATATATCTTAAGTCCTGATTAAAAATGACATATTTGTTTTTTTCAGCTAAAACTATCCTAGATAGATGAATCAGAAATACTTTAATAAAACAAATTTTAAAATTTTTAAGCTTGTCATGCGTGTGAACCAGTTTTATCGTGGCTGACTGATTTTTATGACAGTGTAGTCATGTACATTTAATATTACACTGGAAATGTATTATTTTTCATTCATTTCTCCATAACAATGACTGCCCATTCAAGAAATGCCAAACAATCAAAGCATAAACATAACATTCTAATAAACCAATTTAAAAGGATATTTAATTGATTCTTATTTCATACAGGAAAGCATTCAGCGAGGGAGACTCTGCGAGAGTGGCAAGATAAGAACCATCCCTGGCTTGAGCTCACAGACGTTCACAGAGAGACAACAGAGAACATTAGAATCACAGTCATGCCTTTCTTTATAGGCTCAAAGGTTATTACTTGTAATCTAAAATCTAATTTAATTTCATTCGCTATCAATATTTCACTGTCATACTTCCTTAACCTTTAACCCTTAAAGCGCGGTGATCGACTTCAGTCGTCAAAATCTGACGTCTACAGACGTCAGATTTTGATGATTAAAGTCGATCCCCGCACTGTAAAAGTAGAAATATTTCTAATGGCCGTAGACCCACACCATAGGTATTCAAATGATTCGGAAAGAGCTGACTAAGATATTTATGATGATTTTAAATTTATTAAAACCCTTTGGTCTCCAAGATTTATGCAAAATTAATTCAGTGTTGTGAGGGTTGAAGGGATAAGTCATAAAATTGCAATTTTTAGCAATTTTATGTTGTGGGTCGCTACAACTTAACCCTTTCAGCACGGGTACCATCTTTATACATCTGATTCTGACGTATAAAGAAGCTCCCTGCACTGAAAGAATTAAAATATTACAATGGCTTGTACACAGTAGACCCATAACATAGGTATTTAAATGAATCAGAAAAAGTTAACTAAGACATTTATGGTGATTTCAAATTGAGAAGAACCCTTTGGTCCCCATGGTTTACACAAAATAATTCAGTGTTGTAAGGGTTAATTGGGTGCAAATGACTTGCATATCTACAATTTAATAGGAACATATGCAAATCTACCAATTTTAATGCTCTTTTCTCCTTTAACCCTTAGGACACTGATGTCGACTAGAATAAACATTCCCTGTTTTTATTAGCACCAGGATTACCCCTGATAACTGAAAAATATGCCGTCAATCTTGAAATACTGCTAAATGCTGGGACCTAAATTTCGCAAATCACACAAATTTTCAGTCACTTGAAGTTGTGGATCACGGCAGCGAGACACAACTTCAAGTGACTGAAAATTTAAGCTGAATAACTCAGTGCTCTAAGGGTCAATTGTATTGTATGAAGGGAAAATTAAAAAGGCTGCAAATGACTATGCATGTGATTAGCACTTTCGGTAATAAAAGCACCTTTGTCGGTTTGTGAAAGCAGTCAATCTAGATCACAGTATTTGATGATCATGTATTTGATCATGTATTCGTCAACCAGTGATTTTAGAGTCAATTGCTCAAGATTTCCACCCCAGCTATCAGTCAGCATCTGTTATCAATTAAACTGTTACTTACATTTTGTTTAAATACTAATGTATTCCATTCATGTAATAAAGGTGTAAAATGATTCATTTGGTATAAGAAAAGGGGCATACCATTTTTTTCTGAATAATATTAATAATAATAAATATTAAAACTTCTATAGCGCCTAAATCCTCGGTGATCCGAGCTCAGCGGCGAAATATTTCAATTGGCAATTGTGTTGGGGAATGCTAGCTTCAAACGCTTAACAACAGTGATAAATGGCAATTATTAATGTGTTTTTTATTTGCAGGAGATGCAGCAAACACATGTATATTGGGTAAGTAGAATTCTCAATCACATTGCAGGTCTAGTTTTATGATAAACCTCCTAATCTCTTTATATCAAGATTAACCACTACATGTATGTGAAATTTTTAGGCTAAACCAACATTGTATATATATTTTTTTAAAAACGATTTTAAAAACAGTTTTTTTCAGAGAATGGATGTGAGAGCAGCTGCTCACATATTTGCTCATACATAGATTTTTATCACAATATATAACAAGTTGTATTTTCCCTCAGACTTTTAGAATTACTTTAACCGGGAAGACAGTTGTACTTTTTTGTAAGAATTAGTAACTTTAATCATTGCCTTTCAACATCAGCTTCTGACATCAAAAGCTGATCCTGACATTGAAAGATAAAAGTTTTAAAAAATTTGTGCACGGTTCATAGAAATGTACCGTAATCAATCGCACGACCATTGTACAAAACATTAGGGTTTTCAAATAGGGTTGATGTTGGTCATAACTCTCTCCTAAAAAGTTGAAAAACACAGTTATCATTCTATCCGGGCTAGCTATACTTTATCATATTGTATATTATATTGTACAAATTGATTTGACAGTGATTTGGTTTTATACACTCTCATTTTATTGTATCGAATCAGAGAAGCAATGGATGCAGCTCAACTCTGGTTCCATTTCAGTTCACAACATGACTTAAAATTTAAATCCTTGCATCGTTTGAATTTGAATTTGTCTAGTAACAATTGCAGCATTACCATAAATTAATCAAGATTAACGGCCAATATATAGCTTTAATCATCCACACAGCATGTAAATCAGAGATATATATGATATGTACATGTACCTCTTAAATTAGGTACATATCAGTGCAACAGGAAATAAGCATGAAGCAGTGATTTCTCAGTTAAGTTCAATTTACAGCTGCACTACTGAATATCATCTTATGCCATATGGAAAAAACATGTGTAGCAATATTCTGCAATGTAAGCTAAAATGTATATTACAGTAATAAACTGGGGATCCTAATTTATGCTATACACAAAGTGAAAAAAATATATCTTGTGATGGATTCAATATTGTCACTGACTGTAATGCTATGCCAAACAAATTATGTATTTACTGTACTTGTTTTCATTTGAACACAGTGGCGGTATTGTATCCGTCTGGAAAACCTGGGTGAGGAAGTTGTACAGCTGAGAGAGAGACATTGGAGAATCTTTAGTCTTTCAGGCACACTAGAAACTGTTAGAGGCAGGGGCATCATTGGCAAGGTACCTAAGACTAAGAGCATGTATCAACTCCTAATCTTCTGAAACGCCAGATTTTGATAAAACTAATATATTTAGGAAATTGAAACCATTAAATGTGCCAATCACCCTGATTCATTTCACGGTGCTTACATTATTTTGCTAAATTATCATTACCACAATTAGTATTTTAATGATTAATAAGTTTATTTTTTTCAACTTTTTAATTTTTTTTTTTTTACTGTAATCTTATTTACTTTTGCCAGGAACCCATTCTGTCGCAATCACAACCTGCTTTTCAATACACAAGTCATGTTTCTTTACAAGCACCAAGCGGACATATGTGGTATGTGAAAACAGTTACAATATTTTGTCATATTTTATTTCTCAGAGTTCTCAAAGCAATATATTATTTGATTCATTACACATTTATTAGACATCAGATGTTCTACATGAGTTCACTTACCATTTGAACCCATTTCATCTAAAAAATTCTCAGAGAACAAGTGGGTCAGCTGGCCTAAACCAACGCCGGGAAAAATATGCAACCTTCTAATATCCAACAGGAACAAACGATATCAAAGTGTTTTCGGGACAGAAGTGATGCGAGTCTTGAGCTGGGCACAAAAGTTTAATTAAATTCTCTCAATAATACATACATGATGACTTGTGACTCTATGTACATTTTAATCAGGGTAATTTTCAAAAGGCAACAGCCAAATATATCATAGCTTCCTACCCACCTTAGCAACCGACGTGAATAGTACATGTAATAACATACATTATTTTGTTAATTTATCTTGCAGGGGTACATTCAAAATGGAGAGAACAGATGGAACGAGCTTTGAATGTCGTATTCCACCATTTTCTTTGGAAAGTAAACATGACGATTCTGGTACACCACACGGTTTTGTGGTCTAGCACTTTAATCATCGCAGCCGCAGACTGGAAGTTATCACACAATTGTACCATTTATTGTGTCAAGTGACTATCTACACGTCACCTCATTGTAAACAATAATTTTAAAAAACTATTAATTTTTGTTAAACATATTCATCCTAATTTTTATTTATTACAATTGATTTAGTAAAATAAATGCTGCATAAATCATAAAAATCACTGAAGTTGTGTGGTAACAGGGTTTGTCATTTGTTCCAGTTTAAAATTTAATGTCCAGCTTGGTATAAAGCCAATACAAAGATAGCATTATTTAAACATCTGCTATACTGTGTGGTGTTATATTTCACGTGGCAATGTTTTTTGTGCTAATAACCTGAGCGCGAATTGTTCTTCCACGCAAGCTATACTTCATCAATATTTTGAATCTGTGATTTAAAGTGTTGACAGTGATGTTTTTCTAACCTCTGTTTATCAGTGGATGCATTGACTTTAGTCGCAAAGTCATCAAGAAGTGCATACATGTCTAGAAATAGAAGTACAAGTACACATAGTCCACTAACCCAGTAAACACAAAACATTTCTATAACACTTATACAACTTTGTGCCGACGTTGTATAAATGTTATAGAAATGTTTTGTGTTTACTGAGAATACACCAGTGAACTGATGGCTCAGGTTAATATATATTATAACCTGATCACTTTGTAATCTTCTCCCAATGTACACATGTTTTCAATGTATCCAATAGCTATGTGGAAAATAAAAATTATTTTAGCTGTTACTGGTACATTATGTAATAATATATTGCAACTTCTCTCACTGACATGGGTATATATTTATTATAGGAGTGTGATTTTAAAAAAATGCTGCTGTAGTCGCAGACTACTAATAGGTATTACCACCTTGAAACAGTGTTTCTGTCTTTTTACAAAGTGACAGATACACCCTTCCAAATCCAAGGTGTGTGCTCTTATATGTAATGGTGAGTAGGTTGAATCAATGACTACATCCTCTGATCATATTATAATCTGCTTGTAATGCTAAATTAGCGACTGATATTTATATATAACAATGAGGACAGGAAATATAAAACTTTTATCATGACAAAAATTGAAAAAATATTATTCCAGGAATAAATATGCTCCTTTAACCCTTTCAGCGCAGGAACTGACTTTAGAATTTGACGTCTATAGACGTCACATTCTGACGTCTTAAAGTCGATCCCCGCACTGAAAGAATTACACATTTATAATGGCTGTATACAGGTATATAACACAGGTATTCAAATGAAGCAAAATGAATGCTATTGGTGTAATAAATGCATCCAGATACAAGTTAACTTGGTTGTTTTATTCATGCATTCAGATAATATTATTATTTACAAGTAGATTCGTAAGTAGGTTATTTCAGTTGAATTTGTTAATGCATAAATGTAGTCATTTTTTGCCTGAGACTAATTTACTTTTTTAAAGTTCAAATTCAGCTTTAGAATATATTTTTTGTGGAAATTGAATCAAAACGGTTTGAATTGGAATTTCATTTTAACAACAACCTGCACCAAGAGTTATTTCAATACGTGTACATGTATTGTATATCAACCACAACATTAATGACTTGGTGCTCATTGAAATGGTAGTGGAAAAAATTGACAGGGGGGCATTTTTGTAATTTCAGGTAATTTTATTGTATACATAATATAATAATTTAATAGGCCTATTTGTTAAAGCTATAGATATATTTTAATCTTGTCCAGCCAAGTCTAACCCCTCATAAAGCGAAGCTTAAACCTTTGCAACAAGTGCATGCCAGACATGTAGACGAGAGAGGGGTGATGATAACATTAATATTAATTAGGGGCAGTGAATGACGCAGTCTCGTTGCATAAGGTCACACTTGGGTCAGATGGTACTTTTTTGGTAGTCTATGTGATTGGCTCAGAGATATTTGTAATGTGTTAATTTATTTAAAACCAGAAATTACTTGTAAGCATGTTTCATTCCTTAACATTCATAACTCGGTCAAGTGTGAAGATTTAAAGGGCTGGTTTTTCCACTATTATTGGGGATCTTAGAAACCCATGGATGGATCTATTTCATATTGCACACACACATCCCTTAGGGGGTGTAGATGGGGTTTATGAAATTTGAACTACTTTAATGGCCGACCATCGGCCATAATTATCTAGGACCTGCAAAATTTGAACAATACGATCGAATTCAAAATGGCAGATTATCAGACGTAATTAACTTTAATATGCGTGATATCTGACAAACTGTTGTCAGGTGGCTAATAGAACATTACTATAAAAAATTACCATAAAACAAAATGCGAGGTTTCAGGTAGGGATATGCCCTGAAAATTTTTAATTCTATTAAATTCAAAATTGGCGGCCATTATTGACTTTAATATGCCTGATATCTAGCAAGCTGTTACAGATAGCTAGACCATTACTATAAATGCGAGGTTTCAGGGAGGGATATGCCCCTAAAAATGTCAACTAGATCAAATTCAAAATGGCCAAATTGAGGCCATTATTGACTTCAATATGGGTAATATCGGGAAAATTGTGCCAGATAAGATAGATGGTTACAATACAAGAACCCTGCGGTTCTGTACTTGTTGCACATTGAATTTGTTTTGAATAGAACATATTTTTCAAATTACTGTATGTAAAATTTTGTAATGAATCCATCAATCAAAGAACGTTGGCAACACGTGCTGTATACATGTACTAACGAGCTTCGGTTATTTCCAGAATAGCCTCCGACCCCAAGCTGCAGGGAATGTACTATTTTGATACTGGCTGTGTAAGTTAATAATATAGAACACTTCAATTCGGATGGAAAGGCCACTGATAAAAGGAAATTAAGATTTGTTTAAGAAATAATATTTTAAAAAAGGTTGAGAAGAAACATTTAATACTCCCAACTTTAGGCCTTTTAATTGTATTCTGTGAAATCTAGAGCAGTGTGTCGCCACCCTCACTCCACATAATGGGACGTTCCAATAACCTGCCAATGACATGAAAGTCTTTGAGATTGCAGTAATGAGTTTGCTGGCAGGCTGTCAATAGTGTAAATGAGTGCAGGAACAATTTAGAACCAAAGGAATTTCATTTGTTTGTATGCAAAATATTCATGAGGCTGAAACCACAGTTTTAGTGCCTAAAAACGAATTGTGTGGTTTCAGTGAGGGATATTTCCCAAGTAAAGTTGATCAAATTGAAAACTTACGACCATCATGGATTCAATATCTGTAATATATATGGCAAACTGTGCTAGACAGGTAGATCATTTATACTGTAAAACAGAATGTGAGACTGCAGGGAAGGATGCACCCTGTAAAATTTATGGTGGATTATGGTGGCCGACTGGCCTATTGTTAAAGTAATAGCATAACAAAGAGAATTATCATAACAAACACATCAATAATTTATTTCAACATAGTATTAAATGTATATAAATACAGCACATTACATTATCACAGATGGATGAAATTTGAAATTGCAAGGCAACTTCCTTTATGTTCACATAGTTTTCGTCAAGTTTGTATGACTAGTTCAAGCTAGCTAAAGCTTGTAATATTAAACATTTCACTAAAACCTTGTAAACATCTTATTAGTCCACTATCGACCTTAAAATATCTTACCATATTCAGACTGTACCAAAATTGTTTCATTTGTCGGTGAATTTCTTCGAAATTTTCTTCGAAATTTGGCCATGGCTTATAATCCACCACAGTGATTATACATTGTGTTATTATAATGATTATATTAGTGTCTGAATGAATGCACTATCGAAATGAATTCAAGTCATAATATAAATTTGCATTTTTGCAGAATTATTTTATAAAACTAGCGAATTAAATTTAAAAAAATGTACTGACAACATCTACTTGTGCATAATGATAGTAGGTGATATGCTGCTAGAACATCCTACTTTTATTGAAAATGATTGTGTAATAGCTGACATACTGAATTGTTGAATATATTATAAAATGTGTAAATTTAACAACATAACATCGCCTTGATATTAAAGGGTTGTGTCTTTAATAATAAGGGGACGCTAAATAACAATATCACATTTTCTTAACAAAACGAAGTATATAACATACAACGTTCCCCATCATTTTGCTGTATGTATTACAATAAGGTCACAAAGTATGGAAGTGTTTCTTCATTCAATCGGAACATCTTATCCATATATTGTACAATCAATGCGTTTTTTCTGAATAAAACGTCAACTGTATCAACATTATTAAAAAGAAGCGCAAAAAACTCAGTGCACAATAACACCGTAACATAAATACATGTTGGCATTTGGAAGTAGTACAGTAGGACAGTTTTTATCATGGTGTAGATGTTCCCAGTAATGCATTGTACTCCAGATGAATATAAGAGGTCACAACAATAACATTTCAAACGTAATCATTTTTATCCATGTAATTTTTTGTTCACATTAGTGAAATAAATATATGTAACACAATATAGGTGTATGATAGGCATGTATAATACTGTTCAATTTGTCTTAGTTTAATGTAGATTTAGCATGAGACATTTCATTTAAGTCTGTTTTTAGGATGATTCAAGTTCATCCACACAAATCTTAAAGCTCTACATCATGTTTATTTTACACAGCACTGAAATAGCATAATCTGTGTTCACGCTTGTAAAATACTGTTCATTATGTAATCTTCAACATGTAGCTGCGTAGTTTAATCAGAATTCAGGACGAGACAGATCCCCTGCAACACCCAGTGGCTGGAATGTTCTGTCGTGTGCAGGTCAGCTTCAAACACCAATCCTACGCCCATTGCATTTCTTCTTTGTGATGTCACATACACTGGTGTGCGGAATGTGTTCTGAAATAGTTAATTATATAATGCATGAGAATGCTGTCCTTGCCCATCAGCAACATTAGTCATCAGCAAAGGAGCAAAAAATGGTGCTGTTAATCACACTAATAACATATTTTAAGAGCATTAAAAATCGATACACTACTTTTGTCAATTAGAAAAATTGTAAGCATACCGTTAATAATAATAGGATTGACAACGAATATAGTGACAACGAAACTACTACACTACATATGAGCAGAAATGGGACCACCCCCATCCAAGCCATTATTAAATTTCAGCAGGATACATGACAATTTCAGCAAGTTATTGTGCCCACCGTTTTAAAACTAATTCCAAAGGCGGGATAAATTGTTTGATTTGTTTTTTTTTCCAAATGGCTCCCGGCTGTCATTTTTTTAAATTGATTTTTTACGAAATGTAAATCAGATCACAAGAAATACTTAGAAAACGTCTAGTCGAATTTAATTCAAGAAACAGTTTAGAAGATATCACAAGACACTTTGTTAAGTGTGAGCCAAAAAATATCATAATGTTCTAAATATAACACAATTGTGTAGAATTTACCTGTAGTTTGAGTCTATGTGACTCGATGGGAATGATTTTGAGGATTGGAAGATTTTGTATGAGTTGTTTTGGTTTCTGACGCGTGAGACAACTTCTCTTTATATCCCAGCCTGCACCCTCGAGATAAAGTCCATGTACAAAGCAACCTGTAAAAGCGGAACAGAGTACACATAGATAAGAGATTAGAATGACAAATATACTGTGAATCGGGAAATATTGGCGCCCATTTTATATTGACGATTCGATACAAAAAGCCAATGTCAAAAAGAGTTCCTATTTAGGATGCCAGGTGAGTCCGCCAATATTATCTCCACCAATTATCTTCACTCCCTAAACCCACCACGTTTAAAGCTGCCAATATTTCCCTGTTTACAGTAGTTTCCACTATGCCTCCACATACAATATTAACAATGAAGAGGCTAGGTTAAATTAATATTTTTTGCTACATAATATATTATAAAACAGTACCAGATATTGGCTATCAAATGTTGAAGTGATAAGATGCATATAAAGTATTTGTAAAAAATTTACAGACATATATAGAGATACACAATGACAAAGATTACAAGTTATTACATGACATTATATGCTGTCGCATCAATTACAACATTTCTAGTGCCGCCCCCTCCTTCCTCTCCGGAACAAATGGGTTTATGTCCCACTAGTTCAAGTAGAAAAAACAACCATGCGTCTCCATAGGGACGATTATGCAATGTGCATAAGACGGGCAGTAGAAATTATGAACTAAAACAATAAACAAATTTGAAGATGAAACTTTTTTGTAAGGGATGTCATGGTATAATACATATTTCTCAAGCTTAGATGTAAAGATATATATTTAACAATTTATGTTGGTATGATAGATTCCATATATAGCATGCAATGAGGCAGCCCAACAATTAATTGCCACACAATTAATGCAAGATGAACATTTTACATTTATCACCCCCCCCCCCCCCACACCCCAGCAATGTTACAATTATCCAACTTTGTGAATTTGTACTGCTGTTAGTATGCAATGAGTCACAGACTGTTATTTTCGGAGTGATGGCAGAAAACATATGATAAAAGTGAAATTCGGAGTATAAAACTATTGGGGATGGTAAATAATAAGGTTGCCGTTATTTGCAGGGATTAACATCGAAGGAAATCAGTGCCACCACTTTATCGTGAGACAGGGCTGGTGTTATATCTGGGGCGATAAGTCGGGGTGGGTGGGTGATTGTACATACTGTCAATCACTAGATAATCCACTTTACACTTGTATTACACCAATGTCTACCTTGATGAGCACGCTCTGTGACATCTTCTTGTGTCTTGTACGTGGTAACTGAGGTGTAGAGTGTGGATTTGTCCAATGGCCAGCCATTCTTACGACACGTCGCCTGTACAAGTGCTGTAAGGTAAGACTCTGGGATGTGGAGACCAGATAACCACATGACAGAAGGCTCCTGTTCTGATACCTGCAAACAGTCAAATGTCATCAGAAATGTGATCAATAATATGACCAGCAGAAAATCAGATGCTCTCATAAAAAAAAAATACAATTCAATTGTCATGATATTCTACGTTTTTTATTCCCACCCGGATCACATTCCAAACAACATGGAGATGTGCAAGTGATTTTTGAAAGCTGCTACCGAAAGGGCAACCACAGGTCAGCTGGTGGCCGCCAAGGATAGATTTTACAATGTAATGAAAACCTAGCTGTCAGAATTTATCAATTTAAAAAAATAACATTCTCAACAATATGTAGGGGTGCAAGTGATTTTTTCAAAATTTCACTGAAATTCAAAATGGCCGACACGGATAGACTTTACAATTTTTTGTGGGCTAACAAACTAGGACATAAATTTTGTGTTGCACATTTAAAAGTTAAAAGAGAAACAAGGATGAGATTTAATTTTATTCCTGTAGTTTTTATTTTGGACATCGATGTATAAAATTAAATCCAATTTTTTTTTTTTAACTGTTAAAATTATAGCCCAAAATTTAAAAGACTTACACAATTCTAGTCTATGGACATTTTGAAAACATATGAACATATCAAGGAGACAAAATAAAAATGATGATTTTGTTCTGATCGAGTAGCTTTAAAAGTATATGTCTAGCAGAAGCTATAATTACCCAGTTGAAATATTGCTGGTGACGATCATGAAAGTGGATCATCCAGTTTCCTAAGGATTTGAGTGTACTGGGTGCCAATCGTCGCCATATGTTGGGTATATGACCATTGTACAATGATCTTGCTACGTCATCAAGTTCATTACTCATTCCTACCTCACCAGCCAAAGCCTGCAAACATAAACACAATTATATTATAAAATAATAATGGACAAGTATATTTTATTAACCATTTGGACCATTGGAAAAAAACAGTCACATCTATGAAGACAGGCTTTTTAAATATCTGGGCGGATTTTTTTTATTATTGGAGGGGGGGGGGGGAGGCAATGTAACTATGTGCATATGTTGGCATAGCTTAATTAGCTCTTTACTCACCAACCAATATCATACCCTTTTGCCCAGTTGAGAGGTTGATTTCTGGGATCTGCTAAAAATCGTCACATCTACTTTAAATTACATTCACAATTCTTGATCAAAGTGGATAGCATCATATATTTTTATTGTCAGACAGCTAGTAGCCTACCTTTTTCAGTGTTTGAAGGGACTTGCGCATGCGGTTTAGTAGGATGTTAAACCGCTCTATCTCTTGCAGCAGTACCACAGTTGTTGGAGAAACCTCCAGTCCAAACTTTTTCCTGATTTTGTCCAGATCAAATTCTTCTGGTAATTTTCCGAGCACATCGCTGGCTACCTTCTCAATATAATCTTCCCGACTGATTCCAGCACCACTCTCACCTGTAATACAAAATGTTATCTAGTGATAGATCTTTTGTGCTCTGTTTTATTACAATGGTAACCCAGCAAACACAAAACATTTGTATGACATTTGTACAATGTTGGACCAACGTCGAAGACGCTAGGCAACGATGTACAAATGTTTTGTGTTTGCTGGGAAGCTATACAATGTCTAGATCGAGTCCCAACTAAAAGCCATATGTACAGTAGACGGGAGGGGGGAGATATAATATAATAGTAAAATAACGTTGTTTGAGGTGCAACCCTAAGGTCCTGTCAAAGTCAAATCAGCAGAAAATCTACATTTTTGCAGTGTTTTTTCACTGTTTGAGATGGATCCCAGTAACATAACAGTTACAGACAGGATTATAGCTGCTTGCAGCTTATGAACACAGGGTAACTCCAGAACACATTCAGAGTGAAAACAGGGTGGTAAAAAGGGGTAGGGGTGATAACCCTATGGTAAACTAAAATGCAGGCCTAATTGGGCCGCAAAACAGGTTAATTTAAGCAATATGGAACATAGCCTTAGACTACTATTCCAGAAGAGGGACAAATTGGGTGCAAGGTTTGACATTCATAATTTTAGACTTGCAAGTGTTTTTATTTGTGTCATTTTCCATTGTATAGGGGCCTAAGTATACATACTGTGGTAAAGCTCTTTATACCGGAGCAACGCCGGTAATCTTAGCACTTGAAAAGTTAAAGTGACATTGTAATACGATAAAAATCAGTGCAGTCCATTAATAAGATGAATGATGTACAGATCATGACGTGAGGGTGGGGTGATAGGGCATGGTGGGTTCTGGGAACTTCTCCTAGACATGCCCAAACTGGATTTCGCATGCAATTTAATGGTGAAACACTACCACGGTCAACATCAGTGCCTGCTGCATCGGCAACACTGCTGAGTGGAGGGACCAGGGTACGCAGCTGAAAATTCGCCCAAAGATTAAAGCCTAGACAAGTGAAGGCTGCAGCTTCATTTGGATATTTGAATATCACAATGAATGTGGGTGGCCAGCCATCAATGAGTTGGAAAATAAAGTCTTGATGTCAAATATAGCTTAAAAAATGAACATCTCAAACCTGTTTGCGGCTGCAGGTCTATCATGTGATCCCACATTTCCTTTGCTGCACTGGTATAATAACCGATCTCTGCATTTGGGTGCAATCCAAACACTTCTGGAGTGTTAGCTAATGGCAGCTGCTCAATATAATCTGTGAATATAAATGTTTGACAATATTTACTGATTCTGTTGCATTGCGCTTCAAACAGATATATTATATATAGGAGATAATTCGAGAAGTAAAATAAATTTATCACTATATTGAAATCCTCTACTATTGATAGTTGATTGTCAGCCATTTGTTAAAAATAATTCTAATAGTATGATTTATTTATTAACCCTATCTTCTCTGGAGAAAAAGAAATAAGCTTCCATCGTATTATATGCTTTAAATTTAACCCTTTCAGCGCATGGACGAGCTTTAGAATCCAACTTCTATAGATGTCAGATTCTGACATCTAAAGTCGATCCTCACATTGAAAGAGTAAAATATTTATAATGGCCGTGGACCCATAACATAGGTATTCAAATGAAGCGGAAAGAGCTAACTGAGACATTTATCATGATTTCAAATAAAAAAACCCTTCGGTCTCTTACCCAGTAGTTTATATTAAAAAAATCAGCGCTTTAAGGGGTAAATACCTGTATATGAATCCCTTGGACCTTCCTCCGGAATAGTATAATCAACTTCATCATTGTGGTGGAAATGGAATGGCTGGAATGTGTCAAAGATGAAGTCTCCCATGTATTCATCCATGTAGGTCTTTAGCACTCTGCGATCAAAGTCATCGATGGCTCTGCCTCCATACATAACCTGCAGAAAAAAAGGTATTATTATTATATAGCAAACAGGTAAGGTCTAATCTTAACATTTTCACAAAAATAACTTGTCCTGAATCATTCCTTTATCAATACCCTCTACTGGATATAAATAGCAAAATACTAAAAATATTACGCTCACCTCGCCAATCAAATACTTCAAGCTGTTCCAAGGGATTTTAGTGTCACCATTGTCAAATGCTTTGGTCAAGTAGGTCCTCAAGATATCCATACAAACTTGGAAATCTGATTCGTTAAAGTCATAAGACACATTCCACCCGATTTTCCCATACTTACGACGCTCCTGAAAAAAAAAAAAACACTTGTTTATTTTGCACTTATAAGGGATCTACATTTGTAAGTCTCAAATACACTTGTACTGTATAAAAAGGCACATTTTCCTACATCATCAATTAATACTTATTTGCATGTATAATTCCAAGATGAAAATTTCATTCTAGGAAGACCATCAACATGTTACCATCAACATGTTGGACCAACGCCTTCGACACTGGCTCAACATTAAAAAAACCCAATTGTTTCAATGTATCGTGTTTACTGGGTACTCACCTGAACCACAGCATGGAAGAAGGCCAAAACAAAGACTAGTGTCGGGAAGGCTGAATGTGTGCATTCTGCGAGTGATGTGGCAGAAATTTTGAAGTACGTGCTGCGCAGATTCAATTTCAAACCATTAGGTGGTTCTGTGACAACCTATTGAATTGGAAAAAATATTGATGTCATTGAAATCACACATACAGAATAGATCTAAATGAAAATTACTCCCAATGATGTGAATTAATGTCAGACTCGAAAAATTGACAGATATAACGTCCTGCACATGCCACAACAAAAAGTAGGTGGATGATCTAAAATACCATGAATGCAAATTACTGTAGAGAATAACAATCTAACTGCTCCTGTTAAAAATGTTGATAAAACATATTAACACTTTTCTTGGCCAACTACCTTGGAAAACTACACCCACGAGTTAATCATTACTTTGTTCTTAAATGAAATGTAATCCCCCATTCTGAAACTACTACACTATATTGTCATCTTGGTATTAGAGGGCGACAATAAATATCAAGGTGACCTCATCCAAGTGGCAGATACGACCCTCTCATACCAAGGTGACAGTACAATTATAGTTTTATTATTCTGAATTATTCCTGCAAAAACATCATCCTTAAGTAATCAAGAAAATCACTAGCATCAAAAAAATCACTACCACAAGGTCATTTTAATGGTAAGATTGTATGGCCGAAGATGTCACTGTGGAGGCAAGACTGGCCTCTGGCTGATAATTCCCTATTGATGAACATACAGACAAACAGACTTGATAGTACAGCCCCACCACGTAATGCTCAGCAGACCATGAGATGCATAAAAAGCAACAAGAATCTGATTCAATATACCTTGAGAGATCGCTGTAGAATGCCAATGGGGAAGTTTGGGGTAGGTTCAGTAGTGAGCCACAGTCTGAAGTCAGGATGGGGTTTGTTAAGTTTCTCCAATTGCTTTTCCAATTCAATCAACCACCTAACCAGCAGATGACAATTCTGCAGCATCAACCACTGACCCCTGGCAATGGCCGTCTCCAACAGCTGCATGGCCAGCTGTATGGTAAAAATAGTAAATAGTTATATTAACCCTTAAAGTGCTAAAATTATCTCGTAAAATCATGGAGACCAAAGGGGTTTTTTCAATTTGAAATCATCATAAATGTGTAAGTTAGCTCTTTCCGATTCATTTGAATACCTATGTTATGGGTCTATGGTCATTAGAAATATTTTTACTCCTACAGCGCGGGGACAGACTGTAGTCGTCAGGATTTGACGTCTGCGGACTAGTCGATCCCTGCACTGTAAGGGTTAACCATTAGAACACTGATGTTGACTACAGTAGATATTCTGTATTTTATTAGCTCCGTTATAACCAGCTGTTAAAAGTAAACTATGCTTTAAATCTTAAAACAGTGTTATACGTTGGGACTTAAATTTCGCATATAACACAAATTTCCACTCGAAGTTGTGGATTGCGGTAGCGAGACACAGCTTCATGTGACTGAAAATTAAAATTGAATATTTAGGGCTGAGCAGTTGTAACTTCCGTTTTCCCATACCAGTTATGTAAATAAATGCATATCAAATTAGTATATAAGCATACCTACAAAAGACAAAATTATGGTTATGTGTGGATTTGTGTGAGAAAAAGTGTGGGACTATTAACGAATGTATAGTCAATTTCTATGGTCGAAGTAACTGAACATTAAAATATGTTAAAGTGTAATATCGTGTCATTCTTTGCAAAATATTATGACCAATAATAGAGTATATATTTTATTTACAAATGGTGTAAGAAACATCCCACTATGAAAAATAGCTAGAATGTACCTTTTCCTGTCCTTGTCCAAGTGAGAGATATTTGAGTTTGTTTGTACCAAATCCTGTACGTTCAGCGAGCTTCATCAAGTCAGTTGCAGGGTCTGAGCCTGGACTCAGAATAAACACTATAGGTGACACAGGAGAGCTCTGTTCAAAAATAGCCTCAAAGCTGATAATAGGTGGGGTCACATATTTTTCACCCATTGTTTTAGTGACATATTCTGTGACAGCACGGTAGATACGATCAACACGGAAACAGCGAAGGAGCATAAGACGCTGGAAATCTGATAGTGAAGCCTCATATTTTAATGGAAATCGAGCTGATTCAAGTGCATCCAAGTCAAACCACTGAAACAAAAAACCTTATAATATTCAAATAAGCAGACTTAAAAATAACCTTTCAATTGCTAAGGGTTTAATATTTTCTCACTTTAACAGCTCTAAGCAGCATAATATATTTTATATCTTTAATATTAATAGAGAATATTCTATCAATTTTAAGGATAATTTTATTCAGTTTGGCACCGAAAAAAGTTGTGACATCTAACCTTTTTAAATTCGTTTTCATTCCTTTCCACATCATCTAATATTGAGCCAAACTTTTCAGGTAAGGCCTCTGCTAGTCGTACCAGATCTTCCCATGATGCATCTGGTAACCAGCCGTGAGGCTTCCTCCTTTTGCTTTTTTCAAGAGCTACATTGCCCTAAGAAGAAAATCAAAACTATATAGTACATTTATGTAATACATTGGCATTTCGCAAATGTGAAACTATTCATGTCAGCCTTACATTACCCACACTAGTTCACCCAAAATAATATTTCTTTAAAGCAGAAATGGTTTTAATAGCTGGAGAGCTTATAAACTGCACCCTTCTAGCTAGATAATGGACCATTGTACTATGATCCTTGTCATGGCTTTGATAAGACTGAATGACACTTATCTGTGCATTTCACATGTAAGGGGGCACAGACCAACTACCTTACCACTGATGTTACAAAATATCCTATCACAAATATCCAGACACACTGCTAACCAGTTGTAGAGAGTTCACTGCAATCACTTTCATCCAAATCCCCCCCCCCCCCCCTCGACCAAAATACTTTAGAGAAGCTACTTTCAGAATTTTAAATGTCTTTTCTTTCCGTCTCATAACATTTAAAATAAACTTTCTATAG